>OW121742.1:103843400-104355900 GCA_933228675.1 Stomorhina lunata | reverse complement strand
ACAAAATTTTACAAAAGTATTTTGGATATCATGAAAAAGATGTGTGTTGAAAATGGACAAAATCGGTTCAAATTTAGTTAGAGCTCCCATATAACCCCGCCCCGGGAAACACATTAATGCTGATAAATTGAATACAATTGTAATAGCTATGACGATTAAATTTAAAATAGGGAAGTTTTATGCAATTTTTGATCAGTTTATCAAATTTTATAGGAATCAGTCCATATTTGACTTTAGCTTTCATGTCAAAAACACTCACGGAAACCAAAAATTTTAGCAAAGGCCAGTTAAAAGCTATTAAATTAGAAACTATGATAGCTATGGTCACTAAATTTTGCAAGAATAAGCTCTCTATATATACCAGCCAGTGTGTAAAATTTTGTTATAATCGGTCAACATTTGGCTATAATTCTTATATATATAACATCCCCTTTTTATATCTACAATCAAAAAGATTTGGAGGTACATTCATTATATTAAGATTGCACCTATGAAATTATATAGGCATCAATCAATGTTCAGCCCAGACTTTATATATGATGAATGCATTAGGAACTCATAACGAAATATATGGACCTGTCGTATTACTATTAACGTGTTTAGCCTAACTACATATTAATCACAACGAAAAGTATTTAACAACTTATTAATGTAAAACTATACCTGGTTATGAGACCGAATTTTGATCAAAGGAAATACTGGGGAAACCACTAAAATATTTTTGAATGTTGAACTATAAAGCTACGGAAACCTAATTTAGTCCAAAGGTTTTACCAACAATACCAAATAGCTTACCGATTTTTTCAGTTTTGGTGCAGATTTTGAATTAGCTGCACCCTTGTAGATATATGAGATATGTTTCTAAATTTAACACAACTTGATGGTGGGTATATAAGATTCGGCACAGCCGAATATAACACTCTTACTTGTTTTTTCTTGTTTTTTTTTTTTTGATTTTTTAGAAAACAAGAAGGACAAAAAACAGAAAAATCCTAACAAATGATAGTCTCTAGTTTGGAAAGAATTGTTGCTACAACAGCTCAAAGTAACATTTGTTTATTTAGACACATGAAAAACATATGGGTTTTCGAATTTTACTAAATACATTTTCATTTTACTTCAACAACATTTGGCTACAAATAACCTTTTTTCCAAGACTTTTGTTGGTAGCTTGTGTTTTTGGGAAAAACGGAACAAAGGAAACAGGAAGTTTAAAGCCTAGAAGTCTAACTAAAAGTTTCTGTTTTGTATATGAAATAAATGAAACTTTATTTGCCAGTTTCTTGTGAACAGAAAGAAATAACTTACAAATAACCAAAGTAACCACATTATCCCTATAATAGAAAAATACGTTAGTTAAGTAAATATTTTTCCCTAGGAGTTGGGACAAACTTTTTCTTATCTTTACATAAAGTGGCTGTAATTTAGGATTTCATTCGTTTTTTTTTTCGTCTGTCCTTTTTGAATTTAGTTTTTTTTTTCGATTTTCTCATTTTGTTGCTGTTGATGTTTATAGTTTAAGCCTGTAAATCTAGACATTATTAGACATTTACTTGACTTAAGGCTTTAATAATAAAAGAAAAGTTTATATTTTTTTTTTTGTTTTTTTTTTTTTGGCTTGTTGATTGGATAATGTGTTAGGGAAAAACTAACTGGCTGAAAAATACAAGTATTCTTTTGAGTTATCTAGTGAATGGGGCTAGGAAAGTTTAGGAACTATATTAAATTCATTATAGAGTTAATAAATAAGGCTTTAACGCATAAGGGGAATAAATAGATTTAGAAATTTCTTGTTAAATGGGGGAATGCAAAAAGTGTTTAAAACTTAAGCTTTTAAAGCGATAAGGGTTTCTTAGAAGGAAGAAAAACTAAAAAAGGTTTGGATTAGGTTTTTGCCTTAGTTTAAACAAGTAAGAGTATTATATTCGGCTGTGCCGAATCTTATATACTCACCATCAAGTTGTGTTAAATTTAGAAACATATCTCATATATCTACAAGGGTGCAGCTAATTCAAAATCTGCACCAAAACTGGAAAAATCGCTAAGCTATTTGGTATTGTTGGTAAAACCTTTGGACTAAATTAGGTTTCCGTAGCTTTATAGTTCAACATTCAAAAATATTTTATTGGTTTCCCCAGTATTTCCTTTGATCAAAATTCGGTCTCATAACCAGGTATAGTTTTACATTAATAAGTTGTTAAATACTTTTCGTTGTGATTAATATGTAGTTAGGCTAAACACGTTAATAGTAATACGACAGGTCCATATATTTCGTTATGAGTTCCTAATGCATTCATCATATTGAACATTGATTGATGCCTATATAATTTCATAGGTGCAATCTTAATATAATGAATGTACCTCGAAATATTTTTGATTGTAGATATAAAAAGGGGATGTTATATATATAAGAATTATAGCCAAATGCTGACCGATTTTAACAAAATTACACACTGGCTGGTATATATAGAGAGCTTATTCTTGCAAAATTTAGTGACCATAGCTTTCATAGTTTCTAATTTAATAGCTTTTAACTGGCCTTTGCTAAAATTTTTGGTTTCCGTGAGTGTTTTTGACATGAAAGCTAAAGTCAAATATGGACTGATTCCTATAAAATTTGATAAACTGATCAAAAATTGCATAAAACTTCCCTATTTTAAATTTAATCGTCATAGCTATTACAATTGTATTCAATTTATCAGCATTAATGTGTTTCCCGGGGCGGGGTTATATGGGAGCTCTAACTAAATTTGAACCGATTTTGTCCATTTTTAACACACATCTTTTTCAAGACATCCAAAATACTTTTGTAAAATTTTGTCTCTCTAGCTCTTTTCGTTAAGGCGCTATCGTGCTTTTATCTGACGGACAGACGGACATAAACAACCTTTTCTTTTTGAATTTTTGTGTTTTCGTAAGTTTTTTATATGGGAGCTAGGTCAAATAGTGACCGATTGTGATAAAATTTTGCACACTGGCTGGCATTGATATAAGACTTTCTTTCTTGCCAAATTTAGTGGTTATATCTGTTATACTTTTAGATTTATTGGCATTTAAGTGTATTTTGGGTGAAATTTAGCCTGTTTTCGTAAGTTTTTTGTATGGGAGCTATGGCTAAATGTGAACCGATTCCGATGAAATTTTATATGCTGCCTAGTGCTTATCGAAAACTTCTAGATACCAAATTTTGTCATCATAACTGTCATAATTTGTCATTTATTAGCAAATAAGCGATTAGCCTAGACGAGGTTATACGGGAGCTATGGCCAAATGCTAACCGATTTTGCCCAATTTCAATACCAAAATTTTCTCATAGATAAAGAATGTTTTTGCTAAGTTTCAGTTAGCTAGCTCTTTTCGTTTAGACGTTATCGTGATTTCAACAGACAGACAGACAGACAGACAGACGGACAGACAGACGGACAGACAGACGGACATAGCTCAATCGTCTTAGAATTTCATAAGGATTCAGAATATATATCGTTTTTGATTTTTGAACCAATATTAAGGAAATTACAAACGGAATGACGTGGGTATAAAAAAGTTAAAATCATTTTATGAAACAAATTTAATCATTCTATACGTATATGTAATACCAATTCATCATGAATTAAATATCACTCATACGTACAAAGATTTCAAAATCGTTTCTATCATAGAACAGCCTTACTCAACCATTGCACTCAGGAGCCGAGTACCAATCGGCTTTTTAACATATATTCACAGACACAACACGAACTGTAATCAAATTTTAATAAGTGAGAAAGGAAAACAATAATATTTTACTTAGTCTCTTTGCTGCTTTCAACGAAGAGGGTTGATGTCGCTCAGATTTCTTAAAAACAATAACAAACACACATGAAATTATTCAACCTCATTATATTACTTTTAACGCATTTTTTGTTCGATTTACATTTCATCGGTAACGCTGTATAAGATTATTTTTACACTAACACATGTAAAACCACAAACACATATTTATTTTAGAATGTTCTCCCGTTGAGTACCCCTGTCATAGAATATCATAGAAATTCTATGTATAAGATAATATGCCGCACTATGGTATTTCTTGTGCAAAAAAGGCATTTTTTGACTATCACTTTTCAAAAATCTAATAATGCCATTTTATAGAGAAGAATCTGACAATGAAAAATCGGTTTTTTTTTCCCAAGATATGTGGTGAAGGGTATAGTATGGTCGGGCTTGACCAACAATAGCACTTTCTTACTTGTTTTTTATATCAAATTTTTATAAATCAGTTAAAATGACTCAGCTCAGGTAAATCAGTAGTAAAACTTTTACTTATTTACAGATTTACTAGAACAGTCTAAGAACCTACTTAAATATTTATCAATCATTGTATAGATAAGTTTTCTATTAGTAGTAAGACATCATAACTATTAATTTGATTTAAAATAAGAGCCTTAATTATGTCTAAAATATAGTAATTAAAGACTTATAAATAACAAAATTAAAATATTTTTATAATAAATGAAGTTAATTGTAATTATGGTTTAATTATTTCATATGAGTTAACTAACCCTTTTTGTATGTGACATATGGGCAAATCCTGCCTGATGGACGATACATTTGTACGGATTTTGTTGTACTTAAATGTATCCCGTTGTCGTTCAACCCTAGATATCTTTGCATAGATTTCAGAGAATATTAGCCCATCGATTGTACTATCAAATGGAATTTCTTAATTTACATATTTGTTTTGGAGAAAAAAAGATATTCGCTTTTAAAGTGCTTTTTTTCTTCAACACGTGTTTCTGTAATTTTCATCAAATCGGTCATAGTATAAAAAAATTTTAAATACATTAAAGGTAGAGGAAAATCAGAGGATTAC
This sequence comes from Stomorhina lunata, assembly GCA_933228675.1. NCBI lineage: Eukaryota > Metazoa > Arthropoda > Insecta > Diptera > Rhiniidae > Stomorhina > Stomorhina lunata. The sequence goes on along the minus strand of OW121742.1, from coordinate 104,351,048 downwards.
AAACACGCTTTAATAAAATATTTTAAAGTTTCCAGTTTCACCAAAAATCCATAAATGAACTATTGCGGACGCTATGTGACGGACGTTACAGTTTTTACTTGAATGTTATTTTAAAAAATTAATATTTCATATTTTTAAGGATTCGTTAATCAGTGGAAATATTGGTTTTATCTGATCCCGAATTTCATCTACCTCCTTTTCATGTTCTCGGTTAAAATGTGATTTTTGGGCACAATTAAATATTTCACAAAACGGCTACATACAAATATTAATTTAATGTTTAACACTTTTTAAATCTTATTTTTCGTCGAAAGAATGCTGCGGCTAGCTGCTAGAGTGTCCTAAAAGTAAAAAAAATCAAATTTCAAAAGCATAAAATTTGCCCCACTGTATGTTTTTTTAATACCTAATACCTTAAATTTAATCTGTGGATATGGACAGTGTTATTGCTTTATGAATAAGACAGACATATGTTCGCAAATTTTGTATTTATTAAATAATATTTTGTAAAAAATATATACTATGACGGACGCTATACCCTTTTTCTTTACATATTATTCTGTAAAATGCCATATAAACATCTAGTACCTGGTAGACCGAGCCTTGCTCGGAGCTTTATGATAAGCATTTTGAGGAAAATTTTAAAGTTTTTATATATTTTATATTATAAAGTGCTAAAATAAATTTAGAGGAAAGACATTGCAGAAATATTCAGTTAATTTTGAATTATTTGATTTATTTTGTCCGACCAACACATAGTTTGCATAGTTCACAGTTTAACTCATTTTGAATAATTTTGGAAATTATTCATATCAACAGAAACCTCTGTCGACTCATGCGCAACAACTTTGCTAAAGATTATAGTCTGATCAAATGCACAGTTTACGATTTAATTCATTTTGAGTAGTTTTCTGTGGCGCCACCTGTCGGACTTTGCTTGTTCCAATTCATAAACCTTCTTCGGCTTATCCGTAACAACTTTGCTGAAGATTATAGCATGATTAAATGTACAGCATACGATTAAATTGACTTTGAGTAAATTTCAGTAGCGCCACCTGTCGAAATTTCTTCAAACCAACTAAGAAACCTTCGTCGGCTCATGTGCAACAAATTTGCTAAAGATTGCAGCATGATTAAATGTACAGATTACGATTAAATTGACTTTGAGTAAGTTTCTGTAGCGCCACCTGTCGGAAATTATTCATACCAACTAAAAATCCTTCGTCGGCTCATGCGCTACAACTTTGCTAAAGATCATAGCATGATCAAATGTACAGTTTCGGAAATTAGTCTTATCAACTTTAAAACCTTCGCCGGCTTATCCGCAACATCTTCGCTAAAGAGCATAACACAATCAAATTCACAGTTTACTATTCTATAAAGAACATACATACAGACAAACATTCATTTGTTTAAAATAATACTAATTTTTCCCCCTTTTTATTCCCTAATTTCTAAAAGTTCCATATGTATATTTGGTACTTTTTTGGTGGCAATTGAATTCGGTACATTTTTTTAAAACGCATTTAACATAATGTATAATGTTCATATTCATATTACTTTGGAGATGTTAAGTTATCATTTTATCCCTTTTTTACCCATTTTGGCTCCAAAATCAAAAAAGTACCAAATACGTGTTTCATGTTTTTTTTACATCTATTGATTGCAGTACCAAGTTTCTTTCTATATTCTTTAGTTTAAAATATAAGAGTGGGTTAAAAAGGTGCCAAAAAAACTATTTTCACCCTTTTTTACCCCCTATCGGACATAGTTTCAAAAAAGTACCAAATACCTGTCCGCTTATTTTCAAAGCTGTTTAACGTCTATACCTATTACTTTAGGAGACATGGCGTTTTCGATTTTTTCCCCTTTTTACCCTCTTAGAGGTAAAAGTTCCAAAAGTCCCTTCTTCTTCGACCTATACATCAAAAAAGATACCCACTGTCCAAATTTTATTAAAATCGTTAGAGCCGTTTTCGAGATAGCCATTCTATATATATATATATATATATATATATACAATTATTGCTCGTTTAAGAATATAAGATATAAGTTATCTTTGCAAACCAAGTTCAATTGGAGAAAAAAGAAAAATTGCGCCAGTCAAATTAATTAAACCTTTATTTCTGTGACGAACGCTACACACTGTGAGCCCAGTTTTACTTGACGTTATTTGTATCACTCCAATTACTTTTTATGGGGTCTTTTACATCTACTTGTATAAAATTAAGCAGACTTTGAGCCCCTACTGAACCTTGATAACTTAATGGATGTTTTTGCTATTTTTATCAACTTTTAAAGAACCAATTATTTTAAAATATTTATAAAAATTCGAGGTGGGTGCAAATAAAGACCTGCCATTCACGAAGAGAGCAATCAAAAATTGTATCCATTATATATTCTAAAGGATTAATTTTTCCATAAACATATATATGTGATTTTGACAGTTTAAAAATTTTGTCCTTGGTTTAATGTTTTTCGGATTTGCCCATATGTAGTACACTTAAGTGCTAACTAGATAAATATACATATTTATGAAAAAACAAGTAAGAAAGTGCTATAGTCGGTCAAGCCCGACCATACGATACCCTTCACCACAAATTTCAAAGGTATTATTTTTCCTGTATAAAGACAAATATTTGCTAAATTTTGCCATCATACAAACATTTTCTCAAAACTTATATATTTAAGCTGCTTCCGACATTTGGACTTATATGAGAGCTAGGGTCAAATGTGGACCGATTATCTCGAAATTTGGCAAATTGTTTACAGTTGTTACAAAAATTATGTATTCAAAAAATAAACTTAAAATTCAAATTATCTTTAGATTTACGAGCGTTTTAGTGATTTTTGTCTCATTTAGTGCGTTTTTAAAGAAAAGTTTGTATGGGAGCTATGGTCAAATGTGGACCGATTTTAACGAAATTTGGTACAGTGATTTTAGTTTACATAAGCAGTATTCAGTTTAAACTTTATGAAAAAATATTGATATTTGTGGCCAATATATTAATTCCGGGAAGTGGGACCTATGGGAGGTACCATAAATACTGGACCGATTTTGACCAATTTCAATAACCATGGTCCCATTATCAAAGAAATGATCTGTGCGACCTGTAGTTTGATTACAAGGTTTACAGGGGGGTCCAGCCAGCCAGACGGACGGACGGACATCGCTAAATCGACTCAGAAAGTGATTCTAAGCCTATTGGTAGACTAAAAGGAGGGTCTAAGACAAATATTTCCATGCGTTACATACATCAGCACAAACTTATAATACCCTTTCCACCTATGGTGGTGAAGGGTATAAAAAGACTTAATTGCTGAATGTCTAAAAATATTTTATTAGTAAGTTTAGCTACAAAGTAGTAATTACCCACAAAACATTACTAAATTAGTCAGCACATATAGTTAAAGCCACTATTTGCTCATTGTATATAAAATGTCTTCCAAGAACTAGTTAAAATTTAAAGGATATGGAAATCAAGGAGTTCCAAGTAGAAGAAAAAGTTATATGTTAATTTTTCAAGTAAAGAATTTGTAGATAATTAAGACTCTAAATGGAAAATAAATGTAATACTGAAATTATCTTAAATTTCAAATTATCTAAAATTTAAAAAGTCTTTATAAATTTCACTTTATTATCACTAAAATTTTTCAGAAATTTGTGACAATTTAATAAATATTTACTTAACAAACATTTCCATATATATCAAAAACAAACCCCAACTCTATTGACCCACATATTTATAAAAATTTTATCCCGCATTGGCCTGACTAGAATGTGTTTGCCTCTGTTGCTAAACACCAGCTACAGGTTAATAAATATTAATTAAATTTCATATCAATGAACTCATCTAATATATGGGAATATAATTTCATATTTAGTTGGCTAAAAGCCTTCAAATAAATCATAATATAAAACACAGGAAATAAGAAATCATAACAAACACCAACACAGAAATAGCCAAACCAAGATTGGACATGTGAATGTGTGTGAAATATATGGGTATATGTATTTTAGCTTGTTCTTTTAAATGTGTTTAGTACATAAATCTATTTTCAGGCTTTTAATTTGTGACTATTAATACGTAAAAGATTAATGAACAAATATATTTTAGTTCTAGTTCTGTTCTAGTTCTGTTCTAGTTCTGTTCTAGTTCTGTTCTAGTTCTGTTCTAGTTCTGTTCTAGTTCTGTTCTAGTTCTGTTCTAGTTCTGTTCTAGTTCTGTTCTAGTTCTGTTCTAGTTCTGTTCTAGTTCTGTTTTAGTTCTGTTCTAGTTCTGTTCTAGTTCTGTTCTAGTTCTGTTCTAGTTCTGTTCTAGTTCTGTTCTAGTTCTGTTCTAGTTCTGTTCTAGTTCTGTTCTAGTTCTGTTCTAGTTCTGTTCTAGTTCTGTTCTAGTTCTGTTCTAGTTCTGTTCTAGTTCTGTTCTAGTTCTGTTCTAGTTCTGTTCTAGTTCTGTTCTAGTTCTGTTCTAGTTCTGTTCTAGTTCTGTTCTAGTTCTGTTCTAGTTCTGTTCTAGTTCTGTTCTAGTTCTGTTCTAGTTCTGTTCTAGTTCTGTTCTAGTTCTGTTCTAGTTCTGTTCTAGTTCTGTTCTAGTTCTGTTCTAGTTCTGTTCTAGTTCTGTTCTAGTTCTGTTCTAGTTCTGTTCTAGTTCTGTTCTAGTTCTGTTCTAGTTCTGTTCTAGTTCTGTTCTAGTTCTGTTCTAGTTCTGTTCTAGTTCTGTTCTAGTTCTGTTCTAGTTCTGTTCTAGTTCTGTTCTAGTTCTGTTCTAGTTCTGTTCTAGTTCTGTTCTAGTTCTGTTCTAGTTCTGTTCTAGTTCTGTTCTAGTTCTGTTCTAGTTCTGTTCTAGTTCTGTTCTAGTTCTGTTCTAGTTCTGTTCTAGTTCTGTTCTAGTTCTGTTCTAGTTCTGTTCTAGTTCTGTTCTAGTTCTGTTCTAGTTCTGTTCTAGTTCTGTTCTAGTTCTGTTCTAGTTCTGTTCTAGTTCTGTTCTAGTTCTGTTCTAGTTCTGTTCTAGTTCTGTTCTAGTTCTGTTCTAGTTCTGTTCTAGTTCTGTTCTAGTTCTGTTCTAGTTCTGTTCTAGTTCTGTTCTAGTTCTGTTCTAGTTCTGTTCTAGTTCTGTTCTAGTTCTGTTCTAGTTCTGTTCTAGTTCTGTTCTAGTTCTGTTCTAGTTCTGTTCTAGTTCTGTTCTAGTTCTGTTCTAGTTCTGTTCTAGTTCTGTTCTAGTTCTGTTCTAGTTCTGTTCTAGTTCTGTTCTAGTTCTGTTCTAGTTCTGTTCTAGTTCTGTTCTAGTTCTGTTCTAGTTCTGTTCTAGTTCTGTTCTAGTTCTGTTCTAGTTCTGTTCTAGTTCTGTTCTAGTTCTGTTCTAGTTCTGTTCTAGTTCTGTTCTAGTTCTGTTCTAGTTCTGTTCTAGTTCTGTTCTAGTTCTGTTCTAGTTCTGTTCTAGTTCTGTTCTAGTTCTGTTCTAGTTCTGTTCTAGTTCTGTTCTAGTTCTGTTCTAGTTCTGTTCTAGTTCTGTTCTAGTTCTGTTCTAGTTCTGTTCTAGTTCTGTTCTAGTTCTGTTCTAGTTCTGTTCTAGTTCTGTTCTAGTTCTGTTCTAGTTCTGTTCTAGTTCTGTTCTAGTTCTGTTCTAGTTCTGTTCTAGTTCTGTTCTAGTTCTGTTCTAGTTCTGTTCTAGTTCTGTTCTAGTTCTGTTCTAGTTCTGTTCTAGTTCTGTTCTAGTTCTGTTCTAGTTCTGTTCTAGTTCTGTTCTAGTTCTGTTCTAGTTCTGTTCTAGTTCTGTTCTAGTTCTGTTCTAGTTCTGTTCTAGTTCTGTTCTAGTTCTGTTCTAGTTCTGTTCTAGTTCTGTTCTAGTTCTGTTCTAGTTCTGTTCTAGTTCTGTTCTAGTTCTGTTCTAGTTCTGTTCTAGTTCTGTTCTAGTTCTGTTCTAGTTCTGTTCTAGTTCTGTTCTAGTTCTGTTCTAGTTCTGTTCTAGTTCTGTTCTAGTTCTGTTCTAGTTCTGTTCTAGTTCTGTTCTAGTTCTGTTCTAGTTCTGTTCTAGTTCTGTTCTAGTTCTGTTCTAGTTCTGTTCTAGTTCTGTTCTAGTTCTGTTCTAGTTCTGTTCTAGTTCTGTTCTAGTTCTGTTCTAGTTCTGTTCTAGTTCTGTTCTAGTTCTGTTCTAGTTCTGTTCTAGTTCTGTTCTAGTTCTGTTCTAGTTCTGTTCTAGTTCTGTTCTAGTTCTGTTCTAGTTCTGTTCTAGTTCTGTTCTAGTTCTGTTCTAGTTCTGTTCTAGTTCTGTTCTAGTTCTGTTCTAGTTCTGTTCTAGTTCTGTTCTAGTTCTGTTCTAGTTCTGTTCTAGTTCTGTTCTAGTTCTGTTCTAGTTCTGTTCTAGTTCTGTTCTAGTTCTGTTCTAGTTCTGTTCTAGTTCTGTTCTAGTTCTGTTCTAGTTCTGTTCTAGTTCTGTTCTAGTTCTGTTCTAGTTCTGTTCTAGTTCTGTTCTAGTTCTGTTCTAGTTCTGTTCTAGTTCTGTTCTAGTTCTGTTCTAGTTCTGTTCTAGTTCTGTTCTAGTTCTGTTCTAGTTCTGTTCTAGTTCTGTTCTAGTTCTGTTCTAGTTCTGTTCTAGTTCTGTTCTAGTTCTGTTCTAGTTCTGTTCTAGTTCTGTTCTAGTTCTGTTCTAGTTCTGTTCTAGTTCTGTTCTAGTTCTGTTCTAGTTCTGTTCTAGTTCTGTTCTAGTTCTGTTCTAGTTCTGTTCTAGTTCTGTTCTAGTTCTGTTCTAGTTCTGTTCTAGTTCTGTTCTAGTTCTGTTCTAGTTCTGTTCTAGTTCTGTTCTAGTTCTGTTCTAGTTCTGTTCTAGTTCTGTTCTAGTTCTGTTCTAGTTCTGTTCTAGTTCTGTTCTAGTTCTGTTCTAGTTCTGTTCTAGTTCTGTTCTAGTTCTGTTCTAGTTCTGTTCTAGTTCTGTTCTAGTTCTGTTCTAGTTCTGTTCTAGTTCTGTTCTAGTTCTGTTCTAGTTCTGTTCTAGTTCTGTTCTAGTTCTGTTCTAGTTCTGTTCTAGTTCTGTTCTAGTTCTGTTCTAGTTCTGTTCTAGTTCTGTTCTAGTTCTGTTCTAGTTCTGTTCTAGTTCTGTTCTAGTTCTGTTCTAGTTCTGTTCTAGTTCTGTTCTAGTTCTGTTCTAGTTCTGTTCTAGTTCTGTTCTAGTTCTGTTCTAGTTCTGTTCTAGTTCTGTTCTAGTTCTGTTCTAGTTCTGTTCTAGTTCTGTTCTAGTTCTGTTCTAGTTCTGTTCTAGTTCTGTTCTAGTTCTGTTCTAGTTCTGTTCTAGTTCTGTTCTAGTTCTGTTCTAGTTCTGTTCTAGTTCTGTTCTAGTTCTGTTCTAGTTCTGTTCTAGTTCTGTTCTAGTTCTGTTCTAGTTCTGTTCTAGTTCTGTTCTAGTTCTGTTCTAGTTCTGTTCTAGTTCTGTTCTAGTTCTGTTCTAGTTCTGTTCTAGTTCTGTTCTAGTTCTGTTCTAGTTCTGTTCTAGTTCTGTTCTAGTTCTGTTCTAGTTCTGTTCTAGTTCTGTTCTAGTTCTGTTCTAGTTCTGTTCTAGTTCTGTTCTAGTTCTGTTCTAGTTCTGTTCTAGTTCTGTTCTAGTTCTGTTCTAGTTCTGTTCTAGTTCTGTTCTAGTTCTGTTCTAGTTCTGTTCTAGTTCTGTTCTAGTTCTGTTCTAGTTCTGTTCTAGTTCTGTTCTAGTTCTGTTCTAGTTCTGTTCTAGTTCTGTTCTAGTTCTGTTCTAGTTCTGTTCTAGTTCTGTTCTAGTTCTGTTCTAGTTCTGTTCTAGTTCTGTTCTAGTTCTGTTCTAGTTCTGTTCTAGTTCTGTTCTAGTTCTGTTCTAGTTCTGTTCTAGTTCTGTTCTAGTTCTGTTCTAGTTCTGTTCTAGTTCTGTTCTAGTTCTGTTCTAGTTCTGTTCTAGTTCTGTTCTAGTTCTGTTCTAGTTCTGTTCTAGTTCTGTTCTAGTTCTGTTCTAGTTCTGTTCTAGTTCTGTTCTAGTTCTGTTCTAGTTCTGTTCTAGTTCTGTTCTAGTTCTGTTCTAGTTCTGTTCTAGTTCTGTTCTAGTTCTGTTCTAGTTCTGTTCTAGTTCTGTTCTAGTTCTGTTCTAGTTCTGTTCTAGTTCTGTTCTAGTTCTGTTCTAGTTCTGTTCTAGTTCTGTTCTAGTTCTGTTCTAGTTCTGTTCTAGTTCTGTTCTAGTTCTGTTCTAGTTCTGTTCTAGTTCTGTTCTAGTTCTGTTCTAGTTCTGTTCTAGTTCTGTTCTAGTTCTGTTCTAGTTCTGTTCTAGTTCTGTTCTAGTTCTGTTCTAGTTCTGTTCTAGTTCTGTTCTAGTTCTGTTCTAGTTCTGTTCTAGTTCTGTTCTAGTTCTGTTCTAGTTCTGTTCTAGTTCTGTTCTAGTTCTGTTCTAGTTCTGTTCTAGTTCTGTTCTAGTTCTGTTCTAGTTCTGTTCTAGTTCTGTTCTAGTTCTGTTCTAGTTCTGTTCTAGTTCTGTTCTAGTTCTGTTCTAGTTCTGTTCTAGTTCTGTTCTAGTTCTGTTCTAGTTCTGTTCTAGTTCTGTTCTAGTTCTGTTCTAGTTCTGTTCTAGTTCTGTTCTAGTTCTGTTCTAGTTCTGTTCTAGTTCTGTTCTAGTTCTGTTCTAGTTCTGTTCTAGTTCTGTTCTAGTTCTGTTCTAGTTCTGTTCTAGTTCTGTTCTAGTTCTGTTCTAGTTCTGTTCTAGTTCTGTTCTAGTTCTGTTCTAGTTCTGTTCTAGTTCTGTTCTAGTTCTGTTCTAGTTCTGTTCTAGTTCTGTTCTAGTTCTGTTCTAGTTCTGTTCTAGTTCTGTTCTAGTTCTGTTCTAGTTCTGTTCTAGTTCTGTTCTAGTTCTGTTCTAGTTCTGTTCTAGTTCTGTTCTAGTTCTGTTCTAGTTCTGTTCTAGTTCTGTTCTAGTTCTGTTCTAGTTCTGTTCTAGTTCTGTTCTAGTTCTGTTCTAGTTCTGTTCTAGTTCTGTTCCAGTTCTGTTCTAGTTCTGTTCCAGTTCTGTTCTAGTTCTGTTCTAGTCCTTTTTTTGTTCTGTTTGAGCTTATTTCTGTTTACGTTTGATAAAAACTGTTATTAGTTTTTGTAATAAATTAAATTTATTATTTAAGGCACATTTCAGGCGCATGTGATGTTATTTGGTTTTAATCCAATGGTTAACTAACTCACGTGGGTGGACATTTGATATTGGTCACACATTATTGGATTTTATGAGTTTTATGTGATTTATTTTTGCAATAAACTGGATTATAGACACAATTTTTATGGATGGTGATTATAAGTCTTAGTAAGGTTTTATATAAAATAAAATATGGCTCACATTTGTGAAAATCTTTAAGCTATAGAAACTTTTTTGATAGCTTTAACATAATTTTTACTACTTAACTTTCAAATTTACTTTATAAAACTTTTAAATTTTTCTTCATTAGTTTTTGCCTTTTAGCCTTAGCCTAAAAATTACCCCATAAATTGAGCCTAATATTTTAAGTAACCTTTAAATTGTTTTTCGGCAATTGTATGTTTCCTCTATCAAGCAGAAAATTGTTTACAGTTTTTTTCTTTTTCTTTCGATGCCTTTTTTTTTTGGGTCATCATTAGCATAGGAAAGACCATAAAAACAGCACTTAACCAAACACTCAAATAAACTCAAACACACTCACACGCACGCACAAACATCAGCAGAAGCACACAAACACACAGACAAACAAGAAAAAAACACATTGAGAGAAAATAGTTTCAATTTCCGTTATGCATTTATGCATATTGCTAAGTGTTGCCACCTTAATGCTTAATGACTCTTGAAAATTGCTAAAAATGAGTGAAAAAAAAAACACGTAAAATATTCAGTGAAAAAAGTTTGTTGCAAAATGTTCGTTAAATGTGTGTGTTTTCGAGGTTTTGTGGTACCAAACACTTTGTTAAAAGCAACAATAATTTTTTTCTTTTTGCAAAAAAAAACACTTTTATACAAATACTCGCACAGGATAATAAAATAAAACTGAGTGGCCTCATATGCATAACTATGGAAACACATATACAAATGCATGGAAACAAAAAACAAAACTTTAATTTGGGGTTGAATTTGAAAGTGTTAATAAAAATGGCAACACTAACAAAATTGCAAATAAGCCAAACTTTCTCCAACTTTTAGGAAACATGTTTATTCTTAATCGCAATAGGGCTGAGATATTAACTCTTTTCGTGTTTTGAAAGAATGCGTCTTATAGATATCTAAGCTAAATTTTTAGTGAATCATAGACCGATAGTACTATAAGGTGCTATCTTCAGGTGGAGGTGAAGGTCTCTTATGATATTCACGTAAATGAAAGATTCCAGAGAATCATTTACTGTAAGAGCTTATCAAAATATTAATATTTGCCGAAGCTGCCACGTACTGAGACTGGTTATAATTAATATCCTTTTAAGGATCTATTTTTCTACATACCATCAATTAGAATGGGGGTATATTGAGATGGTCTTTCCGTTTGTAATTTCCTCAATATTAGCTCAAAAACCAAAATTGAAGTATATTCTGAATGCTTATGAAATTCTAAGATAAAGCGATGTCTGTCTGTCTGTCTGTCTGTCTGTCTGTCTGTCTGTATGTCTGTCTGTCTGTCTGTCTGTCTGTCTGTCTGTCTGTCTGTCTGTCTGTCTGTCTGTCTGTCTGTCTGTCTGTCTGTCTGTCTGTCTGTCTGTCTGTCTGTCTGTCTGTCTGTCTGTCTGTCTGTCTGTCTGTCTGTCTGTCTGTCTGTCTGTCTGTCTGTCTGTCTGTCTGTCTGTCTGTCTGTCTGTCTATTCGTCTGTCTTTCCGTCCGTCTGTTTTTCCGTCCGTCTCTCTTTCAGTTAGTCTGTCGGTCTGTTGTCGGCACGATAAAACCTTAACGAAAGAATACATTTCCCTTAAATTTGGCACAAATTTGGCATTCTTCATTTCTTGAAAAATGTTGGTATTGAAGTCGGGCAAAATCGGTTCACATTTGACCATAGCTCACGTATAACCTCGTCTAGGCTAATCGCTTATTTGCGAATAAATGACAAATTATAACAGCTATGATGACAAAATTTGGAAAATATATACGTTTAACATAAGCCCTAGCCAGCATATAAAATTGCATCGAAATCGGTTCACATTTAATCATAGCTCCCATACAAATAACTTAAGGAAACAAATTAAATTCCACCTAAAATACACTCAAATGCCAATAAATTATAAACTGTAATAGCTTTGACCACTAAATTTTACACAAGGAAGTCTTATGTCAATTTCAGCTAGTGTGCAAAATTTTGTCACAATCGGTCACCATTTGACCATAGCTCCTAAATAAAAATCTTACGGAAACACAGATAAAAGCGCAATAGCGCCTTAACGAAAAGAGCTAGAGCGACAAAATTTCACAAAAGTATTTTGGATATCTTGTATATTGAAAATGGACGAAATCGGTTCACATTTAGTTAGAGCTTCCATATAACCCCGCCCCGGGAATTATTAATTAATGCTTATAAATTGAATACAATTGTAATAGATATAATGACTAAATTTAGAATAGGGAAGTTTTATGCAACTATTGGTTAGCATTTCAAATTTTTTAAGGAATTGGTTAATATTTTAAGGAATTGGTTCATATATGTTTTCATATAAACACCACTCCCGAAAACCACTGAAATGCCACAAAAGCCAGCCAAAAGCTAGAGTCGAAAATACTTCGATTTTTCCCCATACAAAAAAGTTTAATACTTTGTAGGCGGATGCGGCAGGTGATCCCCTTATGAAATTTTGAAGAAAAAAAAAAATTGCACAGTTTGTTTTTATGTTACGTAAAACATTTCTGGAGGGAGTTACGGTTCAATTTCGCACTTTCGTAAAATAAGGTGCACCCTAATAAGATATTGCACTATATACCTTTTTTTGTTAAATGTGAAATTAAAATGGATAAAAAATAATAAAAAAAATGCACAAGTAAACATACATTTCATGAACATGTGTGTGAGCCTTAGCTTTCTCTCATAAGATAATCGTGTCCATTTGTTTCTGAATTAGTGTAAAAGCGGTAAATCAATGTATGGAAGTGCAACAACTTTATATTACAAAATCTTTGGTTCCATATTCGAATGTCTCGCCATCTTATTAAAAGATGACCGGCATTTAGGAGTGAGAACTGATGTCGTAATGACATTAGAGAAGGAATTGACTATCAATACGGAATCGAAAAGCTCTATTGTATATTCTATGGTACCTCAGCTATTTAGTCGCCCTATATATGGGTATCATTTTAGCCTGTGGAGTACTGCAAAGTTCTGGAAGCTTGAAATAAATTGCCGTCTTAGAAGTAAAAAGAGATTGTAAGAATTTTTCACTAGATGTAGTATTTGCTATTCGACTGACAATACTCAGTCCGGTTATTGAATAAAAGAGCCAATCAGAATTAGAAAGTACTTTATTAAAAGCATAAAGTTCGATCATTTTTAAACCCCATCACTGATACTAATAATTTAAATTATCTTCTTCAAGCACTCTCACTTTTTTTGCATACATTCGTATATTATAGTTAGAACATATGTATGTACTTCTAAGCAACATTTATGACCTCGCAGTTCCAAATTTTCCAACAAAATGTTTTTAAAACTTCAAAATCAAGGACCGATTTTGTGGATACACAAAAATTTATAATGTTCTCAAAAATGAAGAATTTATCTTAAAATTCTTACAATATTCTTCTGACAGATGGTGCTTTCATTTGGTACTGCTGGGGTTAAGTAAAAAAGTATGTTTCTACAAGGGTGCAGCAGTTTGTTGTTGTTTCCTGTTTGCTGCTGTTGGTGATAGTGGTGCCTGGTTGTGTCTGTGTATGGAAAAAGTTTTCACACATTTTCAATTTACTATAGGCCACGAAAATATAATGGCCTAGAAGGCACCAAGAGAAATTAGTATAAACGCTTTGATTACTAGCAACCCAGTAAAACTTTTCATTACCAAATAATGAGTTAAACAGTTAAACTATTGAACACGACCTACTTACTCATTCGCTGTTTAAGTTATTACATTAACATGGGGATGTCATTGGAGGTAAGTACTTACCAATTGCAGAAAAGTAATGATTTGGGTAAGCAATTTGAAAGCAACAACAACAACAGCAACAACTTTTTTGTTGTTGTTTTATTAAAAACATATATTTTTAAACGAAATACAAAATTTTTTTTATGATCCCATGGGGGCTCGAACCCAGACCCTCCGACTGCTAGGCAGAGACTCTTCCACTGAGCTACTTCATATGTTGGAAACTTAGCAGCTTATAATTAATATAAACAATTTTTATTTTTAGATCCAAAATCATGTGAAAATAACTTTGTTTTCCCTGCTTTTTTTGCTTTGTTGTAATTTTTGGAAAAATATTTTTACACGATTTTTTGTAATTTTTTTAAAACTTTTTTAAAATTATTTTAAAACTTCAACAATTTAAATCTTCTTTTTTGTATAAGTTTTTACTTAAGATTGACTCTTACTTATATAAATGTTACAACCTGTTAAGGCCAAAGTCCGAGCATATTTTAGAATTCCATGGATTTCGATCTTGTGCGAATATTCTCCAATTTTATAGGCCAAGCTTTGAAAAATGTTCCTCTACTTGGTCTTTCTATCGAAGTTTCGGACATCCTCCTCTAATATTAGGTAGTGGGACATTTCAATTCTAATTTTATCCTCTTCATTGTATCTTTTTCAAGAGAGGGTTACTATCCCGTAATCCTAACCCATTTTTATCGATCTTATGGGACAACTCTCGGAATATGTTAACTCACAATATTAATGGGTGTTAAACTAGCTCCCCGGGTGATACCATGAGGAGGTGTGTGTCCACAATTGAGATGAAGGATGACCCAGATAAGTTGGGCTTACCATGTTAAGACCAATTAGAATAGTGTTTGGTATTCAACATCCCCTACATAATCAAAATTAACTCATGATGGTATTTTTTCATTAACGTGAGTTAGTTTTACAATTTTTTTACAGAAGATAATATTTAAGTTCTTAAAATTCAAAAATCATTTAAAAAGACTCTTTTAATAAAAAAAAAACTAAAAAAAATTGTTGCCTTTGGTGGGATTTGAACCGGGGCCATTCAGTTTAAATTACCATCTTAATTACAAATAAGTACTTCTGTAATAACTATTCGGATGGTATGTTGTAGTCGTTACAAGGTAACCAGTTATCAGAGTACTTGCCATTACCAAAGTTTTGCTGGGAAACTCTCCAAAGCAAAAATAGTTTTTAAAAATTTTCTTCAAACTTTTAATAGAATTTTTTTGAGTTTTATAAGATTTAATATATCAATTGTCTTTAGAGAACTTTTATAGGCTACTAATTAAATATACTTATATTTTTAACACCTTCCCTTAAACATTTACCCCCCACTGCTGATAGACTGCAAGTTTTGGTATCCCCCAAAAAAAGAGTTCAAAATAATAACCACAATATCGACATAGATTTGCATTTAAGTATTGTAGAATTTGTGGTTAAATTTTACAAACCTACAAAAAAGTTCTTGTGGTTGGCAATAATATAAATTTGTAATAGGAAAGTTGGTAACTCAATTCTAATAAAGGTTAACATAAAGTAAATATGGACTTTTAAGGGAGTAATAACAATAAAAATTTAATAACTTTTAGAGGCCCTATGCTCCACTGGGAGTCAAGGATAACAGAAGAAGAAGAACTTCTTTAGGAAAACAAATCAAATATAAAAAGAAAATTTAAAAACAATCCAAACGTATTTTCAATTTTTAACTGTGAAAACTTAACATTAATTAAACATGCAAAAACCATTGCCTACATTAAGGAGAACACTTGATCAAATGCATAGTTTACGAATCAAGTATTTTTAATCATTTTCAGTGACGCCATCTATCGGAAGTTAATCGCTCCAAATTTGATAAAGAGCAACAACTTTGATAAAAATCATAGCCTGGTCAAATGAACTGTTTACGATTTATATACATATATAATTTATAGAGTTTTTACAATATATGGAAACTATATTATAAAAAATATAAAAAAAAATTTCCATCTATTATAAAAAATATAAAAAATTTCCATAGATTTTATAAACTCCAAAAAAATACTTATTCATTAGTTACAAAAAATGTAATTAACTAAAAACCGTTCGACCGATTTTAAGCAAACTTTACAGAAACCATCTTTTTTTAAGCCGCTATCGTGCTTTTATTTGGCGAAAAGACGGTTACAAACCCCTATCTTTTGGTAATTTTGTGCTTCCGTAAGTTTTTATATGGGAGCTTTGGTCAAATGGTGACCGATTGCGACAAAAATTTTCACACTGTCTAGCATTGACATAAGACTTCCTTGAGCTAAATTTAGTGGCCAAAGCTATTACAGTTTATCATTAATTGGCATTTAAGTGTATTTTAGGTAAAATTTAGGCTGTTTCCGTAAGTTTTTTGTATGGCAGCTGCCTAGTGCTCATGTAAAGCTGGTATATACCAAATTTTATTATCGTAGCTGTTAAAATCTGTCATTTACTACCAAATAAGCGATTAGCCTAGACGAGGTTATATGGGAGCTATGGTCAAATGTAAACCGATTTTACCCGATTTCAATACCAAAATTTTGCAAGAAATCAAGAATATTTATGCAGAATTTCAAAGACTTATATCCTTTTGTTAAGGTTTTATCGTGCCGACAACAGGCAGACGGACAGACAGGTAGACAGGCAGAAATACGGAAAGATTCAGAATATAATTTTGAGCCAATAATAAGGAAATCACAAACGGAATGACAATCTCAATACACCCCTCCATTCTTTTTGATGGTGGGTATAAAAAGGGGGATGTTATATATATATATATATATATATATATATATTGCTGCTCACCCAACTTAAATAAATCAACCAACTCAAATATCTAATTAATTTTAAGTCATTTTACCGATTTTGTCCTATCAACAAATGATTTTGAATCGTTTTCATTGACGCCATCTATCGGAAATTTAACGCACCAACTTAGAAACCGCCCGTGGACTCATGCCCAACAACTTTAGCCTGATAAAATGCAGTTTACGATTTATATACATATATAAAAGAAGATAATTCATAGAGTTTATACAATATATGGAAACCATATCATATAAAAAATTTCCATCTATTATAAAAAATATAAAAAATTTCCATAGATTTTATAAACTCTAAAAATAACTTATTCATTTGTTATAAAAAATGTGATAAATGAAGAAGCGTTCTACCGATTTTGAGCAAAACTTAACATAAACCATCTAGATAAGATAAGCCTAAACATTTTGTTTGGACAGGTTGAGCCCGTTCTTGAGTTATAAAATTACAACGAAAAGTGGCATTAGTTTTTATATATGGACAAATATGGACCGATTCCTAAAAAAATTGATATACTTACCAATAGTTACATAAAACTTCTCTGTTCTAAATTTAGTCGTATTAGCTATTATTCAATTTATCAGCATTAATGTGATTTCCGGGGTAGGGTTATATGAAAGCTCTAATGTGAACTGATTTCGCTCATTTTCAATGCACAACTTTTTCAAGATAACGAAAATATTTTTGTAGAATTTTGACAGACAGACGAACAGACAGCCGGAAAGATGGACATAGCTCAACCATCTAAGAATTTCATAAGAATTCAGAATATATATTCCTTTTGGTTTTTGAGCCAATTTTAAGGAAGTAACAAACGGAATGACAATCTCAATTTACCCCCATTCTTTTTGGTGGTGGTTATATTTAGACATACAAAAACCATTGCCTACATTAAGGCGAACACATTAAACAAAACTGTTACCCCCTAAATCATAAACGAAAAATAAAACTATGAAAAGTTTATAATTCAAAATTCCTGCAATAAGCCTTTATTAATTTTATAATTGGTTTATGAATTAGATTAATTTAAATTTAAATATATCTTATTTTCCCTTTAACATTTATTTTTTAACTCCAATTTTCTTAAAAATTTATTAAAATTCTTTTAAACCAAAAATGAAAAAAATATCCTTGATTTCACTAAAAATATCCAAATGAGTAGAATCGTGTTCATAATAATTTTTCTTGATAGATTTTTTGTATATAAGCATTTTTTTTATTCCAAGGCAAACAAAAACCAAAATTATAAACCACAATAATTTGTACACAGGCAAATACAATATTTCTAAAAAGAAAATTAAAAACTTATTTTAGTAGATGGCAATTAAGCCTTAACATTTGACCTTTTTCAGATTGAACGGATGAAATGTAACAAAGTGAAATATAAAAAAAAAATATTTATTTTCCAAATAGTTAAGCTAAAAACTTTCAATTCATTCGAAAATTCAATTCTATTTCACATATTTCAATAAGAAGAATTCTTTTTTTTTCAATCATTTCGTGTTGTGTGCTTTTAGGTGTTTTCCGCTTATAATTTGTATATTACGTGTTCACCTCACTCAACATTTTAAATGATACTTCTCTCTAGACTGCCACGTGTTCCTGTGTTTATTTGCGATATTTGTAAGTGAAATGAAGCTTAAATGAAAACAAAAATATACGAATATATTCGAATTTTTATTTGCATAAATATTTTGAGTACCTTTTGAATGTTATTTTTAGCGTTGTTGTGTTTAAAAACAATTTGCTACGGAATTTTCATAAAGTTTTTTTTTTTTTTTTTTTTTTTTTTGTAGGGTTTCCTGTTTTAATAAATTAAATCAACAATGGGAATTCGTTGAAGCACGTAAAATTGCTATTTGGCTACAATTTTACTTAATTTTTGTATACTCTGGTAGTCATACATTCGGAGTGTATATTTATAATTCTGATTTATTTGTCTAAATACCTTGAATAAATGGAAATCATTTTTATTGCTGAGATTTAATTGAAAAAATGAAAAGGGTGGAAATTATTACTTTAAATTGAAAATGCAACAAAATGGATGATGAATTTTTATGAAGGATGTTATAAGTACTAATGCATTAAACACATAGACAACAGCAGGCTACGGGCTACAATCTGTCAAAATTAGAATACATGCATTCAAATAGAAATACATTTTTTAGAGTCGGCACGGCTACACGACTACCGACCACCGTTGTAGCTGTAGCCAAAATTAAACTATTTTCTATTTTTGTTGGCGACAATAAAAGATTTAGTGCTGTCAACACCATATAATATTGAAATAAATGAGCGATTTAAACCACTTGAATTTATTTACCACAAATACAATGGGGAGAATTTATGTAAACAATTTACATACTTATAAAATATTTATATATTTAATGTATATAATAATATCTAATAAAATATTATGTAAAAATGTATATAACTCTAACTCAATAGAAGTAAAATTTTAAAAAGTTATTTTTTAAACTGTCTAACTCACACGCTACGTGTGCTAGAGCTACGTAGTTCATGGTATATAAAAGCCCAGTATGTCCTTTATAAAATTCATTATATAAAAAAAATTACTTATATCTATATTGTTTTAAGAATTTTTATAAAAAAAAGTCGGTTGCAGAAATAAGTTTATAGTATATTCGCTCCTTATCTATTATAAAGAATATTAAGTAGAATATAAAAGATATTTTCAGTAGCTTTTGTTTGATACCAAAAAAGTTAATATCGGATATAAACTTCTAAAGTTATACCTTATTATTCTTGAAATTTAAAAAGCCCATAACTCTTAAACTATTCGAGATCACACCAAAATCTTTCTATAATTTTTTTTTTTTTTTTTGATATAGACATACCATCAGGTACAGGAAAACCGTTGATTTCGGAGGTTAATTAATAAAATGAAATTATGTCGTTTTTATCAAAATTTAAATTGTTATTTTGTCCATCTTATAAAGGCGATATTGGCACCACTTA
Source organism: Stomorhina lunata (assembly GCA_933228675.1). Lineage (NCBI taxonomy): Eukaryota > Metazoa > Arthropoda > Insecta > Diptera > Rhiniidae > Stomorhina > Stomorhina lunata. The sequence continues at coordinate 104,332,158 of OW121742.1, read as the reverse complement.
TAAACAGATGTTTCGAAATGTAGCTGCCATCTTAAATGTAGCTGCCGTCCCCAAAATAATTAAGTAGCTGACTACGAGGCGACGATTGCAGCCAACGACTTTTGTAGTCGGTGTTCGTGTAGCCTGCTGTTGTCTATGTGTTTAATGCATAATACTAATACTACTAATACTAATCTATAATATTAGTACTCAAGCACCCATTTATTATCCCCTTTACGCTTTAATTATACACTCATTTCTGGAAAATTGTATACCATTTGAAAGGTATTTTTCCGTAGATTAGACGAATCTATATTTTATTAAAATCGGTTCAGTTTTAAAAAATCGGTTTGGTATTTAAAAATCTTACTAACACAATAAAGAAAACTCACATGCATATGAAATCTTATATTCTTAAACGAGCAATAATTGTATGTATTTATATATATATATATATATATATATATATATATATATATATATATAGAATGGCTATCTCGAAAACGGCTCTAACGATTTTGATCAAATTTGGACAGTGGGTATCTTTTTTGATGTATAGGTCGAAGAAGAAGGAACTTTTTGGAAAACGCTATATCTCCTAAAGTAATAGGTATAGAAACAAAATTAAAATTACGTTTTAAACAACTATGAAAATAAGTGGACAGGTGCTTGGTACTTTTTTGAAACTATGTTCGATAGGGGGTAAAAAAGGGTGAAAATAGTTTTTTTGGTACCTTTTTAACCCACCCTTACATTTTAAACTAAAGAATATAGAAATAAACGTTGTACTGCAATCAATAGATGTAAAAGAAACATGAAATACGTATTTGGTACTGTTTTGATTTTGGAGCCGAAATGGGTAAAAAAGGGATAAAATGATAACTTAACATCTCCAAAGTAATATGAATAGGAACATTATACATTAATAAAATGTACCGAATTCAATTGGCACCAAAAAGGTACCAAATATGCATATGGAACTTTTAGAACTTAGGGAATAAAAAGGGGGAAAAATTAGTATTATTTTAAACAAATGAATATTTGTCTGTATGTATGTTCTTTATAGAATAGTAAACTGTGAATTTGATCATGTTATGCTCTTTAGCGAAGATGTTACAGATAAGCCGGCGAAGGTTTTTAAGTTGATAAGACTAATTTCCGACAGATGGCGGCACTGAAAATTACTAAAAATTAATTAAATCGTAAACTGTACATTTGATCATGCTATGATCTTTAGCAAAGTTGTAGCGCATGAGCCGGCGAAGGCTTTTTAGTTGGTATGAATAATTTCCGACAGGTGGCGCTACAGAAACTTACTCAAAGTCAATTTAATCGTAATCTGTACATTTAATCATGCTACAATCTTTAGCAAAGTTGTTGCACATGAGCCGACGAAGGTTTCTTAGTTGGTATGAAGAAATTTCGACAGGTGGCGCTACTGAAATTTACTCAAAGTCAATTTAATCGTAAGCTGTATATTTAATCATGCTATAATCTTCAGCAAAGTTGTTGCGGATAAGCCGACGAAGGTTTATGAATTGGAATGAGCAACGTCCGACAGGTGGCGCCACAGAAAATTACTCAAAGTGAATTAAATCGTAAACTGTGCATTTGATCATGTTATAATCATAGGCAAAGTTGTTACGCATAAACAAACGAAGGTTTCTTAGTTGGTATGAACAACTTCAGGTGGCGCCACTGAAAACTACTTAAAATGAAATACATCATAAACTGTGCATTTGATCAGACTATAATCTTTAGCAAAGTTGTTGCGCTTGAGTCGACGGAGGTTTCTGTTGGTATGACCAATTTCCAAAATTATTAAAATGAGTTAAACTGTAAACTATGCAAACTATGTGTTGGTCGGACAAAATAAATAAAATAATTCAAAATTAACTTTATAAAATAAAATATATAAAAACTTTCAAATTTGCCTCAAAATGCTTATCATAAAGCTCCGAGCAAGGCTCGGTCAACCAGGTACTAATTACAGAAATTGTTGTTGCCGAGACCGGGGATCGAACTCAGACTCAATGTAATATTACGTGCTAAACAACTAAGCCACAGCACGGGAAATTTGTATTCACAATGAACTAGATGACGGTCGATTGTGTCGACCGCAGGATACGCTAGTACTTCTTCTTCCATTAAAAACAAGTCTTCTTTTTGTATTAATTATAATTTTTGCCGATGTCTCTAAAAAACCAACAAAATAAGCCAATAAACTAGAAAGCACTTTATTACCAAGGCTTTTTGGTACAAAAGTGGAACTCAAACCACCTCCCACCCTTCATTAGCTCTATTGTTTTATAAGTGTTTTCCCTATTCTCTAGCACGTAATTATCTTAATATTTACTAAAATATATATTATTATAATACTCGTGCTGGTAAATTATGCTTTAGTATATGAGAAGCAACAAAAAATTGCATTGTAAAGAGTGTTCTAAAAAAAATATGCATTTACTATTTTAGACAAAATTTATCCATAGTGCAAGAAATAATTTATTTTTTGATCAAGTTAGTTTCTATAGATATGTCAGATACTATTATTTTAGAAATTATTAATTTTCAATAGTTATTTCAATCAAAATGGACTGCGAAAAAAAAAGTTCATGAAAATATAATTAAAACTTTTCAAAAAAATCCGTCATGGACTTTTAAAAAAATAGCTAAAAATTTGAAAGTTGACCCTCGAACGGTTTCTAATGCCATCAGACGGTATAAGGAAAACCTGAGCATTGAAAGAAAACCTGGATCAGGGAGGAAAAAAAGTCCTACAGATATTGGTAAGGCAAAAGAAGTCGAGCGACTCTTTCGAAGAGCGCCTAACACTTCTTTAAGAAAAGCAGCTCGTACGGTGAAATGTTCTACGAATTTTGCACATAGAGTCAAAGCTTATGCTGGACTGAAGACATACAAAGTCCAAAAGGTTCCAGATCGCAATGCTATAGAACTTCGAAGCAAAAAAAACGAGCGAAAAAATTGAAGTCTGATTTTATAAAAAAATACACCTGTTGTGTGATGGATGATGAAACATACGTACTGGCAGACTTTTCTCCACTTCCTGGTCAAGATTTTTATGTTGCTGATAAACGGGGCAATGTTCGGCAAGAGTTTCGCACAAAAAAACAAACAAAATTCCCTAAGAAGTTTCTCGTGTGGCAAGCTATTTGCAGTTGTGGCAAAAGAAGTAAAGTATTTGTGGCATCTGGCACAATAAACACGGAAATTTATATAAAGGAGTGCCTACAAAAACGGTTGTTACCCTTTTTAAGAGAGCACAGAGTGACTAAATTTGTTTGGCCCGATTTGGCATCATGCCATCATGGAAAAAAGGCACTTGAGTGGTACTCAAAGAATAATGTCATTTTTGTACCACAAGAGGCAAATCCACCTAACTGTCCAGAACTTCGGCCTGTGGAAAGGTATTGGGCTCTGGTAAAAAAGGAATTGAAGAACACAGGAAAGATTTCCAAGAACATGTCCGATCTTAAGCGCAGGTGGAACACATGCTCCAAAAAGGTATCAGAAGCAACTGTAAAATCTTTAATGGGAGGGTTTTCGAAAAAAGTCGATAATTTTGCAAAACCCGAGTACTAAGTAAACATTTTAATGCTAAATGATTTTGTATAATATGTCATTATATTTGCGTATTTTGTAGAGTTTTTATATTAAAAGGTTTGATTTTTATTTAAGAAAATCCAACTACAAATTTTATTTAGAGCACTCTTTAATTTAAAAATTTTTATTTTATTTTTTGTGAAAATATTTACACAAAAAGAACACATACACTTCTCATATCATACATACTAATGTAAATCACTTGAACTATATTTTCCAAAAAGTTTGCTGGTGTTTGTAATCATGTATGTTAAAAATTCACTTAAAGAGTGTTCTAAAAAAAATATGCATTTACTATTTTAGACAAAATTTATCCATAGTGCAAGAAATAATTTATTTTTTGATCAAGTTAGTTTCTATAGATATGTCAGATACTATTATTTTAGAAATTATTAATTTTCAGTAGTTATTTCAATCAAAATAGACTGCGAAAAAAAAGTTCGTGAAAATATAATTAAAACTTTTCAAAAAAATCCGTCATGGACTTTTAAAAAAATAGCTAAAAATTTGAAAGTTGACCCTCGAACGGTTTCTAATGCCATCAGACGGTATAAGGAAAACCTGAGCATTGAAAGAAAACCTGGATCAGGGAGGAAAAAAGGTCCTACAGATATTGGTAAGGCAAAAGAAGTCGAGCGACTCTTTCGAAGAGCGCCTAACACTTCTTTAAGAAAAGCAGCTCGTACGTTGAAATGTTCTACGAATTTTGCACATAGAGTCAAAGCTTATGCTGGACTGAAGACATACAAAGTCCAAAAGGTTCCAGATTGCAATGCTATAAAGAACTTAGAAGCAAAAAAACGAGCGAAAAAATTGAAGTCTGATTTTATAAAAAAATACACCTGTTGTGTGATGGATGATGAAACATACGTACTGGCAGACTTTTCTCAACTTCCTGGTCAAGATTTTTATATTGCTGATAAACGGGGCAATGTTCGGCAAGAGTTTTGCACAAAAAAAACAAACAAAATTCCCTAAGAAGTTTCTCGTGTGGCAAGCTATTTGCAGTTGTGGCAAAAGAAGTAAAGTATTTGTGGCATCTGGCACAATAAACACAGAAATTTATATAAAGGAGTGCCTACAAAAACGGTTGTTACCCTTTTTAAGAGAGCACATAGTGACTACATTTTTTTGGCCCGATTTGGCATCATGCCATTATGGAAAAAAGGCACTTGAGTGGTACTCAAAGAATAATGTCATTTTTGTACCACGAGAGGCAAATCCACCTAACTGTCCAGAACTTCGGCCTGTGGAAAGGTATTATGCTCTGGCAAAAAAGGAATTGAAGAACACAGGAAAGATTTCCAAGAACATGTCCGATTTTAAGCGCAGGTGGAACACATGCTCCAAAAAGGTATCAGAAGCAACTGTAAAATCTTTAATGGGAGGGTTTTCGAAAAAATTCGATAATTTTGCAAAACCCGAGTACTAAGTAAACATTTTAATGCTAAATGATTTTGTATAATATGTCATTATATTTGCGTATTTTGTAGAGTTTTTATATTAAAAGGTTTGATTTTTATTTAAGAAAATCCAACTACAAATTTTATTTAGAGCACTCTTTATAGGCTTGTGTATGTTGGTGTAAACTAACGCATACACGTTTACTATTTAATTGACGTTAAGCTTTAGTGGTTGGCCCTAATGGCTTAAAATACATTCATTACATTTTACATTTAGAGTAAAAAAATCTAATGGTTTCAAATATACTTACATACGAAATATATTAGTCAAAGCACAATGGGTCTAAATTCAGGTGAATTTCCTTTAATTGTACAACTAAAAGCTAAATCATTATAAAACTTAGCAAAATCCTGTTAAAAGTTTTTAAATGCTTTCAAGTTTTCAGTCCAAAGCCCCATTGTCTCTACTCTAGTGTAAGCGTATGTCTAATAATGCCTCTAACTTTAAAATACTTTTCAGTTAAAATGTTTGATTTTAAGCCCAATCACATACTCTCGTACATTTCGCAAAACTTTTCAACATAAATAAATTCATTCGCACACACTTTAACTGGAACATTTCCAAAAAACACATGTGTAAATTCCCTGAGGAAAAGGTGGAAAACTATTATATGTGTATATACATTAACATATGCCATCACACACATTTTAACTACAAGCAAACAAACACTGAGGTAATATAATAATATGGCATTTTAAAAGAACGTGACCTGCTCTTTGGCTCATATGTAAATATATAATGTTAAGAGAATAGTCCATATTATCCCAGTAAAACTTTTCATTACCAAATAATGAGTTAAACTATTGAATACGAACTACTTACTCATTCGCTGTTTAAGTCATTACATTAACATGGGGATGTCATTGGAGGCAAGTACTTACCAATTGCAGAAAAGTAATGGCTTGGGTAAGCAATTTGAAAGCAACAACAACAACAGCAACAACTTTTTTGTTGTTGTTTTATTAAAAACATATATTTTTACACGAAATACAACATTTTTTTTTATGATCCCATGGGGGCTCGAACCCAGACCCTCCGACTGCTAGGCAGAGACTCTTCCACTGAGCTACTTCATATGTTGAAAACTTAGCAGCTTATAATTAATATAAACAATTTTTATTGTAATTTTTGGAAAAATATTTTTATACGATTTTTTGTAATTATTTTAAAACTTTTTTAAAATTATTTTAAAACTTAAACAATTTAAATCTACCCAGCAAAACTTTGGTAATGGCAAGTACTCTGATAACTGGTTACCTTGTAATGACTACAACATACCCTCCGAATAAACAATAAGTTATTACAGAAGTACTTATTTGTAATTAAGATGGTAATTTAAACTGAATGGCCCCGGTTCAAATCCCACCAAGGGCAACAATTTTTTTAGTTTTTTTTTTTTATTAAAAGAGTCTTTTTAAATGATTTTTGAATTTTAAGAACTTAAATATTATCTTCTGTAAAAAAAATTTGTAAAACTAACTCACGCTAATGAAAAAATACCATCATGAGTCAATTTTGATTATGTAGGGGATGTTGAATACCTCATAGTATCACCCGGGGAGCTAGTTTAACACCCATTAATATTGTGAGTTAACATGAACCGAGAGTTGTCCCATAAGATCGATAAAAATGGGTTAGGATTACGGGCTAGTAACCCTCTCTTGAAAAAAAATACAATGAAGAGGATAAAATTAGAATTGAAATGTCCCACTACCTAATATTAGAGGAGGATGTCCGAATCTTTGATAGAAAGACCAAGTAGAGGAACATTTTTCAAAGCTTGGCCTATAAAATTGGAGAATATTCGCACAAGATCGAAATCCATGGAATTCTAAAATATGCTCGGACTTTGACCTTAACAGGTTGTAACTATAGCCAATTTAAGTAAGTAAGAGTCAATCTTATGTAAAAACTTATACAAAAAAGAAGATTTAAATTGTTTAAGTTTCAAAATAATTTTAAAAAAAGTTTTAAAATAATTACAAAAAATCTTATAAAAATATTTTTCCAAAAATTACAACAAAGCAAAAAAAGCAGGGAAAAACAAAGTTATTTTCACATGATTTTGGATCTAAAAATAAAAATTGTTTATATTAATTAAAAGCTGCTGAGTTTTCAACATATGAAGTAGCTCAGTGGAAGAGTCTCTGTCTAGCAGTCGGAGGGTCTGGGTTCGAGCCCCCATGGGATCATAAAAAAAATTTTGCATTTCGTTTAAAAATATATGTTTTAATAAAACAACAACAAAAAAGTTGTTGCTGTTGTTGTTGTTGCTTTCAAATTGCTTACCTAAGTCATTACTTTTCTGCAATTGGTAAGTACTTGCCTCCAATGACATCCCCATGTTAATGTAATGACTTAAACAGCGAATGAGTAAGTAGTTCGTGTTCAATAGTTTAACTGTTTAACTCATTATTTGGTAATGAAAAGTTTTACTGGGTACCTTTTCGTATAAGTTTTTACATAAAATTGACTCTTACTTACTTAAATGTTATAACCTGTTAAGGTCAAAGTCCGAGCATATTTTAGAATTCCATAGTTAGTTTTTACATAAAATTGACTCTTACTTACTTAAATGTTATAACCTGTTAAGGTCAAAGTCCGAGCATATTTTAGAATTCCATAGATTTCGATCTTGTGCGAATATTCTCCAATTTTATAGGCCAAGCTTTGAAAAATGTTCCTCTACTTGGTCTTTCTATCGAAGTTTCGGATATCCTTCTCTAACATTAGGTAGTGGGACATTTCAATTCTAATTTTATCCTCTTCATTGTATTTTTTTTTCAAGAGAGGTTTACTAGCCCGTAATCCTAATCCATTTTTATCGATCTTATGGGACAACTCTCTGAACATGTTAACTCACAATATTAATGGGTGTTAAACTATCTCCCAGGGTGATACCATGAGGAGGTGTGTGTCCACAGTTGAGATGAAGGATGACCCAGATAAGTTGGGCTTACCAAGTTAAGACCAATTAGAATCGTGTTTGGTATTCAACATCCCCTACATAATCAAAATTGACTCATGATGGTATTTTTTCATTAACGTGAGTTAGTTTTACAAATTTTTTTTATAGAAGATAATATTTAAGTTCTTAAAATTCAAAAATCATTTAAAAAGACTCTTTTAATAAAAAAAAAAAAACTAACAAAAATTGTTGCCCTTGGTGGGATTTGAACCGGGGCCATTCAGTTTAAATTGCCATCTAAATTACAAATAAGTACTTCTTTAATAACTTATTATTTATTCGGATGGTATGTTGTAGTCGTTACAAGGTAACCAGTTATCAGAGTACTTGCCATTGCCAAAGTTTTGCTGGGATGATTTAAACTATAAATTTTATATACTTTTAAAATTTATATCATAAATGCATGATTTTAAAATAGTTTTTATTAATTCTAAAACAAACATTTACAGGAGTCATTGTTAGCATTACACGTTTTACAGATTTCCAGGAAATAGTTACGGGTTACGTATGAGTGATATTTTGTAATTGAAACTACTCATACGTAATGTTTGTCACACACAATGGGACAGTATCACAGTGATATTTCTTCATACATCTAACTGCAAAAAATAGAAGGAGTGATCCTACAACGATGAAGTTTGGCACTTATCTTATCTTATATTCTTAAACGAGCAATAATTGTATGTATAGATATATATATATATATATATATATATATATATATATATATATATATATATATATATATATATATATATATATATATATATATATATATATATCTATACATACAATTATTGCTATAATAGCTATATCCCCTAAAGTAATAGGTATAGAAACAACATTAAAATTACGTTTTAAACACCTATAAAAATAAGCGGACAGGTGTTTGGTACTTTTTTGAAACTATGTCCGATAGGGTGTAAAAAGGGGTGAAAATAGTTTTTTTGGCACCTTTTTAACCCACTCTTATATTTTAAACTAAAGAATATAGAAAGAAACTTGGTACTGCAATCAATAGATGTAAAAGAAACATGAAACACGTATTTGGTACTTTTTTGATTTTGGAGCCAAAATGGGTAAAAAAGGGATAAAACGATAACTTAACATCTCCAAAGTATAATGAATAGGAACATTATACATTATGCTAAATGCGTTTTAAAAAAATGTACCGAATTCAATTGGCACCAAAAAAGTACCAAATATACATATGAAACTTTTAGAAATTAGGGAATAAAAAGGGGGAAAAATTAGTATTATTTTAAGCAAATGAATGTTTGTCTGTATGTATGTTCTTTATTGAATAGTAAACTGTGAATTTGATCATGTTATGCTCTTTAGCGAAGATGTTGCGGATAAGCCGGCGAAGGTTTTAAAGTTGATAAGACTAATTTCCGACAGATGGCGCCACTGAAAATTACTAAAAATTAATTAAATCATAAACTGTACATTTGATCATGCTATGATCTTTACCAAAGTTGTAGCGCATGAGCCGACGAAGGCTTTTTAATTGGTATGAATAATTTCCGACAGGTGGCGCTACAGAAACTTACTCAAAGTCAATTTAATCGTAATCTGTACATTTAATCATGCTACAATCTTTAGCAAAGTTGTTGCACATGAGCCAACGAAGGTTTCTTAGTTGGTATGAAGATATTTCGACAGGTGGCGCCTCTGAAATTTACTCAAAGTCAATTTAATCGTATTCTGTACATTTAGTCATGCTATAATCTTCAGCAAAGTTGTTACGGATAAGCCGAAGAAGGTTTATGAATTGGAATGAGCAAAATCCGACAAGTGGCGTCACAGAAAATTACTCAAAGTGAATTAAATCGTAAACTGTGCATTTGATCATGTTATAATCATAAGCAAAGTTGTTACGAATAAGCAGACAAAGGTTTCTTATATGGTATGAACAAATTCAGGTGGCGCCACTGCAAACTACTCAAAATGAATTAAATCGTAAACTGTGCATTTGATCAGACTATAATCTTTAGCAAAGTTGTTGCGCATGAGTCGACGGAGGTTTCAGTTGATATGAATAATTTCCAAAATTATTCAAAATGAGTTAAACTGTAAACTATGCAAACTATGTGTTGGTCGGACAAAATAAATCAAATAATTCAAAATTAACTGAATATTTCTACAATGTCTTTCCTCTAAATTTATTTTAGCACTTTATAATATAAAATATATAAAAACTTTAAAATTTTCCTCAAAATTCTTATCATAAAGCTCCGAGCAAGGCTCGGTCAACCAGGTACTTTAATTTTATATAGATAAGAAAAATTAAAAAAAAAAAAACTTTAAAATGTCCGTCCTTCCGTCCCTCTGGCTGCCTGGCTGAACCCCCATGTAAACCTTGTAATCAAACTACAGGTCGCAATGAAATTTGGCACAGATCATTTTCATTTTGATAATGGGACCATGACTATTGAAATTCATCAAAATCGGTCCATTATTTATGGTACCTCCCATAGGTCCCACTTCCCGGAATTGATATATTGGCCACAAATATAAATATTTTTTCATGAAATTTAAAGCAAATACTCCTTATGTAAACCTAAATCACTGTACCGAATTTCGTTGAAATCGGTCCGCATTTGGCCATAGCTCCCATACAAACTCTTCTGTCAAAACGCACTAAATGAGACGAAAACCAATAAAAAAAGGCTCATAAATCTGAAGATAATGAGAATTTTGAGTTTATTTTTCGCCTACGTAATTTATGTATAAACTGTAATACGTTTGCTAAATTTCAATATAGTCGGTCCACATTTGACCCTAGCCCCCATATAGGTCAAAATGACAAAAACAGCTTAAATATATAAGTTTTGAGAAAATGTTTGTACGATGGCAAAATTTAGCAAATATTTGTCTTTATACAAGAAAAAGAACACCTTTTACCATAGTGGTGAAGGGTATCGTATGATCGGGTTTGGCCGACTATAGCACTTTCTTAATTGTTTCACTTATTTTTATTTTCAATGTATAAAACGCTATTTTCAATAGAATTTGATAAAATTTGATACACTTATATTTTTTGATCCAAAAATTAGTTCTAATAGTTTTGGTTGAAATCCGTCGACTCCTTGGGATACCTCCTTTGGACCCCATTTTTCACTTATTTTCCTTCTCAATGTATAAGCCACAATTTTCAATAGAATTTAATAAAATTCGGCACACTCTTATTTTTTGATCCAAGAAAGAGCTGCACTAATTTTGGTTGAAATCCGTCGACTTCTTGGGGTACCTCCTTTGGACCCCCATTTTTCACTTATTTTCCTTCTCAATATATAAGCCGCAATTTTCAATAGAATTTGATAAAATTCGGCATACTTTTATTTTTTTACCCAAAAAAGAGCCCTACTAAGTTTGGATGAAATCCGATGACTTCTTTTGGTACCTCCACTGGAACCGCATTTTTTTACTTATTTTCCTTCTCAATGTATAATCCGCAATTTTCAATAGAATTTCATAAAATTCGGCACACTCTTATTTTTTGATCCAAGAAAGAGCCCTACTAAGTTTGGATGAAATCCGTCGACTCCTTAGGGTACCTCCTTTGGACCCCCATTTTTCACTTATTTTCCTTCTCAATATATAAGCCGCAATTTTCAATAGAATTTGATAAAATTCGGCATACTTTTATTTTTTTACCCAAAAAAGAGCCCTACTAAGTTTGGATGAAATCCGATGACTTCTTTTGGTACCTCCACTGGAACCGCATTTTTTTACTTATTTTCCTTCTTAATGTATTAACCGCAATCTTCAATAGAATTTGATAAAATTCAGCACACTTTTATTTTTTTGACCCAAAAAAGAGCCCTACTTATTTTGGTTGAAATCCATCGACTTCTTGGGGTACCTCCTTTGGACCCCCATTTTTCACTTATTTTCCTTTTCAATATATAAGCCGCAATTTTCAATAGAATTTGATAAAATTCGGCATAATTTTATTTTTTTACCCAAAAAAGAGCCCTACTAAGTTTGGATAAAATCCGATGACTTCTTTTGGTACCTCCACTGGAACCGCATTTTTTTCACTTATTTTCCTTCTCAATGTTTAATCCGCAATTTTCAATAGAATTTCATAAAATTCGGCACACTCTTATTTTTTGATCCAAGAAAGAGCCCTACTAAGTTTGTATGAAATCCGTCGACTCCTTAGGGTACCTCCTTTGGACCCCCATTTTTCACTTATTTTCCTTCTCAATGTATAAGCAGCAATTTTCAATAGAATTTGATAAAATTCGGAATTCTTTTATTTTTTGATCCAAAAAAGAGCCCTTCTAAGTTTGGTTGAAATCCGATGACACCTTTTGGTACCTCGCCTGGGACCGCATTTTTTCACTTATTTTCCTTCTCAATGTATAATCCGCAATTTTCAATAGAATTTCATAAAATTCGGCGCACTCTTATTTGTTGATCCAAGAAAGAGCCCTACTAAGTTTGGTTGAAATCCGTAGACTCCTTAGGGTACCTCCTTTGGACCCCCATTTTTCACATATTTTCCTTCTCAATGTGTTACCCGCAATTTTCAATATAATTTGATAAAATTCAGCAAACTTTTATTTTTTGATCCAAGAAAGAGCTCTTCTAATTTTGTTTGAAATCCGTCGACTTCTTGGGGTACCTGCCTTGGACGCCTATTTTTTCATGTATTTTTATTCTCAATGAATAAGACGAACTTCTCAATAAAATTTAGTGAAATTCTTCACATGCCTATTAGTTGATCCAAGAAAGAACTATACTAATTTTTATTTTAATCCGTGGACTCCTAGAGGTACTTCTCAAGATAATGCAATTTAAACTAATGTTAGGTTTAATAACTGCAATTTTATTAAAATTTTAAGCCTGAAGGTATGCAATGCTTTTTATTCTAAGCAATATTCCTTACTTTTTCTTTACTAAATTTTGATTTTTTCAAAAGATTGCCAAAAGTTGCTGAATTTTTTTTAGCTAATTCGAAAGAAAAGCCTTTTGCCCTTCATTTCATTACACTGAGAGCACGTGGGTAAACCGAGCTAACTGACTTTTTCTCCAACGAAAACAGCTAATGCTGAATTTTATAGGACAATATTGATGAGCTTATATCTCCCAAACTACGTATGCAATAAACTTTTTTTCTTTTAAACAAAAACAAGATCTCAGACTTTAATAAAATTGATACCTACATTTTGCCAGTTAAAATATCTTTGATATATGAGTCTTTAAATTTCAATAATTTTAGCATAAATTTTTGTTTCACAATATTCAACTAACTTCAACCGATTTCTTCTATATATATATACATATCTTAAAAAAAATACAGATTTTTCATTGTCGGTTCTTCTCTATAAAATGGCATTATTAGATTCTGGAAAAGTGATAGTCAAATATGACTTTTTCGCAGCAGAAATACCATAGAACGGCGGTTCACATAATGATGACAAAATTAGGAAATTTTAAATTGGCTGACAATTAGTCCACATTTTAACTAAGTGGTGTACGGTATCAAAGAGTCGAACTTGATTGATTATATTGCTTTTGTACTGGTTTTGTTGTGGTTTGGGTTATGAATCAAATAATATCAAAAATCATGACACAGTTTAATTTTGTTGCCTATAACTATCAATATCTAATAAGAGCTTCCCTTTAAAATTTCTAATGACCACTTGAATTTTTATACTACACCATATCTTAAGACCATCCGTTAGTTTTTATGCAGCCCATAAAAGTTTCCAATTAAAAGAAAATCGTTTAATTAAAAGTTTTCCTCTTACATACCACATTTAGTCCTCAGCAGCAGCACTAATAGTCCATATTATTTGAACTCCTTAAAAAAGTAAAACATTTACAATTTTTTGCTTTTTCGGTTTGGTATTTCGCTTTTAAATAAAGAAGAAGAAAGGGGGGTCTCTTATTTAGTGCTTCAAATAATAAAAATTCTACAAAGTACTTTTAATAACGAACTAAGTTTATAGAAAATGTAGTATAACAAATCTGTGGCTTGGTGCTAAAAGGGCCAAAGTCAAAAAAAATAGTTTTGAAAAAATTTGATTTAAAGTTTGAATTTTTCAAATAAATTCGTAGTAACATTGCCCAGAAAACCTCTTATAAATCTGTTTTCAGTTAAGTTAGGGATTAGCTGTTGGAACCAAATAAAAGAGGGTAAAGAAGGGAACCTAATGTAATGATTAACTCAAAACACCAAAAGATTGACATTGGCCCTTTTAGCACCAAGCCACAGAAATATAAATAGGTATTTTGTATATATAAAAATGTATAAAGATTAAAAATACTTACTTGTTTACCTACATGTTTACCTACATATGTCTAAACTTGTAGAAGTAGGTGTAATATGGAAGCACTTCCGTTTTGTAATTTTATATAATAAGTCCACAACCACCTTTCAACAAACAATTGCACTTAATTTAGCAACAACTATTGCTTTCAAATAAATCCATGTAAACATTTTACACAAGCAACAACTACAAAAACTAACAACAATTTTAGAAAAATATGGATTTTTACAAAAAAAAAATGCAAAAAAAAAACTTTTATATTAAATAACTACAGCAACAACAATATTGTCAGCAAAGATGCCAATTAAATTTTAAAACATATACAAGTCCTGAGTTCTAAGTTCTAAGTGGCAACTAACTGTTACTTTAAGGACTAACACAACTTAACAATAATGTTGAGAGAGATCCTGAAAAAAATAGAGTATAAAAATCCTGGAAAAAAATGGTAACAAAACTGAATTCATTAAAGTGTTGGAGCAGAAAAGGATTGTATTACTAGATACCCTACAAAAGGTAATACTAAATACTTACTCTTTTTAAAGGAAATTTTGAATTATTTACATCTGAAATACATAAATTACATGATGTAAACATTTTTAAATTCTTGACAGAAAATTATGCTATTTAAAAATTTTTAAAATTTCTTCAAATTTTCCATTATTTACTCGATTTTTAAATTGTTTACATGGTATCAACAATTAATATTTAAGGAAATCATAAATTTCATTTGAAATTTTAAGTGTTTTACTTAAAAAAGAATTGTTTACACAAAAAACATATTGTAAAAGGAAAAATTACACCTGAAATATATAATTTACATGATGTAAACAATTAAAATTATTGACAGAAATTTGCTTTATTTAAAAACTTTAGAAATTTCCTTAAATTTTGCATTATTTACTCGATTTTTAAATTGTTTACATGGTGTCAACAATTAATATTTAAGGGAAACTTAAATTTCCTTTGAGGTTTTAAGTATTTTAGTAAAAAATAATTATTTACACAAAAAATAAATTGTTTAAGGAAAAATTACACCTGAAATACATAATTTACATGATAATTTACATTATGTAAAAATTTAAAATTTTTGACAGAAAATTATGTTATTTTAAAACTTTAGGAATTTCTTTGAATTTTGCATTATTTACTCGATATTTATATTGTTTACATGATGTCAACAATTAGTATTTAAGGGAAACTTAAATTTCCTGTGAGGTTTTAACTATTTTAGTAAAAAATTAATTATTTACACAAAAAATAAATTGTTTAAGGAAAAATTACACCTGAAATACATAATTTACATGATAATTTATATGATGTAAACATTTAAAATTCCTGAAAGAAAATTGTATTATTTAAAAGCTTTAAAAATTTCCTTAAATTTTGCATTATTTACTCGATTTTTAAATTGTTTACATGGTGTCAACAATTAATATTTGAGGGAAACTTAAATTTCCTTTGAGTTTTTTAAGTACTTTAGCAAAAATTAATTATTTACACCAAAAATATATTGTTTAAGAAAAAATTACACCTGAAATACATAATTTACATGATAATTTACATTATGTAAACATTTTAAACTTTTGACAGAAAATTATGTTATTTTAAAACTTTAGGAATTCCGTTAAATTTTGCATTATTTACTCGATATTTATAGTGTTTACATGATGTCAACAATTAATATTTGAGGGAAACTTAAATTTCTTTTGAGGTTTTAATTATTTTAGTAAAAAATTTATTATTTGCACAAAAAATAAATTGTTTAAGGAAAAATTACACCTGAAATACATAATTTACATGATAATCTACATTATGTAAATATTAAAAATTTTTGACAGAAAATTATGTTATTTTAAAACTTTAGGAATTTCTTTGAATTTTGCATTATTTACTCGATATTTATATTGTTTACATGATGTCAACAATTAATATTTGAGGGAAACTTAAATTTCCTTTGAGTTTTAAAGTATTTTAGTAAAAAAATAATTATTTACACAAAAAATAAATTGTTTAAGGAAAAATTACACCTGAAATACATAATTTACATGATAATTTACATTATGTAAAAATTTCAAATTTTTGACATAAAATTGTGTTATTTAGAAACTTAAGGAATTTTTTTAAATTTTGCATTATTTACTCGATATTTATAGTGTTTACATGATGTCAACAATTAATATTTGAGGGAAACTTAAATTTCTTTTGAGGTTTTAATTATTTTAGTAAAAAATTTATTATTTGCACAAAAAATAAATTGTTTAAGGAAAAATTACACCTGAAATACATAATTTACATGATAATTTACATTATGCAAAAATTTAAAATTTTTGACAGAAAATTATGTTATTTTAAAACTTTAGGAATTTCTTTGAATTTTGCATTATTTACTCGATTTTAAGGGAAACTTAAATTTCCTTTGAGGTTTTATGTATTTTAGCAAAAGTTAATTATTTACACAAAAAATTAATTGTTTAAGTAAAAATTACACCTGAAATTCACAATTTACATTATGTAAAAATTTCAAATTTTTGACAGAAAATTATGTTATTTTAAAACTTTAGGAATTTCTTTGAATTTTGCATTATTTACTCGATATTTATATTGTTTACATGATGTCAACAATTAATATTTGAGGGAAACTTAAATTTCCTTTAAGTTTTAAAGTATTTTAGTAAAAAATTAATTATTTACACAAAAACTAAATTGTTTAAGGAAAATGTACATCTGAAATACATAATTTACATGATAATTTACATTATGCAAAAATTTAAAATTTTTTACAGAAAATTGTGTTATTTAGAAACTTTAGGAATTTCTTCAAATTTTGCATTATTGACACGATATTTATATTGTTTACATGATGTCAACAATTAATATTTGAGGGAAACTTAAATTTCCTTTGAGTTTTAAAGTATTTTAGTAAAAAAATAATTATTTACACAAAAAATAAATTGTTTAAGGAAAAATTACACCTGAAATACATAATTTACATGATAATTTACATTATGTAAAAATTTCAAATTTTTGACATAAAATTGTGTTATTTAGAAACTTAAGGAATTTTTTTAAATTTTGCATTATTTACTCGATATTTATAGTGTTTACATGATGTCAACAATTAATATTTGAGGGAAACTTAAATTTCTTTTGAGGTTTTAATTATTTTAGTAAAAAATTTATTATTTGCACAAAAAATAAATTGTTTAAGGAAAAATTACACCTGAAATACATAATTTACATGATAATCTACATTATGTAAATATTAAAAATTTTTGACAGAAAATTATGTTATTTTAAAACTTTAGGAATTTCTTTGAATTTTGCATTATTTACTCGATATTTATATTGTTTACATGATGTCAACAATTAATATTTGAGGAAAACTTAAATTTCTTTTGAGGTTTTAAGTATTTTAGTAAAAAATTAATTATTTACACAAAAAATAAATTGTTTAAGGAAAAATTACACCTGAAATACATAATTTACATGATAATTTACATTATGTAAATATTTAAAATTTTTGACAGAAAATTGTGTTATTTAGAAACTTAAGGAATTTTTTTAAATTTTGCATTATTTACTAGATATTTATATTGTTTACATGATGTCAACAATTAATATTTGAGGAAAACTTAAATTTCTTTTGAGGTTTTAAGTATTTTAGTAAAAAATTAATTATTTACACAAAAAATAAATTGTTTTAGGAAAAATTACACCAGAAATACATAATTTACATGATATCTTACACTATGTAAACAATTTAAAATTTTTGATAGAAAATTAGGTTTTTTTTTAATTTTAAGGAATTTCTTTAAATTTTGCAATATTTACACGATATTTATATTGGTTTAATTATATATTTTTATAGGTTTAAAAAAAGAATTGTTTACACAAAAAATATATTTTGAAAGAAAAATTACACCTAAAATTCATAATTTACATGACGTAAACAATTAAATCTATAAAGAGAAAATTTTGTTATTTTGACAACTTTAAGAATTTCCTTCAATTGTGCATTATTTACCCGAAATTTATATTATTTACATGATGTCAATAATTAATATTTAAAGAAATCATAAATTTATTTTGAGATTTACAGTATTTTAGTATAAAATGAATTGTTTACACAAAAAATATGTTATTTAAGAAAAAAATACACATGAAATACACAATTTACATGACGTAAATAATTAAATTTATCAAGAGAAAATTGTGTTATTTTAAAAGATTAGGAATTTCCTTAAATTTTGCATTATTTGGTCGATATTTATGTTGTTTACATGGTGTCAATAACTAATATTTAAGGAAAACTATAATTTCTTTTGAGATTTGAAGTATTTTGCCAAAAAATTTATTGTTTACATAAAAAATATATGTTTAAAGGAAAAATTACACCTGAAATACACAATTTACATGATGTAAACTATTAAAATTCTTGAATTAAAATTAAGTTATTTTAAAACTTAAAGAATTTCGTAAATTTTTACATTATTTACTCGATATTCATATTGTTTACATTTTGTCAATAAATAATATTTAAGGAAAACTTAAAATATTTAAAGTATTTTACTTAAAAATTAATTGTTAATACAAAAATTTATTGTTAAAGGATAAATTACACCTTAAATACATAATCTACATGATGTAAACAATTAAAATTCTTGACAGAAAATTATATTACATAAAAACCTTAAGAATTTCTTAAAATATTGCATTATTTACTCGATATTTATATTGTTTACATGGTGTCAATAATTATTATTTAAGGAAAACTTAAATTTCTTTTGAGATTTTAAGAATTTTACCTGAAAATGCAATGTTTATACAAAAAATACAATTTATTTAAGTGTTAAAGCCATGAACTAGACTCCTACAATTAATTATTTACACCTGAAATGCATAATTTACGTGATGTAAACAATTGAAATTTGGCATCACTATATACCCTACAATGGGTAATATTTATTATTTACTCTTTTTTAAGAAAAATTTATATTATTTACCCCTGTAATAAATAATTTACGTGATGTAAACAATTAAAATTCTTTCCTGGAAATTAGGTTATTTTAAATCTCTATTAATTTTTTAAAATTTTTCAATATTTACTCGATATTTATATTGTTTACATGGTGTCAATAATTTATATTTAATTAAATACATTGATTAGATGATGTCAACAATTAACTTTTGCCAAAAAACATAATGTAACCAACAAAATGTTTCCTAAAATAAGAAAATATTAATCTTAATGTGTTCTTAACACATCTTTTTTGTTACCAAAACACATTGTTTACATGATGTAAATAAGTTAAATATTATCGTTACGCAATAGAAATTGTACAGACCTTCAAAATATTTACCCAAGAAATGAAAAAAAAACATGAAGTTTTTTTTTAATTTTCGGAATTTTATAAAATTTATATTCAAATTAATCCTTTACCTGATGTAAACAATCAAAATTTACATGATGTAAGCAATATTAAATAAGTAAATATTTACCTTTTTCTTTCATTTTTATATATTTTCTTGTTGTTAAAACAAAAAAATACATTGTTTACATGATGTCAATAATTAAAACATTTTGTTCAATTTTCTACTTTATTATTATTTACACTAAAAAATACGGTTTACATAAAATAATATTCCTTTTCAAAAAAAAATCATTTCATTTTTTTGAGATTTTAAAAAATTTTGCTCAAAATACATTTTTTACATGATGTAAACAATTTAACATTTTTATAAAATAATCAAATATTTACCTCAGTCTTTAGTTTTGACACATCTCCTTGTTGTTTAAGCCAAAATTACATTATTTACATGATGTCAATAATTAAAATATTTCATTAGGCAAAAAATTGTGACGTAAAAAATTAAAATTTTTCTACCTTGTTATTATTTACCCAAAAAAAAAAATATGGTTTACATAAAATAATATTCAGTTTCAGAAGAACATTTATTTTACTTTTTTTATTTTTTGAGATTTTAAAAAATGTTTGTTCCAAATACATTATTTACACAATGTAAACAAGTAAATATTTTTCTAAAATAAACAAATATTTGACTAAGTCTTTAATTTTTACACATTTTCTTGTTATTTAAGCCAAATTTACATTATTTACATGATGTCAATAATTAAAATATTTCGTAACTCAAAAAAATTTGATGTAAAAAATTCAAATATTTCTACCTTATTATTACTTACCCCAAAAATAAATGGTTTACATAAAATAATATTCTTTTTTCAGAAAAAAATTCATTTCATTTGTTTTATTTTTTGAGATTTTAAAATACATTTTTTACATGATGTAAACAATTTAATATTTTTATCAAATAATCAAATATTTACCTTAGTCTTTAATTTTGAAACATTTTCTTGCTGTTTAAGCCAAAATTACATTATTTATATGATGTAAATAATTAAAACATTTCTTTACACAAAAAAATTTAACGTAAAATTTTACAATTTTTCTACCTTGTTATTATTTACCCCAAAAAAATATGGTTTACATAAAATAATATTCAGTTTCAGAAGAACATTTATTTTACTTTTTTTATTTTTTGAGATTTTAAAAAATGTTTGTTCCAAATACATTTTTTACACAATGTAAACAAGTAAATATTTTTCTAAAATAAACAAATATTTGACTAAGTCTTTAATTTTTACACATTTTCTTGTTATTTAAGCCAAATTTACATTATTTACATGATGTCAATAATTAAAATAGTTCGTAACTCAAAAAAAATTGATGTAAAAAATTCAAATATTTCTATCTTATTATTATTTATCCCAAAAATAAATGGTTTACATAAATAATATTCTTTTTCAGAATAAAATTCATTTCACTTGTTTTATTTTTTGAGATTTTAAAATACATTTTTCACATGATGTAAACAATTTAATATTTTTATCAAATAATCAAATATTTCTATCTTATTATTATTTATCCCAAAAATAAATGGTTTACATAAATAATATTCTTTTTCAGAAAAAAATTCATTTCATTTGTTTTATTTTTTGAGATTTTAAAATACATTTTTTACATGATGTAAACAATTTAATATTTTTATCAAATAATCAAATATTTACCTTAGTCTTTAATTTTGAAACATTTTCTTGCTGTTTAAGCCAAAATTACATTATTTATATGATGTAAATAATTAAAACATTTCTTTACACAAAAAAATTTAATGTAAAATTTTACAATTTTTCTACCTTGTTATTATTTACCTCAAAAAAATATGGTTTACATAAAATAATATTTAGTTTCAGAAGAACATTTATTTCACTTTTTTTTATTTTTTGAGATTTTAAAAAATGTTTGTTCCAAATACATTTTTTACACAATGTAAACAAGTCAATATTTTTCTAAAATAATCAAATATTTGACTAAGTCTTTCATTTTTACACATTTTCTTGTTATTGAAGCCAAATTTACATTATTTACATGATGTCAATAGTTAAAATATTTCGTAACTCAAAAAAATTTGATGTAAAAAATTCAAATATTTCTACCTTATTATTATTTACCACAAAAATAAATGGTTTACATCAAATAATATTATTTTTCAGAAAAACATTCATTTCACTTGTTTTTTTTTAATTTTTATAAAATTTTTACTCAAAATACATACTTTACATGATGTAAACAATTTAACATATTTCTAAAATAATCCAATATTTCCCTTAGTCTTTAAATTTGACAAATTTTCTTGTTGTTTAAGCCAAAATTAAATTATTTACATGATGTCAATAATTAAAATATTTCCTTGCGCAAAAAAAATTTATGTAAAATTTTAAAATTTTTTTAACTTGTTATTATTAACCCCAAACAAATACAATTTACTTCAAAAAATATTCTTTTTCCGAAAAAAGTTCATTTTACTTTTTAAGTTTTAGAGATTTTATAAAAAAAAAGCTCAAAATACATTATTTACATGATATATAGAATTCAACATTTTTTTTAACAATCAAATATTTACCCTAGTCTTTAATTTTTACAGATTTTCTTATTGATTATAAGAAAGAAACATTGTTTACATGATGTAAACAATTAAATATCTTTGTTACTAAATAAAAAGTTTAACAAATTTTTTAAATTCTCTATTGTTTTGTTTTATGAGATTTTCTAACATTTTTATTTAAAATACATTATTTACATAATGTAAACAATTAAAAACTTAAATAAAACTGCTAAATATTTAGCAATATTTTTCATTTTGAGGCATTTTCTGATTGTTTAAGCCAAAAATACATTGTTTACATGATGTAAATAACAGTAAATATAGAAAAAAAAAACAGCACTTTTTAATCTTTACAGACATTTTTACACATTTCCTAATTGT
The DNA here is from genome assembly GCA_933228675.1 of Stomorhina lunata. Lineage (NCBI taxonomy): Eukaryota > Metazoa > Arthropoda > Insecta > Diptera > Rhiniidae > Stomorhina > Stomorhina lunata. The sequence continues at coordinate 104,309,496 of OW121742.1, read as the reverse complement.
TTACATCAAAAGTACATTGTTTACTTGGTGTAAATAATTGAAGATATTTATACAAAATATAAATTGTTAAAAACTTGTTAGTTTTTACTGTTTTTTATCCTAAAAACTATATTGTTTACATCAAGTCAACAATTGAGTTACGCAGAAAATCAGAATTATTATAATTTAAGTTTGTTATTTGACCAAACAATTACAAAATTGGTGTACAAATCAATACTTTACATTATGGAAACAATAAGAGAATTCATGTAAATATAATTTGAATCCCAATCAAATCTGTTTACACTCACTTTACAGTCGTTTTCTATCCATACCCACAATTGTCTCTACATTTTATTTCATTGTTCCGTGCTTAAAGTCTTTTACACCAGCAACAAAAAAATTACATAAAAAAACTACATTTGTTGGCTTGTTTTCCACTTGTACATAACAATTTAAGTCAATGGTAACCCATTGACCCAATGAACACAAGAACTAACAACCGAACTCAACCAACTCAAACAAAAAGGAATGACTCTGGGTTCAACAAAAAAAAGCCAGAGCAAAAAAAAATGGGAAACCTAACAAAAAAACAAAACTTCCATTAGAAAAACTAAATAGAAAAACTGCAACAACTTTAAAGTTGTTGAAGTAAAGTGGTTGTTGTTTTTGTGTAGTTTTTGCTTTATTATTTCTAACTACCACTCTAATGCATGCACAAACACGTTTACAAGCTTTTTGCGCTATGTGAACACCAAACTAATGCCTTTTCTAATGCTTGAGAATTAGAGAAGAAAAAAATTTAATTTTTTTATTTTATATGACTTCCATATTTAGGACAAATAGTTCTCAGCATTTGGTCTATTAAAACTCATATGGGGAAAAATTATCTCAGTATAAATGGAACTAGAACAGAACTAGAATAGAACCTAGAACAAAGCCTAGAACAAAACCTGTAACATAACCTACAACATAATCTAGAACAGAAATCAGAACACAAGCTAGAATAGAACCTAAAACAGAACCTAAAACAGAACTAGAACAGAACCTAGAACTGAATCTAGAACAGAACCTAGAACAGAACCTAGAACATAACCTAGAATATAACCTAGAACGTAACCTAGAACATAACCTAGAACATAACCTAGAACATAACCTAGAACATAACCTAAATCATAACCTAAAATATAACCTAGAACATAATCTAGAACAGAACTAGAACAGAACTAGAAAAGAACTAGAACAGAACTAGAACAGAACTAGAACAGAACTAGAACAGAACTAGAACAGAACTAGAACAGAACTAGAACAGAACTAGAACAGAACTAGAACAGAACTAGAACAGAACTAGAACAGAACTAGAACAGAAATAGAACAGAACTAGAACAGAACTAGAACAGAACTAGAACAGAACTAGAACAGAACTAGAACAGAACTAGAACAGAACTAGAACAGAACTAGAACAGAACTAGAACAGAACTAGAACAGAACTAGAACAGAACTAGAACAGAACTACATAGAACAGAACTAGAACAGAACTAGAACAGAACTAGAACAGAACTAGAACAGAACTAGAACAGAACTAGAACAGAACTAGAACAGAACTAGAACAGAACTAGAACAGAACTAGAACAGAACTAGAACAGAACTAGAACAGAACTAGAACAGAACTAGAACAGAACTAGAACAGAACTAGAACAGAACTAGAACAGAACTAGAACAGAACTAGAACAGAACTAGAACAGAACTAGAACAGAACTAGAACAGAACTAGAACAGAACTAGAACAGAACTAGAACAGAACTAGAACAGAACTAGAACAGAACTAGAACAGAACTAGAACAGAACTAGAACAGAACTAGAACAGAACTAGAACAGAACTAGAACAGAACTAGAACAGAACTAGAACAGAACTAGAACAGAACTAGAACAGAACTAGAACAGAACTAGAACAGAACTAGAACAGAACTAGAACAGAACTAGAACAGAACTAGAACAGAACTAGAACAGAACTAGAACAGAACTAGAACAGAACTAGAACAGAACTAGAACAGAACTAGAACAGAACTAGAACAGAACTAGAACAGAACTAGAACAGAACTAGAACAGAACTAGAACAGAACTAGAACAGAACTAGAACAGAACTAGAACAGAACTAGAACAGAACTAGAACAGAACTAGAACAGAACTAGAACAGAACTAGAACAGAACTAGAACAGAACTAGAACAGAACTAGAACAGAACTAGAACAGAACTAGAACAGAACTAGAACAGAACTAGAACAGAACTAGAACAGAACTAGAACAGAACTAGAACAGAACTAGAACAGAACTAGAACAGAACTAGAACAGAACTAGAACAGAACTAGAACAGAACTAGAACAGAACTAGAACAGAACTAGAACAGAACTAGAACAGAACTAGAACAGAACTAGAACAGAACTAGAACAGAACTAGAACAGAACTAGAACAGAACTAGAACAGAACTAGAACAGAACTAGAACAGAACTAGAACAGAACTAGAACAGAACTAGAACAGAACTAGAACAGAACTAGAACAGAACTAGAACAGAACTAGAACAGAACTAGAACAGAACTAGAACAGAACTAGAACAGAACTAGAACAGAACTAGAACAGAACTAGAACAGAACTAGAACAGAACTAGAACAGAACTAGAACAGAACTAGAACAGAACTAGAACAGAACTAGAACAGAACTAGAACAGAACTAGAACAGAACTAGAACAGAACTAGAACAGAACTAGAACAGAACTAGAACAGAACTAGAACAGAACTAGAACAGAACTAGAACAGAACTAGAACAGAACTAGGACAGAACTAGAACAGAACTAGAACAGAACTAGAACAGAACTAGAACAGAACTAGAACAGAACTAGAACAGAACTAGAACAGAACTAGAACAGAACTAGAACAGAACTAGAACAGAACTAGAACAGAACTAGAACAGAACTAGAACAGAACTAGAACAGAACTAGAACAGAACTAGAACAGAACTAGAACAGAACTAGAACAGAACTAGAACAGAACTAGAACAGAACTAGAACAGAACTAGAACAGAACTAGAACAGAACTAGAACAGAACTAGAACAGAACTAGAACAGAACTAGAACAGAACTAGAACAGAACTAGAACAGAACTAGAACAGAACTAGAACAGAACTAGAACAGAACTAGAACAGAACTAGAACAGAACTAGAACAGAACTAGAACAGAACTAGAACAGAACTAGAACAGAACTAGAACAGAACTAGAACAGAACTAGAACAGAACTAGAACAGAACTAGAACAGAACTAGAACAGAACTAGAACAGAACTAGAACAGAACTAGAACAGAACTAGAACAGAACTAGAACAGAACAAGAACAGAACTAGAACTAGAACAGAACAGAACTAGAACAGAACTAGAACAGAACTAGAACAGAACCTAGAGTATAAAGCTATAGTCCGAGTATAAACTATAAATCTTCTTAAATCCCTTTACATGAGCTTAATTCTTTCACTACTGGCAACCATTGAGCCAACTCGTCGTGCAACACTTATGTGGCACTAAAGTCATACATGGCTTAGTTAATTTTTTTTGTTTCTAGCTCCACATGCTTTCTGTTGCCTGCCATGTACGAGTATGTGTTTCAATGTATAAGAGACTACATTTGGTTGTAGTCGTTGGATATTGTAGGAAGTCCTCGTACGTGCCGGTAACTTAAACCATTAATTATTGCACTCAACTGCAATAGAATACAATAAGTTGTTCATCTAAGTTCAGCCATATTAAGTTTATATCTTTTATACTGTTTTCTAATCGTTATTTTTCTTTTTTTCTTTTACAGTTTTTATACATTTTTAGAATCCTCTGAATTCAAAACACAATTGCTTTGAAATTAAAATAAAATAAATACAGCTAACGTGTTTTAAGTTGCCTGTTGTGTTGCTCTGTTTCCTCTTAGCATTTATATTTCCTTTTCCCGTTTTCTACATTCGTATGTTGTTTCGTATTACTGTTACAATTACACTTAGAGTATGTCACCTTGTTGCTAGGGTACATCCGTTATTTTTCACCTACTGCCACATATTTTTTTTTTCATAATTTTTTATGTTTAATTATGTTGCTGACAACCTGACTTGACTTGAGCATGAACTAACATTTCGTTTAGTTTCTTTTAGCTTTCCGTTCTATTGCAACCAAGAGCCCTTTGGGTTAAAAACAGTTTAAGGTTTTCATACGCATATTTTTTTTGTTATAAAACTTTATATATTACAGAATTTTTAGTTTAGCCGGAAACGGAATTAGCAGCTCATACACATACACACACACATATAACAAATTAATTTATTCACAAAAGATAACTGATTTTTGCAAGTTTCGTTCTCTATTATATTTTCAATTCTGTTTTTAGTTTCACTCTCGATATATAGAACCTCAAGTCTGTTCTCGATTCTGTTCTGGATTCTGTTCTCGATTCTGTTCTCCATTCTTTTCTCGATTCTGTTCTCGTTTCTATTCTCGATTCTGCTCTCGTTTAAGTTCTCGATTCAGACCCGATTATGTTCTCGATTCAATTCTCGATTCTGTTCTAGATTCTGTTTTCGATTCTGTTCTCAATTCTGTTCTCGATTCTGTTCTCGATTCTGTTCTCGATTCTGTTCTCGATCCTGTTCTTGTTTCTATTCTCGATTCTGTTCTCGATTCTGTTCTCGTTTCAGTTCTCGTTTCAGTTCTCGATTCAGATCTCGATTCTCTTCTCGATTCTGTTCTGTTCATGATTCTGTTCTCGATTCCGTTCTTGATTCTGTTTTCTATTCTCGATTCAGTTCTTAATTCTGTTCCCGATTCTGTTCTTTTCTTAATTCTGTTCTCGATTCTGTTTTCTATTCTATTCTCGGTTCAGTTCTTAATTCTGTTCTCGATTCTGTTCATGATTCTGTTCACGATTCTGTTCTCAATTCTGTTCTCGATTTTGTTTTTAATTCTGTTATCGATTCTGTTCTTGATTTTGTTTTCTGTTCTAGTTCTGTTCTGTTCTGTTCTGTTCTGTTCTGTTCTATTCTAGTTCTGTTCTAGTTCTGTTCTAGTTCTGTTCTAGTTCTGTTCTAGTTCTGTTCTAGTTCTGTTCTAGTTCTGTTCTAGTTCTGTTCTAGTTCTGTTCTAGTTCTGTTCTAGTTCTGTTCTAGTTCTGTTCTAGTTCTGTTCTAGTTCTGTTCTAGTTCTGTTCTAGTTCTGTTCTAGTTCTGTTCTAGTTCTGTTCTAGTTCTGTTCTAGTTCTGTTCTAGTTCTGTTCTAGTTCTGTTCTAGTTCTGTTCTAGTTCTGTTCTAGTTCTGTTCTAGTTCTGTTCTAGTTCTGTTCTAGTTCTGTTCTAGTTCTGTTCTAGTTCTGTTCTAGTTCTGTTCTAGTTCTGTTCTAGTTCTGTTCTAGTTCTGTTCTAGTTCTGTTCTAGTTCTGTTCTAGTTCTGTTCTAGTTCTGTTCTAGTTCTGTTCTAGTTCTGTTCTAGTTCTGTTCTAGTTCTGTTCTAGTTCTGTTCTAGTTCTGTTCTAGTTCTGTTCTAGTTCTGTTCTAGTTCTGTTCTAGTTCTGTTCTAGTTCTGTTCTAGTTCTGTTCTAGTTCTGTTCTAGTTCTGTTCTAGTTCTGTTCTAGTTCTGTTCTAGTTCTGTTCTAGTTCTGTTCTAGTTCTGTTCTAGTTCTGTTCTAGTTCTGTTCTAGTTCTGTTCTAGTTCTGTTCTAGTTCTGTTCTAGTTCTGTTCTAGTTCTGTTCTAGTTCTGTTCTAGTTCTGTTCTAGTTCTGTTCTAGTTCTGTTCTAGTTCTGTTCTAGTTCTGTTCTAGTGCTGTTCTAGTTCTCTTCTAGTTCTGTTCTAGTTCTAGCTAAATTCTCAGTTCCTCAGAGAATGAAATAAATAACATTTTCAGATTTTAATTATAAAATTACATTTAATTAACTTATGTTAACAAATTACAATTCTTCATACATAGACATCGAAATAAAACGACAATAAGCCAAAGAGTTAAATTTCCGTTTCCGTTAAACCTTTAAATAAAGCTTAAGTGTTACCACAGTTTAAATATTAACACCAACAAAATAACTAAAGAAAACATCAAATCCATGTCAGCTACCGACAATTGAGTTGATTGTAGATGTACGAGTTTATGTTAATGACCATTTATTCTTCGAAAGAAAATGAACTTTAATACCATATTTTGTTGTTGGCAACTAAAAGCACATATACGTCCTTTCGTCCTTCCACTCATACAATTACGTATGTAAATACACGTACATATTTGTGTGTAAATAAATACGCATTATCATTTATGTTATCAAGTAGTTACAAGTACTATACATATATTTTTGTCGGTCAGTTGTTCTATTTTTGGCTGATTTCAGTTTATTTTTTCATTTCGTTTAATTTTTTATTTTCCTGCCATTTTAATTAAAAATGTGCTGGCTCATGTAAAGGATTTACTATCCGGTAGCTCTTCATATATAACAATGACTGAATGAATGATATACACTTTTAATGACCATAATCTTTGGCTTGTAATGAATAAAGTGTTTTTTTATTTGTATTTTTCGTTTCCGCATTTTTTTTTTGGTCCTGTTGAGTGTGTGATATGATGATGTCCTACATAAAGAACGAAAATTGTTCTCGTTCGTTCTTTGTAAGCCTAAAGTAAAATGTTTAATATTTTTATTTAATAGACTTGAATTTGTTAAGACCAAGAAGAAGTGTTAAGTGTACAAAATTTATTTCAATTGATAAAATTTAAATATGCGGATGCCTGATACTCAGACTCCCTTAGGCTATTAAGTCCATAATGCCAACTCCATGAAGTCTGCTGTAAAATCTGTATTAGGGTTTTAAAATCCTCTTCCTAAAAACTCTTGATACGACAAGTGCGGCATTGCCAGCGCTGAGAAAAATGCAGCCTACAGGGTAACTCTACAATCAGTAGTTACGCGTCGAACTTTAGAAAGATGTCGAGAGAAAAAAAAACGCCTATTCCGAAGAAATGGATAGAAGTGTGTTTGAGGAAATTGAGATGTATAAAAGTCGCAACGAAGTTCGAAAATTTTATCAAAAAGTTTAACACCAAACGGATGGTTTTAGCAATTGTATTTTGTCCTACGACTAAGGAAACCTGGTTACTATAACAGAAAGCGTACTAAAACTATGAAAGGAGCATTTTTGTAAATTGTTGGTATCAACCTGGTATCAACACGCCAGAGCAAATCAATGATGAAGGCGTTATATGTCCACCACCCAACCAAAATGAGGTTAAAATTGCAATAACTGAAAAATTACCGAAAAATAACAAAGCTGTGGGTGCCGACAGCAAAGCTTTTTAAGGCAGGAGGTGATGAGTTGATAAGGCGTATATCCCAACTTAAAAATGATTGAAGTCTCTGTGTTCTTTGTCCAGGTCTCTACCACGATCTGACTATTTAGTCAAGGAGCTACTGTTTAGCTCAGCACCAGAGATCGTAATCCCTGATAGATCCGACTGGAAGGGGCAAACAGCACTTTTTCAAGGCATTTCGATATTCACGGATGGTTCTAAAATGGATTGCAGAACTCGATTTGGAGGTTTCCTAATGGACCAAAATGTTAGGAAATCCTTTAGACTCGCGGACGAGTGGCAGTTTTGCCATTTGGAAGGCTACAGAGCTCATTCAGGGTCTTATAGCTGCAAACAGTGAGGTGACAATATACGTCGATAGCCAGGCCGCGCTCAAAGCGCTGCAGGGTTATAGTATTACCTCCAAACTAGTCAAAAAAATGTAGGACAGCTCTTCTTGACCTATCTCTTAGTTATAGGATTAGATTGTGTTGGGTTCCAGGTCATTGCGATATCGTTGGCAACGAAGTTGCGGACGAAGTTGCCAGACTAGGCTCGAGCCTAGACTTAAGTCAAAGAGTGTCAGATATGGCACCACCTATCTGTCACTTTTATCTGGACATTAAGTCTTAGATTAGCAAGGAAACCACAAGGGGTAACATGGACATCTAGAGCTCTATGGCCTAAACCGGACAGTAATGGAACCAAGCTTCTATTGGGTCTGAATAGGTCAAGCTGAAGAAGATGTATAGAGCTCCTTACAGGTCACTGTGCCTTAAATTCGAGGTTACATAGGTGGGATAGTAGCATTTCAGACCTCTGCAGACTATGTCTAGATGAGGATTCGTCCGAGTCGGTAGAACACATTCTCTGTCAATGTCCAAGGCTGCAAAGCCTAAGACTCAAACATTTAGGCAGCAGATTTCTTGCTAACCTGCAGGATCTGCAACAGCGCAGGTTGCATGATATTGTAGGGTTCACCACTGGTCTCAACTGGGCTAGATATGGTATTCTTCTTCTCCCTCTACAACTTTCTATTATCTTTTCTCTTCCTGTATCTTCAATCTTTTTCTTTTTCCTCTTCTAGTAAAGGTTCACAATGGACCATTGGGGTGTACGAGTGAAGGTGTCACTTGACACCTCCTTTATTACCTAACCTAACCTTGTCCAGTGTACAAAAAAGGAGATAAAACTGTATGTGCCAATTATAGAGATATAAGCCTCATTTCAATTGCATATAAGAATCTAACGATCATGAAGTGTAAAAGGCTAAAGCCCAAAGTAATTGTGGCTTTAGACCAGGTAAATCTAACACTGACCAGATCTTAACGCTACCTCAAATCCTATATCATCTCTTTGTTTACTGCAAAGCTACTTTTGACAGCCCGATACGAATGAAGTTGTTTAAAGCAATGTCTGAGTTTGGCATTCCTACAAAGCTAATAAGGTTATGTAGGATGACATTAACTAATACAACCTCATCAGTTAAAATAGGTAAGAAGATATCCGAGTCTTTCGTAACTTAACGGAGATTCAGGCTAGGCTATAGTTTATCATGCGATCTCTTCAAAATTGTGTTAGAAAAAATCCTACGTGAGGCTGCAGTTAACACAACTGGAAAAATTTTCAATAGAAAACATATGCTAATCGCGGTTGTCGATGACATTGATATCATGTAAAGCACATTGCGCGTTGTGACTGCCGCCTTTTCAAGTATCAAGAAGAAATCTGATAAAATGGGACAAAGTTACCGTTTTTAGGACCCAAGTGATACTAACTTAACATCGGCTGCCTGCCTAACCTAACCTAAAAAATCGGTCTAGTTGTCAATGAATCAAAAACAAAACTGATGGTTTCCACAAGCAGACATTCCATAAGAATAAGACCACATGTGATTTTTGAGAACTATAGCTTCGAGGCTTTGTTTACCTAGGTACCGCCGTCAACATAAAAATGATATAAGTTTCGAAATCAAATATAGAATCATACTTGCCAACAGATGCTATTTTTGCCAGAGCAGGCAGCTAAGAGATAAAGCTTTGTTTATAAGAACACTCTACAAAACGCTTATACTAACTCTCGTATTATATGGTGCTGATTCATGGACACTTGCACAGTCTGATGAAGCTATACTTGGAGTTTTTGAGAGAAAGATTCTAAGAAAAATCATTGTAAAAGTCCTACGCTGACATCGACATAGTAAAACGGATCAAGCAGCAGCGGCTGCGTTGGCTGTGACATGTTGCTGGAATAGATGAAAATACTCCAGCATGAAAAGTATTCAAAAACGATCCCGATTGAACTCGTAGAAAAGGACGTCCAGAGTTCGATTGAAAAACCGATGGAAAACCTACGAAATTACAGAATATGCTCACAAGATCGGCCTTTGACCTTAACAGGTTGTAAATATAGACCATTTAAAAAAGTTACAAAGTAGATCTGACAATATTTACGTCTGCCAGACCACTTAGGACTTCAAAGTAATAAGAGCTCAGATATGGACCCCTACAGTGCGTCAGAGCAAATCAAGTGCAAAGAACATATTTTATGGATTCCTCTTCCTCGGCATCGCAGCTTTTATAAAAGTCACTTAAAAATCACTCAAGTAAAGGACAGTAATTTGTGAAAAGGTTTTCTATCTAAACAGAGCCCCATCTCATTATCGGATAGAAGACAGTACCATCACTTTTGTCATAGTCAGAAGAGCCCTCTAAAGAATGTTTATAACTATATCTATATATGTATATGATACCATTTACACCTATCAATTGTCAAACAATGGTACTTTAAGAAGTGCCGCCAATAGTGCCTGGTACATAAAACTGATTCAGACTTGTTTGGATTTACCACAAGACCGTTATCACCCTCAATTTTTGAAGAATGTTTTTCAGGGAACTTAGAAACTTTTCGCTGCTGTTTGGCAGCAGCTTTTGTTTAAAATCTTTCGGTCTCCTATAAGAAGATTTAAACGCTTTGGTCTCCCTTTTCATACTACTTTTATATATAAGGTCGATTTAGCAGATGCATAGCTTCCAGAGATATGGGTCAGTTTATCAAACAACTTTTATAGTTCACCAGATGGTATCATGTCGAAACGATCGATTTGTAAACTTGGTCTTATTACAATAGTTGTAATCCATTTTGGGTTTCTTACTATAACCTACTGGACAATTTGTAGAAGTTTTACTCGGCCTTTAAGCTTCTGAAATGTCTTCAACATTTAAGCTTTTTTATTTTAACTTTTAAATTGTTTTATATTATTTTAACTTTTATATTGTTAAAGGTTAGTCCAACTTTCTACAGCGTCTCCATTAATTTATTAGTTCCTGTGACCACAAATGTGGCCATTTGCCTGCCCCTGGATTTACCACTCAGACATGCGACTTGCAGAGAATCATTACGGCGAATCCTGATGTAAGTTCGCTCTATCGCTGAAGATCCTCTAAAGTCTAAATATCCAGAAATACTGTTTAAACCAGCTTTAGGTATTTTTGGTGCCTTTGGATCATCAGTTGAACGCTATTAGCGATTATTTATGTTCAAACCATAAATTATCTTGAAAATTTATTATTATTAAATTAGATTAGTAATTAGTAGGAATACTGAAAAAACTATGTGACACATAACAGTGTGGAATGCTGCATTTTCTGATGACATTCAGCAGGGGGTTGTTGTTGTTGTTGCAACTGGGAAATTTTTGGTAATATTGTAGAAGTAACAGTACGAAGAACCGACTGCAGTGGAAACGTTCACAGTGGGTGTCAGGGTGTGATGACGAAGCTATTTTCAATTATGTTTTAATTTCCCAAGAAACTATTGTAAAATTGTGCTTTCGAGTTTTTCCCACTTGGTATATTTTAACATCTAAATAATATTAATTACAATTAATTTATCTTAATATGAATACATTGTATAAAATACCGAAGTCAATTTACGTTCCACGATTCAGACTCTTGGTACCAGGTGGTCCATATATTCTTTTTAGGATAATAGGGAAATTTTCACTGATAATATAGTCGTCTTTGAAAACTATAACCAAATTCAATTCAAATTCTGAAAGAAAAGTTAGGTAGTATGTATAAAATTAAAAATAAAAGCTTTTTTTAATTCTTACCTATTTTAAAATTCTTTGTCCTCAAGGTGGGACATGTAAATAAACGCGGTAATATCATATAAATGGGTATTTCCAATTTGGGACATATATTGCCATCTGCAATTTGTATAGTCTGTATCTCTGTGGCATCCTTGGAATAGCCCTCTTTACAGCCACAAGTCTCTACTCTTACCAATTGCAATTCTATTGACTTGATGGCCGCCTCTGTATGCTGTATAGTTAGATGGCCCTTTAAGGGTTGTGTTACACAGAATTCTGTGCGCTCCAATTTGCCGGTTATCAAAAATCTTGGCATAGTTATGCGTTCCTTGGTATTTTTCTGCAAACTTTCGGGACTAATGCTGAAATTTACTTCTTTATTGGGTAGCTGAACATTGTCCTCTCCTGTGCCGGGTTTATATTGTATGCAAAATTGTTGGGTCTTTTGCAGGGACTTGGCCAAAAAACTACGTTTTACATCACATTTCAGCTGATAGTTTATGCTAATAAAGACACCATGATAGGTTTCATAGAGAATGCGAGGTTCCTTTTTGCACACCAAGGGGAACTCAAAATGAAAATCAGAAACTCCAGCTGAAAGTTTACCCGGGGCTGATAAGTCCAATACCGAATTGAAGAGTGTAATAGGTTTGACGGAATTGTAAAATGCATCTAGCAGGCCCACGGATTTGCTATTGCTTAACTGCAGATTGACAACGCCCTCCAGAGTTAAGGTGATACCATCATGTTTGGCTTCCGAGGGGCAGGTGAATTGAACGCAACCAGTTAAAAGATCCTTAAAATAGATGATGTTGACTTTAGTTTATGTTAAGATTTTTCTTAAATTATACTCACGCCTTCGTAATATATTTTATTTTCTTTTTTTAACTTTATTTCGAAATTAATTGAACCCATTTTTTATATTTATTAATGAAAAATATTTTTAGTCAAATGCAATTTAGTTTTTTACTGTTTTTGTTTCTTGACTGGGTTGTTGTTCTTGTAAACGAAAAGCAAAACAAACAACAGCTGTTAGTAATGCCAAGTTTGGCATTGCAATTTAAAAAAGTGATACCAAGTTTAACATTATGTTTAACCCTTTATTTACGAAAACATGTTACAAAATGTTTTCGTAAATTTTTTAGTTTTAGAAAATTTACAGACTAGGACAATTATTTTTGACTTAAGTCTAGACCGATCAAAAAAAAAATTATATAACTCATAAAAAGCTTTTAATTTAAAGATTACTAGTAAAAACATGTTCAGCAATAAACTTTAGCTTAGAGTTTTAAAGCTCAGAAATGAAAGAAAATATAAATATCTCAGTATTTAAAGCACCGATTAAAACAAGATGTATATCATGTAAATGTGCATCAAAATACCATTTGAATGAGTTATCATTTAGAAAACTACTTAAAATGAAGATATTTTAATTGGCTTTTTCAAAAACTGATCCGATATAAGGATTATCAACATTTTATATATTTATTTTATTTATTTATTTATACAGTAAAACCCACAAGCTCTTATTTGGAATAAATTCTCAGCTACCATCTCATAAGATAACAATGAAGATAAGGTTTGAAGTTAGAAATAATTGTTAAATTTGTATTTCCAGCCTTTTAGTTGGGGAAAGGAAGTGAAATTTTTTCTGTCTTAATTTGAACAATTTGTGTTTGGTAACAGCCTACCTCCCGTTTTTAAGAAGAAAATTAAAAAAAAAGTGAAGTTTAGGTGAGAAGGTACACTGTTGGATGTTCTTTGCCTCGACTAAACACAGACTTATGTAACGATGATCTGCGCTATATTTGGCTATAGTTTCCTTTCCTGATCGACACCTGATGCCTTTTGTCTATTCCTGGGTATAAATTATTGCCTCTTATTACAAATTGTTGGATCAACAGATATAATCTATTCCTCATAACACTTCGTTGTTGTCTAAGCTTCCCCGGATTTGGTGGTCCTTATTACTACCCACTATCAAGCTATGCCTAGCTACATTTTTAAGCATTTAAACATTTTTTAAGAGCTTCTGAGATCATATTGTTTTCATGTGTCATATGCACAAAAGCCAGTTACAGTTGGAGTTATTACATTCGTGGCAATCTTCTGTTAGATAAGGTTAACAAGACAGTCAATTGGGCCCTTGAAAGTGGTCCATTTTTGTCACCTTTAAGGGGTAGAACAAGGGAGACTCTGGAGTACCAAAGAAACAAAAGCTCAATCATAGACAGCCAGATGCTACAATAAATGAGTCTATTTTACGAATATAAATACTTGAAAGCTCAGATAGATCGTGCAGAAACGAGTAACCCAGATGATAAGTTCTAAGATCAGCAAGGGCTGGTCAATGACAGTTTATTCCGCCTCATCTTTATGACAACCTCTAAAGATTGAGTCTCCTATCATGTAATCCTGGTTGATTAAATGAGTTTACCTACGAAAGAGATGATAGAATTATCAACTTATAAATCTGCCATTACCGATGTGATCGATGTTAAAAGTTCCTCCTATACTCTCTTTTTATGGGATTTTTCAAAACGACCATACGGCAAATCAATGTATGGAGTCTTTGGTTGTAGGCATATACATATTAGGCATTTATATCCAAAATCCTTCGGATATATATAGCTAGCTTCTGCAATCTTAGGGATAAAAACTACCTCAAATCCGGTCCATGATTCAGGTATATGAGATAACCTAAGGCAGCTCATAGGTATTGATCTGAATAAGCCAGGAAATGATAAGATCGACATAATGTTGCAGGTCTTCAGTTAGGTTAGGTTATAGAGGAGGTGTCAAGTGACATCTTCACTCGGGGACCCCAGGGGTCCATTGTGATCCTTTACTAAAAGAGGAGAAAGAAAAGAAGATTAAGAGAAAAGATAAAAGAATAGTATAGAGGGAGAAGAAGAGTACCCTATCTAGGCCAGTTGAGACCAGTGATGAATCGTACAATATCTTGCAAACTGTACTGTTGCGGATCCTGAAGTTCAGCAAAGAATCTGCTGCCTAAATATTTGAGCCTTTGATTTTGTAGCCATGGACAGTGACAGAGAATGTGTTCTACCGACTCGGACGAATCCTAATCTAGACATAGTCTTCAGAGGTCCGTAATGCTACCATCCCATCTATTTAATCTTGAATTTAAGGCACAGTGTCCCGTTAGGAACCCTATACATCTTCTTAAGCTTGACCTATTCAGACCTTGTATAATTTTAGTTAAATTAATGTCCGGTTTAAGCCATTGAGCTCTGTCCTACACGTAACCATGTTTCCCCCATGTCCTTGTGTTTTCCTTGCTGATCCAAGACTTAATGCCCAGATAAAAGTAACAGATAGGTGGAGCCATATCTGTCACTCTTTGACTTAAGTCTTGGCTCTAACCTTGTCTAGCGACTTCGTCCGCGACTTCGGTGCTCTAATCATATAACTGAAAGATAAGTCAGAAAGAGCTATCCTACATTTTTTAACTAGTTTGGAAGTAATACTATGTCCCCGCCTTGAGCGCAGCCTAGCTAACGACGTATATTGTCACCTTACTATTTTCAGCTATAAGACCCTGGATGAGCTCTGTAGCCTTCCAAATGGCTAAAATCAGGTCCTCAATTAAGAAAGAAAAATAACTAATTTAAGGCTATTCCTTACAAGTAAACAGAATCTCTATCTGAATTAGGGATCTGCCCTTATCATATTTCGTGGATATATAAACCCCGCACGGGAAACACTTTAATGTTGATAAATTTTAAATAATAATACCTATGACAACTAAATTTAGTCCAAACAATGTATTGCAACTATAAGTTGGTTTGCCCGCAGACTACCAAACAGAATTGAAAACGGCAATAGGGGCACTACTCTCGGAAACCAGACAAATGCTGATTAATATCAAATTAAGCTATGATAAAGGAATTGTGGGTGAGTATGGCAGATTTTTATGCTGGACAGATTTAAATATAATGTATTTTAAAATTTTTTTTTAGTTTTATATTTATATGTTTTTATATTTATATTTCAATGTCTTTTTGTGTATATCTAGAAACATATATAAATTTTAAAAGAAAAATAATTAAAACGTTAGTATTTATTGCAAATTCTCTGCACTATTAAAAATTAAAAAAATAACTTAAGGCATTAAGAAAAATTAAATCTTAGGTTCATTAACACAAATTATAATATTATAATTATAAATATACATATACAAATAGAAGTATAATTCAGATATCATTATAATTTACAATGGACACATTCATTATACGTTGTAAATATTCTAAAGTAGTAGCATTTGCAAATCGGTATATCAAATGAAAAATTTTCTATAACAATTGTTATATTGTTATATTAATATAATAGAATTTGTTTTATAGACTATTTGCAACGGATATTGAATTGTGCTAATAAAAAGTTCTAAAAAATAATAAAATACATGCCAGTAAAAAAAAATAAAGCTTAAAAGATAAAAGTAATTAAAAGTATGGATATGTAACTCCTGAGACAATATCCAATTTACGGGAAAATGTAATTATAAATGTAGCTTTAAGGAGCGTATTAACTGAATATCACCCACAGATAAAGTAACACATTTGCGATGCATAGTTAGAATATAGGAATCCTCCAGCACTTGTGTTAAAAATATTTCGCAAGCCTCTTGTATAGCTTCTAGTGCCGTTACTGTATAACGTGTTATTTCGGGATTAACGTTCAAACTTATCTCACGTACAACGCGTGCAAAAGCAGCGCGGGGTATTAGCAGTTCTAAAATGTTTGAGTCAATTAAAGCAAATTATTGATAGTTAAGGTACCAACCAGCTCAAAACTAATGAAAAGGTTGGTTATTTAAACATGTGATAGGTATAGAAGGTGTAAATTGTTATCATTCCACCTTTAATGATTAGTACATGTTGGAATGACTGACCACCTGTACAATATGGTCATTTGGAGTAGCTATCAAAACTTACTTGTGGTTTTTTGATAATGAGCAATTTCCTTTAACAGCCTAACTTCCCTTTGTCGAGGCGTTCTCTTTCGACGTGCAGCTCCAGTTAATTTTCTTCCCGCACTACTTGATCGTTCATTCGTTTGCGTTTGATTTTTTCTAGTTACTGATCTAGTGCTGGTGCTTGGACGCTCGTATGGATTGTTTATAGAACTACGCGTTCTATGATCAAAACTGTAACCTGTGTTTTCATTGGTATCAGAACCGGATTCTTCCGAAGCTCCACGATTCATATTTACACTTTATACCAATTTTATTTCAATATAATAAGTTCTTAATAATTAATTCGTTTGTTTGCAAAACAATTTGAATTCAGAAAAAGCGTTCATAATTTGTTTTTTTTTTTTTCTTAGTGTCAAATAAATGTGCTACCAGATCTGCATGTTTTTAGTTGCATCACAGAGTTGTATTATAAGGTAGAGAAGTAACTGGTATATATAGAAAATTAATTGTAATGTATTAAACAACCGCAAACCTTCTTAATCATTCTTTTAAATAAATTTAGCATTTTCCCTTACAATGGACTGAATTTAAATAGCCATGGTCCCACTATCAAAAAAAATTATCTGTGTTAAATTTCATCAAATTATCTTTAAAATTGCGACCTATACTTTGATTACATGGTATACATGGGGGTCCAGACAGCCAGACGGACTGACTGACATCGCTAAATCGACTCAGAAGTGATTCTAATTGGTATACTAAAAGGTACATACATCAGCACAAACTTATAATACCCTTTCCAACTATGGTGGTGAAGGGTATACAAATTTTAACAACAAAATTAACCACAGTGTCAAGCGACACCTTCACTTGGAGACCCCAGGGTCCATTGTGATCCTTTACTAAAAAGAAGAAAAGAGGAGATTGAAGATAGAGGAAGACAAAAGAAGAGTATAGAGGGAGAAGGAGAGTACCCTATCTAAGCCAACTGAGACCAGTAGTGAACCCTACAATATCTTGCAAATTGCACATTTGCAGATCCTGTAGTTCAGCAAAGAATCGGCTGCCTAGATGTCTGAGCCTTTGATTTTGTAGCCTTGGACAGTAACTACCGACTCAGACGAATCTTCATCTAGACATAGTCTGCAGAGGTCCGGAATGCTACCATCCCACCTATTTAACCTCGAATTTAAGGCACAGTGTCCCATTAAGAACCCTATACATCTTCTTAAGCTTGACCTCTTCAGACGTAGTAGAATTTTGGTTCCACTAGTATCCGGTTTAGGCCATAAAGCTCTTGATGTCCTACACGTAACCATATTTCCCCATGTCTTTGTGGTTTCCTTACTGATCCAAGACTTTATGCCCAGATAAAAGTGACATATAGGAAAAGTACTCAGTCTAATATATTAAAAGTATTTTTGTTTTTTTATTAAAAATATGAACATTTGTCATTGGAGTAGAAGCTATATTCACTAAGCCATTTCTTAAAGTTTGGTTAAAAATCTGGTGAATAGATTAAGAAACAATATGCTATGGAAACTGCACATGTATGCACTCTTGCATTGTCCTAGTGGAAAACAACATAATTTTTTTAAAAACTGTAATCAATTTGCAAAATTTCTAGATAATCGGTCCTCATTTGACCCTAGCTCTCTTACAAGTCTAAATGACGGAAAAACCTTAATATATAAGTTTTAAGAAAATGTTTGTATGATGGTAAAATTTAGCAAATATTTGTCTTTATACAGGAAAAAGGGCACCTTTGACCTTAGTGGTAAAGGGTATCGTATGGTCGGGCTTGACCGACTATAGCAGTTTCTTACTTGTTCTTATTTTTAGATGTTCGAATTACTGAGAGTTCTCATCTACTGTACTAAAAATGATTTCCAAACATGTCTCTTGCTAGATAAATACCCTAACAACAACTTCCCCATTCATTATTCATTAGAATTTTTAGTCTGGCATCTTTCTTAATACCACTAAATGCAACAGTGAGCATGAAATTTTTGTTGACACAATCGACGATTTTTTTATTTTGCAGTTTGCTTTTGCTTCTTCCTTCATTCCAACCAAATAAATTGAACGGGAAATTATTCAAGTTTTTATTTAATTTTTTTTTCTGTTAACAAATAATATAATTTTACATGAGTTTTTTAAAGTTAATACAAAATATTGATTAAACAAAATAATGTAACAATTAATTATAAAGAATAAATTGTAGAAAAAAAAATTGCCAAGAATTTTGGAAGAAAGATAATTGTGTTTTTTGGGTGTCTCACAAATTTAGAGGAGTCACGTCAGTAGCCGCTTTTGTCTGACGTTTGTGTGAACGTGTGTGTGTTTTTGTAACAAAACAACAACACCAACAAACAAATAAAGGAATAGCAAATAAAACAAATAACAAAAGAATCATTTACAGCAACAAAAAGAGTTAAGTGAAATTTATTTTGTGTGTAAGAAAAAATTGTGAAAAAGCAAAAAAGGTTAATTAAAAGAAAAGTTGCAGTCTTTTTTTATACTTTGGCCTAATAATTTTTTTTTTGGAATAACTCAAGTGTTAAGTAAGTTGATATGTTTTTTTAAGAAAATATAATAAATAATTCATAGATAACTAATATTAGATTTACTAAAGAAAGAAATTGTTTTAATTTTTAATGATTTTTATCAAAACATTGACGCAATTTGTGTTTGAAAAGGGAATTTTATGAAGAAGCCAGGCCAAGTTCAGTTCATTGCCATAGGAATATGGGTGTATGCTTGCGTAAAGGAATTACGACGTCATTAGGTTGAACACTAGAGTTTTCTGCCAGTTTTGGAATGAGGCACTAGAGTGGGCAAAACTATTTACGTTGTAAAAGCGGTATGTCCAAAAATATAAATATATTACTTGGATGGAGGTCATACATATTTGTGTATATGTTGTTGTTGTTGTAACAGATCTGCTTAGAGATACTAGTCCAGAAATTGTGGTACTTCCACTGTGCTAATGGGATTGATGGTACTGTTCAAAATGTAGTTGTTTTCATAAGGACACTGACCACGATCTATGGGGACGTAAAAATGTTTAATCTGTTGCTTCATGCAGTTCTTAGTTGTGACACTCCTTTTGTTTTTCGAGACAAACTCTTTTTTTATTCAGCAATGGGAGGTCTCGTTAACAATATTCATAGTTCCCTCTAAAGTCGGTTCATCGTAGCAGAAAGATTCGGAAATCAGGATTCCCACCAAGGACAGCCAATTCTGCGATATTAACAAAAAATATCGCAGTTACAACTTTATTCATGCGATAACATGATATCGGGGAGTGTGTGGCCTTCCTATGAATGTTGCTCAACGCTGGCAACTTCGAGGATCAATATAAAGGATCATATACATACATTTGTAAGCTATCCTCTTACGTAGGGGTATCTTTTTTGACATGCTTTGGAAATGTCTGCATCTGTGTGATGTTGATGTTTGTATTATCTCCAATGACATTCCAAAAAAAAAAAAACTGCTAATTTAGCAAGATGTGCTTCTTTTCTGGAAAGAACTTTTTTTCCTGATAAAGTTGGTGTAATGAGGTAACTTACAGTCATGCGCTAACGAAGTTATGATGATGACCAGTGCGACTTCTAGTTAAATGAGATCGTGTTTTTTTTTTTGTCACAGCGCTAACATTTACAATGGGAGATTTGTTTGAAGATCAAAGTCAATACTTCTACTGGATGAGTCTACAAATCCTACGGACTAAGTGAAATAGTGTTGGCGGTACAGTTGAGAATGTGCGGGGTATCATGAGGACCCTGACCACAAGCTGGGCATACGCTAGGGCTGGCACGGTCTATGCGGGACCAAAAGATATTTAATCTATTGCACCATCCCGATTTCAGTTCAGCCAGAACGACACTTGTTTTCCGCGGCAGGTTCTTTCCTTCTTCTGCTATGGGCGATGGCCGACCTCCTAATACAACATTTATGCGATAACCTTAAATCGCTGAGTTGGTGGCGTCTTTATGAATGTTGTTTAATGCTGCCACGTATCTTAGTATGCTATCCTCATACAAGCAAAGATCTTTCCTGCCATGCCTCGGGGAAGATGCCAACATCCCAAAAGGAACTGCTGAGACATCATAACGTAGTGTTCCTTTACTGGAAGGATAGTTTTTTCCTCAGAAAGATGATGTGGTGAGGTAATTTGTAGGCATCCTCTTATAGTTCTTAGGGCTGCATTTTGAAAGCTTTGAATATTTCTCCACTCTATATCACTAAGCGACGCAGACCACACCGGAGCAGCATAATTTGCCACTGACCGACCAATCGCTTTATAGGAAATAAGCAAGGTTTCTCTGTCCATTACCCAAGTACTGTCGGCTAGTGCTTCAAGGACCATGTTTCTAACTAACAATTTATGCGCGACAGTTTTGGCATGTGCTGACGAAGTAAAAAGGCTGTCAAGTGTGACTCCCAGGACAACATATATATTTCACATATTTACAAATTGAGTCGTCGTTGCTTGTTAGGTTAGATAGAGTAGGATAGACAAGGAAACCCTTATTAATATATTTGCTGAAATGTACATGACATGAAAGAAAACGGGGTTTCTGTTTGAAATTAGCTTATTAAAATAAGCTCAAAATGTTACCTTTTTCTGATGTAGCGGAGTTCCTATAACCATTTCCAAGACATCTTGCTTGGACAGAATTCGTTTAGTTAGTTTAGTAATAACTTAAATAAATAAATACAAACCAGCATCATCTAGGTGTTAGACTCGGTAGATTTGAGCTCATCTGTTAGATAGGAAACATTCGAGTCTATTGCTCTTATTATCAAGATCTAATGTATCACGTATATAATGACCTATATTTACAACCTGTTAAGGTAAATAGCGTGAATATTTTAGAATTCCATTTCCATTAGGGCAAACTTTAAAATATTTTCCTCTACTTGGTCTTTCTATCGAAGCTTTGGACCTTTTCTTCTAACGTTAGGGTGTCCGTTTTTATTCTAATTTCATAATATATATATTTTTATGAGTTGGTTACCTGTCCGATATAATAACCCATATTTTTACCGTTCTTATGGAAGAACTCGCGGCATATGTTAGCACACTACACTAACGGGATTTAACGTAGTTCCCCTGGTGGTACTACGAGGAGGTCAGTGTCCACAGTATCTCAACTGGATAGCCAAGTTAAGACCAATCAGAACCGTTGCCTGGTATCCAACATCCCATAAATCACCCACCGTCATTACGTACCGGATGAAAAATCTGCGATCTAATTTCTGTGGCATCAAAGATGACCTATTTCATGAAATCTTTGTCCTAGTCAATCATTTTAAAGCTGTGCTAATGGTTTAACAGAGAGAACTTGTGATATGCTTTGCACTTCCTTCCGTGATAATATCAGCAAAATGAGTCTTTTGGGATTCGTTTTGATGATCAAAAACTGATTAATCAGCTTTGTGATCAAAAAAGTGTACAAAAAGACTCGTAGAACGCATATTTTTGGAAGGCCTCCGACTGAGAAGTCCTCTTTTATGATAAAATCTGTTTGGTCTTCATTATGATTTTAAAACATTAGATATTTAGTAAATGCCTACTTTATTTGGAACTCTCCTTTAAAGACTACAGTTAATGTATCAGACTATAGTCTCGGTATATGACTATTAGTCTAATGTAATACTATAGTCGTATCGTTGTTTTTTATTCTATCGATACGGCATTTGGTTACTGTTTTCTTCTTTTCTCTATTAAATGCAGTTAATAAAACTAATACGCCCAACTAACCTTCTGTTCCTCCCCTTTATCATGCCCCTTCTCCCATTCGCCCTATCGCTTATCCAAATGGCAATCATTGAACTTTATGCTTTAGCCGGCCTTTGTTTTGTCGGCATTTGTAATGTTTCTTTATTTTTATTTTATTTCTACTTTCTTTAGCTTCTTTCTTTCAGTCTTTAGTGAATTTTTATCTTTTTCATTATTTGTTTTATCATAAGTTTTCGTTTTTTGTTTCTGTCATTGTTTGTAATTATTGCTGTTGTTATTTTTTTTTCTTCTTACTGATTATAATAATCTAACAAGTTTGAGTGAATACTTTGTATCATGTGTAGTGGAACACTTGTTCATTTTATCTTTAGCTTAATGAGGCTTTACTTATGCTACTTACTAGTGGGCAGATATTAAAACTGTAAAGTGGGGGAAGTAAAGTAAAAGCTTTTGTCGTTTTTAGAAATTTGCAAGAGAACTAATATTAACAATTATATCAAGACTAGAGTCTTATATTTAGACTAAATTGTCGTACTCGGACTATATTATTATGCTTAGATGATAGCTTATACACAGACACACCCCTTCGTTCCCACGACAGTCGGTTATTCGTACCGGAACGACTTGGAAATCCTAAGATTCGCAACAAGGCATGCTTCTTCTACGAAATTACAAATAATATTGCAGTTACAACAACTAACTCCTCTGTTCATAAAAAATAATAAAGTCACAGACTTGATGCTAATAATTGTCCCTTCGGTTTTGGACTCAATAGCATTTGCTTGACTATATGGTACGTCAATTCATCTAAGCTTTATCTAAATACTTGTGAGCCTACAAGATTTAGTATTAAAGTATGGCCTTCCTGTCGCGGCTTTTACATTCCCCTTGAAGACTTCTAGTTGCCATACCTTTTATGAAGTCATCTATGATATTTCGCTATTAGGGAAGGAAATCTGATTTAGACCTGATCTTTGTAGTATCCTTAAATCCGAAATATCGGCCATATATAATATAGTCAAATGGTTAAGATACCACAGAATATTCGACAGGGATATTCGTTTTTTTAGTCATAAAATCCCTATCTAATGTCCATACGAAATCTGTTCTTACTCGCGAATGCCCGGCATCTCTTAACAACATGGCGAGACATTGCAATATCGAACTTTTCTAGGTATCCGGATACAACAACATACCTGCTAATTCCACTGCTGCAAACTTGGTAAATGCGGTGCTCTACTAAGTCAGGATAACATCGACCAATTAACCTATTCTCAACCTTAACAGGTCAATGCG
The DNA here is from genome assembly GCA_933228675.1 of Stomorhina lunata. Lineage (NCBI taxonomy): Eukaryota > Metazoa > Arthropoda > Insecta > Diptera > Rhiniidae > Stomorhina > Stomorhina lunata. The sequence goes on along the minus strand of OW121742.1, from coordinate 104,286,092 downwards.
TTATTGGGTTGCATGCCAGCAAACTTAACCTTCAACACTTTGTCTACTGTCGTAGTTGTCACAACATTGAAGAGAAGGAGACAGTAAGGAGACATCTTCTCTGCCACTTCCCCGTTCTTTCTATTTTGAGGGCGCTAAATCTGGGGCATTTTTTCTGCATGATTTATCTGATCTGGCGAGTATTGACATTCGTAAAATAGACTTTTTTGTTCAGTTCCGTACCAGAGGTCGTTATTCCTGATAGAACCAGCTGGGATAATCGTCAATCGCTCTTTGAGGGGAAATCGATCTTCCCAGACGACTCTAAAATGGAAATCGGCAGTGGTGCTGGTATTTTCTTAAAGGATCAGAATATTAGGAAATCTTACAGGCTTAGAGATGAGTGCACTGTATTTCATGCACAAATCTTTGCCATTCTGTGCTCATTTCTTACAATATTTCTGAAGATTGCGAGGTGACAATCTACATTGACAGCCAGGCTGCTCTAAAAGCCCTGAAAGCATGTAGTATCACCTCGAAACTAGTCAAGTCGTGTAGATTAGCTATCATCAGTTTATCACCAGGTAAGACTTTTCTGGGTTTCTGGTCATTGCGACATCGAAGGCAATGAAACTGCTGACGAAGTCGCAAGACATGGCACGAGCCAGGAATTGATGCTCGCGGTAGTTGCAGAGGTAGCACCACCTATATGTCACCTTTTTATGGGCATCAAGTCTTGGATCGCTGAGGAAACAGCTACTTGCACAATGACTAGGACCTTATGGCTCGACTTAAATATACGCAAGACCAAGTTCTTGCTAGGTCTTAGCAGAACCAGTCTTCGGAAATGCATAGGTTTTCTAACTGGCCATTGCACCCTTAATTCTAGGCTAAATAGATGGGATGGAGCAATTCAACACATTTACAGACTATGCTCGGACGGGGATTCGTCCGAAACGGTCGAGCATATCCAAACCAGAGACTTAAATTTCTAGGTAATAGATTCCATGAGGAACTGGGCGACATACAACAGCGCGAACTGACTGACGTTGTAGATTTTATATTGGGACTCAGAGGGCTTAGATAGATAGGTCTCTCCACCTAGGGTAGCGCTTTAGATGCCCCTTCTCTTCTCTACGACTCTCTTATTCTATCTCTAACACTATGTATAAACTTCACCCTTCACTCTTTTCTTCTTTCTCTTTCCGCTATTGTTCTATACTTTCAGAACGGATCACAATGGAGCCAAAGGTCTCCGAGTGAAGATGCCATTCCCCTGGCATTACCTTTTCGACCTAACCTAACCTTACCTAACCTAACCTAACCTAACCTAACCTAACCTAACCTAACCTAACCTAACCTAACCTAACCTAACCTAACCTAACCTTACCTTACCTAATCTAAAATAGACTCTGGCTTTAATGAGCCTCTTACTGATGGTCTGGAATAAAGTACTTTGTGTATTTCTTTTCCAGTCTATCCCTGTGGGTACCACAAAGGGACCGATTTTAGGACCTAAGTGACGCTGACTTATCATCGGCTGCCTGCCTAACCTTACTTAACAAACCTGAAACCCCTAGCTTCAGATTTCCTACTTGCAGCTGGACTTAGAAAATATTAGTAAATTATGTATTTTAATATGTAATTAAATACACTCTATTACAACAACCTTAACAATGCATGGGTTGGCTATAGTGTCTAAATTCACTACACAACTTTCGTTCATAAATCGAAAGTCTTCCTGCATACGTTCCTGAGTATTTATTTTCATGAAAACTCTAGATATTTTGACTTTACCATTGCGTTTTGGTAATAAATAATTTTTAATCACTCAGATTTTCTTTATTTCATACTCGTTTAAAATTGGTTTCATATCTTTTACAATTGGTTGCCCACTTCTGCTAGAAGATTGTACCAAATGAATAAACAGCGACTCAGATGTACAGAAGAATAACTAAAATGTAACCTATAAAAATATTGCATGTGGGTGCGTTATTTCGAGCTCTAAATAACATCTCGTGTTTGTAACCATATTTGTCAAAACTTTAAATTTTACACCTATTAAATTTTTTTTTTTTTTGATTCCAAGAAACAAGACGGGGCAATAAACTGGAAATTAAAAAAGAAGTTGTAGATATTTGGCCAGAGCTTGAAAATGTTAACATAAAAAGATATCAAAAAATTGTTTAAGGCTTATATTTGTAACGAAAAAGAAAATAATATTTTATGCTTTTAATTGTCGTCACTTTAGCTGAAGTTGGTTCAACAATTCATTATGATATGAAGTTTGCCTTCCTATTGATTGTTTTAATATGGTGAATGAATATTGTACATAGCTACATATATGGCATACATTTATTATATTAATTTATTCATTGACTTTAATAGTTTGGAGAATATTACATAATTTGTGAAACCGCAATCTTAAGTAATTATTTATGGAAAATATTTACAGTCTGGAGCATAAAAATGTAAACAGTTTTGTTTTATAGACAAAAACTAATGGCTTTGGGTAAATATTTGAGGAACTTTTCAAAATTTCAATAATTGGTATTCAAAGCTAAAAGTTTACCGAGAAGAATTAAGAATTTTACCTTGCTTCCACGAAATCGCACTATATTTTAAATTACTTTTCTATATTATAAGTCACGGGTATTTTGTTTTAGAAAAATGAAATATAAACTTGTTCCTTGATATAAATTTAACCACATATTTATGGTGCAAATGTATTTTACATAATAATATAAAAATATTAAAAAACGCTTTAAGTTAAATAGATATATTAATCACAAAATGCGGTTTATCTTGTAAAATACAAATAAAGTTTTAAAATAATTTTTTTTAATTTAATTATTTAAATAATGCGCCAAGAATTAAGTCCAGGGAATGGGGAGTAATTGATTAAATAAATTCAGGTCTTTCGTTTAACGTACAATTTATTTTATCTTTTTTGTTACTGTCATCACACAATTTTTTCCCAAATGCGAGAGCAGGACCCGGCTGACATGTGTTTTGAAAAAGTTTTGCACTCAATAGCATTTGCTTGACTGTACGGTACGTCAATTCATCTGAGCCTTATCTAAATACTTGTAAGCCTACAAGACTCAGTATTAAAGTATGTCCTTCCTGTCGCGGCTTTAACACACCCTTCGAAGACTTCTAGCTCCTATCCCTAATTGATTAAAAAAATTTAGATCTTTCGTTTAACGTATAATTTATTTTATCTTTTATGTTACTGTCATCACACAATTTTTTGCCTAAATGCAAGAGCAGGACTCGGCTGACATGTGTTTTGAAGAAGTCTCGAAAGTAACGCTTAGCATGCTTATCTAACGTGTAAATCTATTGAGAATGCGCTTAATGATGTCAATTTAATAGGCCTAGAAATCAATCAGGCCCTATGCTCCACTGGGAGTCAAGGATAACAGAAGAAGAAATCAAGGAGTTTACATTGGCTGCTTTCCAGTATATAGAGGATGCTTTCAATAATATTACGATTGAAGACATTAGAGGTTCACTTGAGGATATGGATTCTAATAAAAGGGATAGTTAATAAGCTCAATAGCAGGACCGTTAACTCAAGTTTAGGCGATTGCAGTATACGTAAAAAAGTTACTAGGAGTACTCTACAATTAGGGGTTTTATCGCAATTTCTGTCAATGTCATCCTTTGATAGGAAGAAAGGTTGTTGCCTAGTATTACTTGTGTCAGGAAAATTCCTGAACACAATCAGTGGGGCTTATGAACAATGGTTGCGTATTTTATTTACACAACGGTTTCCCAATTTGGTGGAAAGGTTAGGTTAGGTTGAAAAGGTAATGTCAGGGAAGTGGCATCTTCACTCGGAGACCTTTGGGTTCATTGTGATTCTTTCTGAAAGTAAATAACGATAGCGGAAAGAGAAAGAGCGATAATAGTGAAGGGAGAAGTTTCTAGATAGTGTTAGAGATAGAAAAAGGGAGTCGTAGAGAAGAGAAGTGTTGTCCAAAAACGCTACCCTAGGAAAAGAGACCCGTCTGCTGTATGTCGCCCAGTTCCTCATGGAATCTATTACCTAGAAATTGAAGTCTCTTGTTTTGGAGCATAGGACAATGGCAGAGGATGTGCTCGACTGTTTCGGACGAATCCGCGTCCGAGCATAGTCTGCAAATGTCCTGAATTGCTCCATCCCATCTATTTAGCCTAGAATTCAGGGAGCAGTGGCCAGTTAGAAAACCTATGCATTTCCTAACACTGGTTCGGCTAAGACCTGGCAAGAGCTTGGCCTTGCGTATATTTGAAACCTAGCAAGAGCATGGTCTTGCGTATATTTAAGTCGGGCCATAAGGTCGTAAATATTGTGCAAGTGGCCAAGTTATGCCAGTTTTTAGCTGTTTCCTCATCGATCCAAGACTTGATGCCCATAAAAAGGTGACATATAGGTGATGTTATCTCTGTCACCGCGAGCATCAGTTCCTGACTCGAGCCAAGTCTTGCGATTTCGTTAGCAATTTTATTGCCTTCGATGTCGCAATGACCAGGAACCCAGCAAAGTCTTACCCTATATGTATCTGACAAGCTGATGGTAGCTAATCTACATGACTTGACTAATTTTGAGGTTATCACCTACATCCTTCCAGGGCTTTTAGAGCAGCCTGTCTGTCTACATAGATTGTCACCTATCTACAGGAATGTTATATGAAATAAGTTCGGAATGGCAAAGATTTCTTCCTGAAATGCACTGCACTCATCTCTAAGCCTTTAAGATTTCCTTGTGTTCTGATTCTTTAAGAAGACACCAGCACCAGTGCCGATATCCATTTTAGAGCCGTCTGTGAAGACCGAGTTCCCCTCAAAGAGCGATTGACGATTACCCCAGCTGTTTCTATCAGGAATAACAACCTCTTGTACGAAACTGAACAACAGTTCCTTGACTAAGTAGTCAGATACAGTAAAACCTGACTCGAAGCAAGGGACGTTCGTTCGGTTCAGCATGCTAGTATGTTCTTTATTTAACTAAATTATAATTTTGGCTGTTGATCAGTGTAATTATCTTTAATTTAGACTTCTAAGACAAAACCCCCTTTTTATACATTTTTACTTTTGAGTTATAAATAATCTCAAAACTAATCGAAATTTACTTGTTTGTTTTAAACAAATGTTGTTTTTTCAATTGTTTATAATCGTGTTATTTACATTTTCTTGTTATACCCTTCACCACCATAGGTGGAAAGGGTATTATAAGTTTGTGCTGATGTTTGTAACGCATAGAAATATTTGTCTTAGACCCACCTTTTAGTATACCAATAGACTTAGAATCACTTTCTGAGTCTGATGTAAACCCTGTAATCAAACTACAGGTCGCAATTCTAAAGATAATTTGATGAAATTTGGCACAGATAATGTTTTTGATAATGGGACCATGGCTATTGAAATTGGTCAAAATCGGTCCATTATTTATGGTACCTCCCATAGGTCCCACTTCCCGGAATTGCCACAAATATCAATATTTTTTCATGAAATTTAAAACAGATACTGCTTATATAAACTTAAATCACTGTACCAAATTGAAATCGGTCCACATTTGACCATAGCTCCCATACAAACTCTTTTTCAAAAACGCACTAAATAAGACAAAAAATCACTAAAACGCTTGTAAATCTAAAGATAATGAAAATTTTGAGTTTATTTTTTGCATACATAATTTTTGTAACAACTGTAATCAAATTTCGAGATAATCGGTCCACATTTGACCCTAGCTCTCATATAAGTCGAAATGACGGAAACAGGTTGAATATATACGTTTTGAGAAAATGTTTGTATGATGGCAAAATTTAGCAAATATTTGTCTTTATACAGGAAAAATAACACCTTTGACCTTGGTGGTGAAGGGTATCGTATGGTCGGCTTGACCGACTATAGCGCTTTCTTACTTGTTTTTGTTTATTTTATTAACCTTGTTGAAATTTTACCCTTAATACGTATTCTTTTCAATTCGAAACATTTTATACACATTTTGTAGTTTATTTTCTTAATTTCTTTCAATTATTTTCTATTTTTGAAAAAATAAAATTGGTTATTGATTTCTATAAATAAAATTACAATATAATTTTATGACCTTTTGCATTTGTTTTTATGTGTGTACTATGGGGAAAAAATGTGTTATTAAAACGAAATACAATTTAGCGGAAATACATTTTTTTTGTGAGATTATTTTGTGTATGATTAATTTCTGAAATATGTTTATTATTACAATGCAGATTTGTTCATAGGAAATCGTTTGCTTTTTTGGGGATGTAAGTCATTATTTTAAATGATACAAAATAACTCTGATTTTATATATGGCGATGCCGAATCTAACATACCCTTCGCAAAGTTCATTAAAACTTACTTAAATGGCTTATATTTACAACCTATTAAGGTCAAAGGCCGATTTTATTATAGAATTCCACGCGCTTCCTCTCACATTCTCCAATTTCGTAGTCCAAGCTTTGAAAGATTTTCCTCTAATAATTCATATATTCATTCATTTATTCATGATTAAATCGGTGTCGAAATTCATTGTTGATGCTGATCGATTTTTCGTAGGATCTTCCTCTCAAAGACTCCAAGAACAGCTTCATCTGATTGTGCCCATGAGCACTTGTACTGTTAGTATAATCGTTTTGGTGGAAAGGGTATTATACGTTTGTGCTGATGTATGTAACGCATAGAAATATTTGTTTAAGACCCACCTTTTAGTATACCAATAGGCTTGGAATTTCTGTTTAAGTCGATTTAGCGATGTCAGTCCGTCCGTCCGTCTGACTGTACCCCCATGTAAACCATGTAATCAAAGTTCGTCAAAATCGGTCCAATATTTATTTTATTTTGGCCACAAATATCAATATTTTTTATGAAATTTAAAGCAAATACTGCTTATATAAACCAAAATCACTTAAACAAATTTCGTTGAAATCGATCCCCATTTGACCATTGCTCCCGTACAAACTCTTCTGGTAAAACGCACTGAATGAGGCAAAAATCACTGAAACGCTCATAAATCTGAAGATAATGAGAATTTTGAGTTTGCTTTTTGCATACATAATTTTTGTAAAAACTGTATTGAATTTGACAAATTTCGAGATTATCAATCCACATTTGACCCTAGCTCTCATATAAGTCTTTTTTTTTTTTTTTGAAAAAAATTTATTAACAAATATAACTGAGCCCAGAGGGCCATATATAGTTACAAAAATGTTCTCCTTATAAAAAAGTACTACATAGCAATCTTAGTCTAATATAGTCTTAATGAGGGAAACAAGATAAATATATAAATTTTAAGAAAATGTTTGTATGATGGCAAAATTTAGTAAATATTTGTCTTTATACAGGAAAAAGAACACATTTGACCTTAGTGAAGGTGAAGGGTATCGTATGGTATGGAAGGGTATCGTATGGTATGGAAGGGTATCGTATGGTCGGGCTTGATCGGTTATAGCACTTTCTTACTTGTTTCTATTGAAATTGGTTACCTCTATCAAAACACATATTTCACATCAACTGATATCCTTGTTATTTATATCACATACATTCGACCATAAATGGAATACAACTATCATGTATGGTCCGATGCTTCTAAGTCTATTTTGGAGCTGTTTGACAGTGTATAGGAGAGGTCGAAGGTGCTTATACAGACACGCCCACTTTTCTTTTGAAAAAATATAAAATTTTTAAATGTTTATTTTGTCATTTGATGACTTCGTAGTGGTTTATTTCACATACAGCTAAGCACCCAAATAAGTTCCTTCCAACAAACACACCCACTTTTACTTTCTAAAAAATATACAAAGTTCAAACCTCTTACTTTTCAATTGATAACTTCGTAAATAAAAGGGAATTTCTGGTGATATCTTCTAGCTAAACTGTCAATTTCCCAGAAAAGATTTTGACAGAAAATTGGAAAAAATCGCCCAGAGGCACGCCTACTTTTTTATTTAAAAAATATATAAAATCGTTTAAGTCGTTTAATGAAAATTTCTAGTATATAATACAAAACGTAAGCATCATCTGGTGAAAGACACGCTTCCAGATCAGTTTTTAACCTTTTCGTATTTCAGAATTTCCGGTTTGTGGTGAAGCCAAATTCCTTGGCCCCCATACAAAATTCTTGAAAAAATTTGGAAAAATCCTGTAAAAACGTAAAATGTTTAACTATTTTATTTTTTTAAATTAATAAAAGGCATATCATAGTGATTTCCTTTATGTTGACCACTAGGCCTCCACAGAATTTCCTTGTGAAAGTTGGGAAAAATACGCCTCCAAAAAAAGCTCAGAGGCCTACTTTTCTTATGTTAGGTTAGGTTAGGTTAGGTTAGGTAATAAAGGAGGTGTCAAAGACACCTACACTCGGAGACCCCAGGGGTCCATTGTGATCCTTTAACAGAGAGGGAGAAAAGAAAGAGTGAAGAAAGAAAGAATGAAGATAGGGAAGAGAAAAGTAATAGAGAGTAGAAGAGAAGACTACCCTATCTAGGCCAGTTGAGACCCGTGATGAACCCTACAATATCAATTAACCTACACTGTTGTAGATCCTGTAGGTCAGCAAGGAATCTGCTGCCTAGAAGTTTAAGTCTTAGGTTTTGCAGCCTTGGACAGTGACAGAGAATGTGTTCCACCGACTCGGACGAATCCTCATCTAGACATAGTCTGCAGAGGTCTGAAATGCTGCTATCCCACCTATGTAGCCTCGAATTTAAGGCCCAATGTCCCGTAAGGAACCCTATACATCTTCCTAAGCTTGACCTATTTAGACTTAATAGAAGCTTTGTACCATTACTGTCCAGTTTAGGCCATATAGCTCTAGATGTCCTACACGTGACCATGTTACCCCACAACCTTGTGGTTTCCTGGCTAGTCCAGGACTTAATGCCTAGATAAAAGTGACAGATAGGCGGAGCCAAATCCAACACTCTTTGGCTTAAGTCCAGACTTGAGCCGTGTCTGGCAACTTCGTCCGCAACTTCGTTACCAACGATGTCACAATGACCCGGAATCCAGCACAATCTAATCCTATAGCAAAGTGATAGCTCATGAAGAGCTATCCTACATTTTTTGACTAATTTGGAGGTAACCCCATAACCCCGCAACGCCTTGAGCGCGGCCTGGCTATCGACATAAATTGTCACCTCACTGTTAACAGCTATAAGACCCTGAATGAGCTCTGTAGCCTTCCAAATGGCAAAAATCTCTGCCTGGAAGACACTGCACTCATCCGCGAGTCTAAAGGATTTCCTAATATTTTGATCCCACAGGAAAACTCCAGAACCAGTCCCGCAATCCATTTTTGATCCATCCGTGAAGATCGAAAAGCCTTGAAAAAGTGCTGTTTGCCCATTCCAGTCGGATCTTTCGGGGATTACGATCTCTGGAGCTGAGCTGAACAGTAGTTCCTTGACTAAATACTCCAGAATACTGGAGTGTCCCACATGTCTAAACCTAAGCATACCCGCCTCGTACAGCCTTACTAGACTTCTCATAGCCATCCCCTTAATGAAGATATCAAGGGGGTATAACGACAGCATGATGTCTAGGGCTGCCTGAGGTGTGCTTTTAAGGGCACCGGTTATACCAATACTGGCACAACGTTGTACCTTGTTGAGAGAAGTAAGAAAAGAACCCTTGCTAACTGCTTCCCACCATACTGCGCAACCATATGTTAAAACAGGCCTTACAATTGTTGTGTAAATCCAATAAGTCTTAAGCCCCATTTTTTACCCACGGAATTCCTGCAGAAGTAGTATGCGTTTAGCCCTTTTTTCATTCTTTCCTGAGTGTTTCTCTTCCAAGATAGCTTACTGTCCAAGATAATCCCTAGAAATTTGGCTTCCTGCGACAATCTCAGCCCTACACCATTCAGCACAGGAAGTTTTCTTATGTTAAAAAATATACAATTTTGTTGCTTCATCTGCTGAAAACCCCCTTTCGAGATCAGTTTTTGACCGTTTCTTTTTTAAGAAGTTGAAGTTTGTGATGAAGCTAACTCCAATTCCTTTATAAAGTCGATTTGCGTTCCTTTATAAAGTCGATTTGCGTCCTCAATCATTTTTATTGGTCTGCCCAAAGTAGAACTTTGCGTTTTAGAAATCAATTTTTAGAACACGCAATTTTTTCCCCGCTTTTGATTTTAAATTTAAATTTTGATTAAAGAATCGGACACAGTTCGCTGTGCTAAAAAATAACTGTTATGTATTTTTTGTTCCCAAAGGATGTTTATAATTGATCCATGTCGTTATGTCCTTGTAGTTGTCTGGTTTGAATTTCTTTCCTTTTGTAAACATTGAAAATATCCTTTTGATTTAAAACCATGTCTGTTGTGCCATGTCCGATGAATGAGTTTAAAAATAGTATAAAAATAAACTGAATGTAAGTTTCTTTTTGTTCAGAATTCCAATTTCAATAATCAATGCATTAATATAAAAAAAGTAATAAAAATTTCATTATCACTTTCAACAAAGATAAAAATTTCATTGTGTTATCAAAAATATATCAAACATAAAACCAACACAAAGAAATTTATAAAGGTAAAGCTACAAACTGGGCTATAGATAAAGTTAAACAAAATATATAAATAAATACGTATAAAAAGTTAAATAAAAAATCTACTATAAACATAAAAACATTCATTTAAAATTACTTACACCGGCCACTTGCTGGAAATACCAACAAAGAAGTACTTGTGACTGCAAGCTAAACATTTACCCGATTAATTAATTAATTACTTTTGCTTTTATATTCCCTTTCTTTTCAATAGAATTTAAATTTTTATCATCATTGAGAACGCAACATGTCGAATCAGGCCGAAATTGATTATGAAAAACAATTTCAAGAGGATCTGGCCAAAGCAACCGCCTTAAGTTTAGAACAGCAAGCCTTAGAAGAATTTAAACGTTGTCAAAAATATGGCATAGCCTATACTCAGTCCGTGCAGCAGGAGGCCAAAAATCGTAATTATGCTCAAATACGTCGTGAGCATTTTGCACGCAGAGACTCCACACAATCGTCGTTAACAACAACCTCACAATATGGCCTAACATTACAGCCACCACAATCCAGTCAGCCTCAAAGAAGACATTCTGAAATAACTCATAATTTGCCACCCTCTACTTTGCTCACGGATGTGGAGCGCTCAAAGACACCACCCGCTTCTAAGGCGATTGCGGAAAATGATTTAATTAATTTTGCTAGTCCAACCTCTAAGAAATCAGAGAGTACATCATTCGAACAACTAATAGAGGATTTACAAAAGCTACAAGCCACAAATCCACAAACAGCTCTAGTGCCTTTAGGTCCAACAGCAGCAGCTCCCATGTATCCGGGTTATCATACAGCAACTGCGGCTACACCTGCTGCTGCAGCTATGTATGCGGGTAGTGCAGCTGCTGTTCAGCCGCCAGCTCAATATGGTGTGACCACGGCATCTGGTGCCGTGGGTATGCAGTTGGTACCTTTTACCCCGCCACCTCAACAGCAAAAGGTACCCTTAACTAATGATGAATTGCAAAAACTCTACAGCATGTCTCAGCGGCCATATTCGGCGCCTGCTTACGGTCCTCAGCACATGGGTTTTATACCACCCATGCAGGCTCCTGGTGGCTATTATACTCAAACACCCCCTGTAATGATGGGAGCAACAGCTACTGCGGGTGGTATACCTTACACTGCCCCGGTACAATATCCAAATCCTTTTGGCTTTCAATACAATCCTACCACGATAACACAGCCCTCCCAGCAGCAATTTTATACCCCTAACATGGCTTCAGCTGGCAACTATTCCTCCTCACCTTCTGTGTCAGCAAATTCAATGGCTTCCGCTAATCATCCTTTGAATAAACCTCATAATCATACACCTCATTCCTCGGACTTATCAGCTTCAAGCAGCAGCACTAGTTTTAATCAAGCACATTCCAATTCCACATATCCTGCCGCCTCAACATCCTTACAAAGTAATGGACAAAATAATTTTAGACGTCAAACGCCTCCAATTCGTAAACCAAAAGCAACTGGTTCGGATTTAATTGATTTATCGCATGAAGATGAGTAAGTTTTTCCAGAAAATATAAATTGCTTCCATTTTTCCAATAGTTTCATAATATTTTTCTTTCTATTTTTACAGTTCTCGTGTAAGCGTCTTGGAGGCTTTCGACCCTTTACTCAATGAACATGATGATGGTAAGTAAGAAGCTTATATTCTTTTTTTTTTGTATTTTAAATTGTTTAGCAATTTTTTTTGTTTATTTACTCTTTTGGTTTTCCTTATCATTTTGTGTATGTGTGTTATCATGATTGTTGCATTTTCATAGTTTAATGTTGCTTTTAAAATTTCGCAAATTTTCATTATGATCATGTCATTTTGTATTTAATAATCGTTGAGGAAATTTGTTTTTTTCTTTAAAATTATAAATAATCGAAAATGGATTTATATCTTCTTAAATGGATATTTAGAATTGTGACTCCATTCTTCTAATTTAAAGATTACACGGTCAGTACTTGACTGTCTAATTTTGGATTCCTGTTTGAGTAATACGGCAAATTATATCTAGAGCAATGTTGGGCAAAGTCTCTCTGAATAATAAGAGAGAATCAGAGAGTCTTTGCCCAACATTGATCTAGAGCAATGTTGGTCATTATTTGTGTGGCAGGGGAAAAACGACAATTTAAATCAAAAAATTAAACTTTTTCTTTACTCGTACTAAAAAAACAACACAAACTAAAATGCATACTACAACAACAAAACATACAGCAAGTACAAGGTTAGGTTAGATTGAAAAGGTGATGCCAGGGAAGTGGCATCTTCACTCGGAGACCTTCTGGTCCATTGTGATCCTTTCTGAAATTAAAAGAAATGATAGCGGAAAAAGAAAGAGGGAAGAGAGTGAAGAGAGAGGAGTTCTGAATAGTGTTAGGAGATGGAGAATAGAGTGAGGAAGAGAAGTGCAAGTACAATCTAAGTGCACATTTTCATTTAAAGATTGATCACTCTAATTAAAAAACGTTTTCCATTTGGCCAACCTTGGTCTAGGATAAGCAAAATACAAAATCAGAGAGACTTTGCCCAACATTGTTATGTCTCTAGACATATCTGTGTTAATTGATGCCGCAGTCGTTGTTTTATAGGATTTAAAGTCGAATATGAACGGGTTTTTATAAAAGTTTTGCCAGTAAACTTTAATGTTAATTAAAATAATAATGAGGTTAGTTTATCGCTTTTATGAGTAGGGTTGTAACAGATGCATGTTCAAATATAAACCGATTTTCAAAAGATCCAGGTTAATTGTTTCTTTGTCTATGTAGCCTAACAATAAAAAACACATAAACACACAAACACTTGATAAGGAAGTGTATGTGCCTTAGCTTTCTCTCATTGGATAATCGTCTCCTTAGTTGATTTAAAATTAGAGTAAAGCAGTATACTCTCTTTTATTTGGGACTTATTGAAAAGACCACCAAGCAACGGTTCTGAATGGTATTAACTTGGTAAGGCCATACTTATCTTGGTTATCCTTCATCTCCACTGTGAATACTGACCTTCTCGTGGTATCACCCGGAGAAGTACGTTAACACCCGTTAATGTAGTGACCTAACGTGTGCCGCGAGAGCACGATTACATCAGGCTAGTAACCCACTCCTGGAAAAAAACAATTACTACGAAAAAGCAAAAATTAAGACCCAGTAAGAACAGTTTTAAACGTTTGAAATATGATGACTTTTACATTTGATATCAAATGTTTTTTAAAACTTTTTTCAAACCTAAACAGATGTTTGAGATTCACATTCATTTTCAAATGAGGGTTCATTTGAGAATAAACGTTTGAAAAATGAAAGTTTCTCAAATTGAGAATAAAGGTTAACTCAAATCATTATCAAACCCTGATTGAGAATAATTTGAAAAATGGTGTTATATAAATTTGATATCAAACCATATTTTAATGTTTTTTCTAACTATTAAAAATATTTTATGTTAAAAAAAAATTAATGTTTAAGATAATTTAATGGAATGGCATTGCATTTCAATTATGGATTTTTTAAAATTGATCCATAATTGACAATAAAACCTTGCTTAAAAAAAGACAAGATTAAAAATTCAATAATATTCGTATGCGTAAGCATGAAGAAGTGCCACCTTCTTTTTATTTTGTAAACATTAACCATTTGACAAGAAAGAATATCTGAAGTTTACTCAAAAAATGAGGCTACCTTACTTTCAAAAAAAAAAAAAAAAAAAATCCCATTTACACTCAGAAAAAAATGAACTATAATTTAGGAAAATTTACTAAATTTGAGGAAAACATAGTTGTCGTATGGCGCCAAAGCCATATTTTACAGCAATTAAGTAAATAAATTCCCCTATTTGACTTGTAGAGTTTGGGGAAACTAAGTAAGTAAAATTTTTGAACTGAGATCCACAAAATTGCTCCTAGTGGGTGTTTTCAAAGTCTATCGAGTTCTTCCCTAAACTTTTAGGAACACAAGCTGTGAATATTATCTTAAACGTCTCAGCAGTTTGCCCTTAATTCGTTATTCAGTAAAACACACGAAATATTTTTTAATTTAATGATATAATTGAGATCTTATGCGTTTTAGCATCTACAAAGCTACAAACTACCAATTTGATTAAACTATTTATTGAAAATTTTAGTTATTTTAAGCGTTATTTATTTTCTTTTTTTCAAACTACACATTAAAAATTTACAAATTTCCAAAAAATAATCTACGAGTGTGGCAACGATCTGTGTAATATTGACAAAATATACAAACTTCAAAGATATTCTTTATAGTCAAAAATTTTGAAGTGGCACTTCCTTTAATATTTATTTCATGTGCATAAGTAAATTTTCTTTGTTTTTTTTTTTAATATTTTTTACAATAAAAAAATTATATTTGAAGCAAAAGAATTCAAATATGATGCACAGTTTTGAAAAACAAACTGAAAAATATCAAAAATACAACGCCAATTTATTTATGTTCCACATGTAGATGATATCCACATTTGAAAAACCTTTGAGAATGAGGTTTGATAATGATTTGAGAATAAAGGCATTTCTCAATTTGAGAATAAAGTCCCCGTTTTGTTGAGAACGCTATTATTCTTAAATATCAAATCAGTATCAAACGTTTGACATTTGAAAAAAGATTTATTTTCAAATCATCCTCAATTTGAGAATAAATCTTTTTTCTACTGGGGAATAAATGTTAAGAAGACGTCCGAAATTTCGGTGGAAAGAACAACTAAAGGAAAATCTTTTAAAGCTAGGCCTACGAATTTTGAGAGTATGCGCACAAGATCGGAGGGAGCGTATGCAATACTAAAGAATGCCCGGTGTTAGACCTTAACATGTTGTAAATATAGGGCATTTAACGAATTTTTAGTTGTAAGAGACTAAAGGTACAGGGCCAATACACGCGGCATGCGGCTGCGGGCGGTCGTAGTATTGCCAGTACATAAAATGTACGTTTGTTTACAAAAATGTTCATATAAAGAAATATTTGAGTAGGATATAATTAAATCTGGCAGCACTGAAAAAATCTGCCGCGCGGAAAAGTAGAACAAAGTTCTACTTTTTTCCATTTCCGCTTGAAATTTGACAAATCAAAAAACAGCTGATTGCCGCCCGCAGCCGCTTGCCGCGTTCATTGGCCTTCTACCTTAACGATTGTTATCAGCTAAGCAATTACTTTTGCAGAATTAATTATTCTCCATGAATATGTTATAAACTGACTGAAAGGCTATATGGATGAAGGAGGAGCTTCTTTTAACCCTCAGTGACTGATGTGTAGTCTAGCAAACACCAACAAAGTCAAAGTTTAACACAAATTTTCGCTTTGAAATAAAAAAAATATCCTATATCTTTATATATACTAAATCGGCTCTAAAGATTTCGGTCAAATTTGGACGGTGGGTACCTTTTTTTGCCGTACAGATTGAGAAGGGAAAACGTTATATCTTCTAAAGTAATAGGTATAGAAAAAATTGCGTTTTGAACAGCTATGAAAACAATCGGACAGGTGTTTGGTACTTTTCTGAAACTGTGTTCGATAAGTGGTAAAAAAGTATTATAATCGTTTTTTTTTGTACTTATTTTAACCCACTCTTATCTTTTAAACCAAAGACTACAGAAAGGAACTTTGTACTGCAATCAATAGATGTGAAAAAAATATTAAAAACGTATTTGGTACTTTTTTGATTACGTGTTGCAAAATGGTTCAAAAAGGAATAAAATAAGAACTCAACATCTCATAAAGTAAAATGAATTGAAACAAAATGTTAACTGTATTTTCATAAGATGTACCGAATTCAATTGGTACCAAAATTGGGGGAAATAATTAGTAACGTTATACTTTTAAAGTAATAGGTATGAAAACAAAATTTAAATTGCGTTTTCATCAGCTTAAAACATAAGAAGACGAGTAATTGGTACTTTTTGGAAATTCTCAACTTTTCTTAAGTAAAGTATTCCTATCGTCAACTTTTCTTAACTTAAGTGTTAATATCGTTAACTTTTCTTAAGTAAAGTCTTCCTATGTACAACTTTTCTTAAGTAAAGTATTCCTATAGTCAACTTTTCTTAAGTAAAGTCTTCCTATCGTCAACTTTTCTTAAGAAAAGTCTTCCTAACGTCAATTGTTCATAGAAAGAGTCTTACTAACCTCAACTTTTTTTAAGTAAAGTATTCCTTTCGTCAACTTTTCTTAAGTAAAGTCTTCCTATCGTCAACTTTTCTTTAGTAAAGGTTCTTATCGTTAACTCTTCTTAAGCAAAGTCTTCCTATCATCAACTTTTCTTAAGCAAAGTCTCTCTATCGTCAACTTTTCTTAAGTAAAGTCTTCCTACCGTCAACTTTTCTTAAGTAAAGGATCCTATCGTCAACTTTTCTTAAGCAAAGTCTTCCTATCATCAACTTTTCTTAAGCAAAGTCTTTCTATCGTCAACTTTTCTTAAGTAAAGTCTTCCTACCGTCAACTTTTCTTAAGTAAAGTCTTCCTACCGTCAACTTTTCTTAAGTAAAGTCTTCCTACCGTCAACTTTTCTTAAGTTAAGGGTTCCTATCGTTAACTTTTCTTAAGTATAGTCTTACTATCGTCAACTTTTTTTAAGGAAAGGTTCCTATCGTCAACTTTTCTTAAGTAAAGTCTTTCTATCGTCAACTTTTCTTAAGTAAAGTCTTCCTAACGTCAACTTTTTTAAGTAAAGTCTTCCTAACGTCAACTTTTCTTAAGTAAAGTCTTCGTAACGTCAACTTTTCTTAAGCAATGTCTTCCCATTTTTATTTATTTATTCTTTTAATCATGTAGAATATCAGTAGCATGCTACATTTTAGTCTATTTTATGTTTGTTAATAACTTTATTTTTCGTTGTTTCGTTATTGTTTTGTTCTAACAAATTTTTTAACAATATATAAATACGCTGTTTTTATAAACTCTTATGTTTTTTTACTTTCTCTTATATTTCAGTTACCAAAAGACTTAACAAATAAAAACATAGAATTCGAACATAATGAAACCAAAAGAGAACAAACTTCTAAATATGTATATTCGAAATGTATTGAAACGAACAAAACCATGAAACTCTTAAAGTACTTGAGCTCTCTTCTATATTCCACACTTCTCTTATCTTTACGTTTCGAATCAGTATTGAAAATAAAAGGTTTTTTAATTGAAACTTACGCAAAAAATATGAAATAAAACTAAAGTTTTGAGCACTGATGCAGCTGGGTTAAGCTAAGGTCTGATAAAAATATTGCAACTATAGTATTTTTTAGTAGTTAAAAACGAAACTAATTAATTTATAAAAAAAAACAACAATTTAAAAAATTGAAAATAATAAATTTAAAATCAATTCATTTCAAATTCGAAAAAGTCATTGAATTTTTTTGTCTATTTTTTTTTACTATAAAGTGTATCTTGTCAATTTTTATAAAAAAAATTTCCTTTGTAATCGAGAGAATTTTGAAAATGTTATACATTTAATTTATTTTGTTAACTAAAAATTCAAAATTTTTGTTAAATTAAAGAACGACAAAAAAATGTTTTGTTGTATACAATTATTTTAAATACTTTTTACTATTTTAATTAAAATTCAAGTTTATTTCAATATTTTAAAAATTACAAATTTGTAAAA
The DNA here is from genome assembly GCA_933228675.1 of Stomorhina lunata. Taxonomy (NCBI): domain Eukaryota; kingdom Metazoa; phylum Arthropoda; class Insecta; order Diptera; family Rhiniidae; genus Stomorhina; species Stomorhina lunata. The sequence continues at coordinate 104,267,977 of OW121742.1, read as the reverse complement.
TTAAATTCTTCTTTTTGTATCAATTTTTGAGAATAAATAAAATTAGAATCTAAACAATTATCTTTATAAATCAAAAGCAAGAAATTAAATAAATCTTAACTTTATTCGTACATTTTTATCTATTAAAACCTTTTACTTTCTATTTTATTTTTATTTTAAATGAATTGTTTGTTTTTTTAGATAAAAATGTTCTCGAATAAAACAAAAAGTTAATAAAAAAATCTAAAATCTGTTGTTTTATTCCTTAAAAATTATTCAATATTCTTCGGTTTAAATTTTGTTAAAACAATTAATTAGATTATTTCAATTTTTATCAGTCATTAGCCCATTTTGTTGTGATTTATTATTTGCACTTATTTTTATGACAACCATCGCATACTCGTATTTAACTGACATTCCTTAGTCTTCTCCGCTGCATTCTTTTGGCTCATTTTATTTCGATTTTTCATTATCAGAATTCCTTTGTCTAGAAACTTTGCTTTATTGGTATATAAATATTTTTTATCATTCCGAATATTTAACGTATAAATTATTTGGTCCTTACCTAACTTTTCAACCTAACCTTAATAATTAGCCTTCTCACAGTCATTAATTCAAATCAGAGTTCCTTTGTCTGGATTCTTTTTAGCATTTTTTATCATTTCGAATATTTAACTAATAAATTATTCGGTCCTAGCCTAACTTTTCAAAATAACCTTAATAACACTGTGTCAGTTTAAAAACCCGACAAAAGGGGCACTTAGTTGGTAAAGATAAAGTACGCTGAGTTCAATGGTGCTAACCGTTTTTTAGGTTAGCTCTAGTCTTCGAGATATAGCGTTATATAAAAAACTCTTTATTTCCCTGAACTAAGTAAAAAATCAAAAAATTTTCTATAGAAAAATATTTTTTGTCAAAAATTGTTTTATTGAAAAATATTTTTTGTCAAACATTTTTCCGTAGAAAAATATTTTTTTTCAAAATTTTTTCTACAGAAAAATATTTTTTTCAAAAATTTTTCTATAGAAAAATATTTTTTTCAGAAATTTTTCTATAGAAAAATATTTTTTTCAAAATTTTTTCTATAGAAAAATATTTTTTTCAAAATTTTTTCTATGGAAAAATATTTTTTTCAAAAATTTTTCTATAGATAAATATTTTTTTAAAAAATTTTTTCATGGAAAAATATTTTTTTTCAAAAATTTTTCTATACAAAAATATTTTTTTCAAAAATTTTTCTATAGAAAAATATTTTTTTTTTAAATTTTTCTATAGAAGAATATTTTTTTTAAAAAATTTTTCTATAGAAAAATATTTTTTTCAAAAAATTTTCTACAGAAAAATATTTTTTTCAAAAATTTTTTTATAGAAAAATATTTTTTGTCAAAAATTTTTCTATAGAGAAATATTTTTTTCAAAAATTTTTCTATAGAAAAATATTTTTTTCAAAAAATTTTCTATAGAAAAATATTTTTTTCAAAAATTTTTCTATAGAAAAATATTTTTTTTTCAAAAACTTTTCTATAGAAAAATATTTTTTTTCAAAAATTTTTCTATAGAAAAATATTTTTTTCAAAAATTTTTCTATAGAAAAATATTTTTTTCAAAAATTTTTCTATAGAAAAATATTTTTTTCAAAAATTTTTCTATAGAAAAATATTTTTTTCAAAAATTTTTCTATAGAAAAATATTTTTTTCAAAAATTTTTCTATAGAAAAATATTTTTTTCAAAAATTTTTCTATAGAAAAATATTTTTTTCAAAAATTTTTCTATAGAAAAATATTTTTTTCAAAAATTTTTCTATAGAAAAATATTTTTTTCAAAAATTTTTCTATAGAAAAATATTTTTTTCAAAAATTTTTCTATAGAAAAATATTTTTTTCAAAAATTTTTCTATAGAAAAATATTTTTTTCAAAAATTTTTCTATAGAAAAATATTTTTTTCAAAAATTTTTCTATAGAAAAATATTTTTTTCAAAAATTTTTCTATAGAAAAATATTTTTTTCAAAAATTATAATATTTTTTTCAAAAGTTTTTCTATAGAAAAATATTTTTTTCAAAAATTTTTCTATAGAAAAATATTTTTTTCAAAAATTTTTCTATAGAAAAATATTTTTTTCAAAAATTTTTCTATAGAAAAATATTTTTTTCAAAAATTTTTCTATAGAAAAATATTTTTTTCAAAAATTTTTCTATAGAAAAATATTTTTTTCAAAAATTTTTCTATAGAAAAATATTTTTTTCAAAAATTTTTCTATAGAAAAATATTTTTTTCAAAAATTTTTCTATAGAAAAATATTTTTTTCAAAAATTTTTCTATAGAAAAATATTTTTTTCAAAAATTTTTCTATAGAAAAATATTTTTTTCAAAAATTTTTCTATAGAAAAATATTTTTTTCAAAAATTTTTCTATAGAAAAATATTTTTTTCAAAAATTTTTCTATAGAAAAATATTTTTTTCAAAAATTTTTCTATAGAAAAATATTTTTTTCAAAAATTTTTCTATAGAAAAATATTTTTTTCAAAAATTTTTCTATAGAAAAATATTTTTTTCAAAAATTTTTCTATAGAAAAATATTTTTTTCAAAAATTTTTCTATAGAAAAATATTTTTTTTCAAAAAAAAAAATATATATAAAAAAATATTTTTCTATAGAAAAATTTTTGAAAAAAATATTTTATTTTTGTCAAAAATATTTTTCTATAGAAAAATTTTTGTCAAAAATATTTTTCTATAGAAAAATTTTTGACAAAAAATATTTTTCTATAGAAAAATTTTTGTCAAAAATATTTTTCTATAGAAAAATTTTTGTCAAAAATATTTTTCTATAGAAAAATTTTTGTCAAAAATATTTTTCTATAGAAAAATTTTTGTCAAAAATATTTTTCTATAGAAAAATTTTTGTCAAAAATATTTTTCTATAGAAAAATTTTTGTCAAAAATATTTTTCTATAGAAAAATTTTTGTCAAAAATATTTTTCTATAGAAAAATTTTTGTCAAAAATATTTTTCTATAGAAAAATTTTTGTCAAAAATATTTTTCTATAGAAAAATTTTTGTCAAAAATATTTTTCTATAGAAAAATTTTTGTCAAAAATATTTTTCTATAGAAAAATTTTTGTCAAAAATATTTTTCTATAGAAAAATTTTTGTCAAAAATATTTTTCTATAGAAAAATTTTTGTCAAAAATATTTTTCTATAGAAAAATTTTTGTCAAAAATATTTTTCTATAGAAAAATTTTTGTCAAAAATATTTTTCTATAGAAAAATTTTTGTCAAAAATATTTTTCTATAGAAAAATTAAAAAACGTCAACGCTGGGTCTCAACACCTAGTAGTAAAATATATTCCGATTTCTTTTAATTTCACTCATTTTTAGCAGAAGTTTTTTTAAACCACTCAAATGTTCGATATAAAATAATATAAACATGTTCTATATATAAATAAATGTTGTGGCAATTATGATGACATTGTAGTATTACTATTAAAAAAACATGAATGTGAAATCTAAATTCACTAATTTGAAATCCCTATAATGAGTGATGTTTCGAAATGATGTATTTAGTATTGAAATGTATTTACTACAAATCAGTATGTCCATCAATCATGGCAGTGTTATATGAAAAAGGAAAAATTACAATAATAGTTGAGTGCAAAAATTCTGAAAGTAAATAAAATAAAATTATGTTTCAAATTATTTAAAACAGAAAAATATGAAATTTGTGATATTTAAAAGTAAAAGCCTAAAAATATGCTTTAAAATATTGTAGTAAATATTTACCGCTAAAATTAAATAAAAGACAAGTGTGATATAAAATTGTTTATAAATCAGAAATGTTTAGAGATTATTGTAAACAAACGTTTTGAAATTCGCTTAAAATCAAATTATTCATTTAGATGATTTTTCACACAAAAATAAACTAAAAATACGAATCCCAGTGGCATTTGGATTCAAAAGATTTGACAACAATTGGCAAGTGAATGTGAAAATAAAAAAATTATAAACTAAATACAAAACACGTAAGAAAGTGCTATAGCCGACTATATATGATACTCTATACCATTTAAGTGAAATGTAGTATAACAGTCAACCCAATCTTATTAAAAAGTTTATTTTCAATTCATAAAGCCATAATTTTACAGAATTTGGCCTTATAGAAAATATTTTCTTGAGACTGTTTTATGTATTTTATTGTATGATCTTGAAAGTATTATTGGTTCAAGATCGGTAACTAATTGGCCAAATTACTGCATTCGATATCGATCGAAAACTCAGACTTTTAAGCGAATATTGTGAAGTGTACTTTAGGGATGTTCAAAGTTACTTCGATGCAAAAAGTTTATTGAAATTTGGTATCCATTTTAATTCGTTCTTAAAAAAATATATTGTTCAATTAAAACTCTTTTACTATTGTTCATCTTTTGGCAAATAACTTCAAAAATATAGTTAACTGTGCGTCTTTTAAATAATTTTGATTATCCTTAAAGTATGCTATACAAATGTTTTGAAAATATCTAAGATTTCGATCGATATCGAATGCCGTAATTTGGCCCCTGAAGTCTTGGAAAATCAAATTTGTACTTAGATTTACCGAACTCCTAAGAGTCTAAAAATTATTCGAGTTGAAAGTCGGTTTCAAAGGAATTAAAACTATTTGATTTTTGCCCATATATAAAAATGAATGTTTGTCTGTCTGTATGTCTTTTACAGAATAGTAAACTATGCATCTGATTATGTTATGATCGAAGCGACGACCAATGACCAATTTCCGACAGGTGGCGCCTCTGAAAATTACTCAAAATGAGTTAAATCTTAAACTATACATTTGATCATGTTATGATCATTAGCAAAGTTGTTGCGCATTAGCCGACAAAGGTTTCTATGTTGGTATGACAAATTTCCTACAAGTGGCGCCACTGAAAATTACTCAAAATTAATTAAATCGTAAACTGTGCATTTGATCATGCTATATACTTTAGCAAAATTGTTGCGCATGAGTCGGCAGAGGTTTCTAAATTAAAATTTCCGATAGATGGCGGAACTGAAAAGCAAAGTTGTTATGCATGAGTCGACAAAGGTTTCTTAATTAATACAACTTATTTTCGTCAGATGGCGCCACAGAAAACTAATCAAAATAAATTGAATTTTGAACTATGCATTTGATCTTGTATTGATCGGACAAAATCAATAAAATGATTCAAAATTAATTACAATAGATATTTGTTGGTGGTACAGGCTAGTATTCAATATATTCTCTCTATAGAGTGCAAAGTACTAATACTAATATAATATAAAATGATGTGAATAAACTCATATTAACATTTGGGCTTATATAAATAGCACACTTTATAATTTTTTGATTTTGGCTTATTACGATTTATTTATGATTTGTCGATGACTTCAAAATATGTGAGATGAAGTAAAATTTCTTTCCGCCGAGCCATTCGAGTTCACTATATACGCTCGTCAATTGACTGACAAAATTACATTTTTGTCTTCTTGGCGTCGATTGGCCCTGGCAACATCAATTTTTTGATATTGATCTTCTAGAAATAGTTGGGAAAGGTTTTTAAGGGTTAAAAAGAACCAAAAGTTTATATTTTTGGTCTCATACAGAAAGGAACTAACTCACACTTTTTTCGAAATCGATTTTTTTATGAATCCAATGCACCTCCTCACAAAAATTTAAGACAATTTTATCAAAATTAGCGGTTATTTAAGTTTTCTTAAAAGCTCTAACTTACTCCTACAAAAAATATATTTTTTAAAAGCACTATTTGGCCAAATTATGTGTCGTTGCTTTGAAAAACAATAGAAAACTTTCGAATCTTAAAGCTTTCGCCTGAATGTATTATGATTTCTTATATTAAACTTTTGTCGGCAACATAACGGATAGAAAACTTTCAATATCAAAAGCTTTTCTATGTGTGACTTATAATAGTTAAAGCTTTCCACGAAGAACATTCGACATCGAAAGCTTTCCAATAAAAAAACTGTCATTATTTATCTAAAGTTTTTTTATATAAAACTTTTAAAGTCGAAAGGTTTTTTATTATAAATTCCACATCGAAAGCTTTCCAATAAAAAACTGTAATTATTTTACTAAAGTTTTCTTTTATAAAACTTTTGATGTCGAAAGGTTTTCTATTATAAACTCCACATCGAAAGCTTTCCAATAAAAAACTGTAATTATTTATCTAAAGTTTTCTTATATAAAACTTTTGATGTCGAAAGGTTTTCTATTATAAACTCCACACCGAAAGCTTTCCAATAAAAAACTGTTATTATTTATCTAAAGTTTTCTTATATCTTATATCAGATACAAAACTTTCCTATAGAAAAATTAAAATATCAAAAGCTTTCTTACAGATAACTTTAATATCTAAAGCTTTCGAAAAAACTGTTTATATTAAAAATTTATATATAAAACGTTCGATGTCGAAAGGATTCCTATAAAAACCATTCGATATCGAAAGATTTCTTATATCAAATTTTAAAAGCTTTCCTATAGCTAACTTTTGCTATAAAAAATTTTCAACTGAAAAAATTCTGTGTAAAAGCTTTCACAAATAAATTATTTCCTATATAAAACTTCGATGTCGAAAGGTTTCCTATAATAAACTTACGACATTGTAAAATTTTCTATAGAAAACTTTCGATATCAAGAGATTTCTAATATAAAACTTATGTCATCTAAATATTTCGGATTTAAAAAGGTTGATTTCCTAAAGGTTACTTTTAAAATCCAAAGCTTTCTACTAAAAGTATAAAACTGCCAATCTAATGATTTCCTATATAAATCAATGTCGAAAGGTTTCCCATAATAAACTTTCGATATCGAAAGATTTTCTATAGATTTTATTTCCTTCATAAAACTTTGAATATCGAATGACTTCATATTGGAAACATTTGAAGTCAAACTTTCAAAATCGAAAGCTTTCCTGTAGAAAGAAAACTTTTGTATCGAAAGATTTCTTATAGGAAACTTTTAATATAGAAAGATCTCCTGTAGAAAGCATTTGCTATCGAAAGCTTTGCTAAAGAAACCATTTGATATGTAAAGCTTTCCTTAATATAATTTGTTTTGATCACTACAAAAAAAGCCCTAAGTTACATTAATGCTCTGAAATGAGACTACAAAAAGGCCTATCTCAATTTAGTTTTTTACATATTTAAAATAAACAAGAAAGAGTGTTATATTCGGCTGTGCCGAATCTTATATACCCACCATCAAGTTGTGTTAAATTTAGAAACATATCTCATATATCTACGAGGCTGCAGCAAATTCAAAACGTGGACCAAATTGGAAAAAAGTTGTTACGCTAGTTGGTATTGTTGGTAAAATATTTGGAATAACTTCGGTTGCAGTAGCTTTAAAGTTCAACATTCAAAAGTGTGTAAGTGGTTTCCCTAGTATTTATTTAATTAGAAAAAAATTCGTTATCGTAACCGGGTATGGTTTTACATTAATAAGTTGTTAAATACTTTTCGTTTAGCTTAATATTAAGTTAAGATAAAGAAGTTGATAGTAATACGACAGGTCCATATATTTTGTTAGGAGTTCCTAATGCATCTACCATATACATAATCTTAATATTCTGCTTGTACTTCCGAATCATTTTGATTGTAGATATAAAAAAGGGGATGTAATATAAATATATAAGAATTATAGCCAAATGTTGACCGATTGTAACAAAATTTCACACACTGGCTGGTATTTATACAGGGCTTATTCTTGCAAAATTTAGTGGCAATAGCTGTCACAGCTTCTAATTTAATAGCTTTTAACTGGTCCTTGCTAAACATTTTTTGGTTTCCGGGAGTGTTTTTTATATGAAAGCTATAGTCAAATATGGACCAATTCCTATAAAATTTGATATACTGACCAATAGTTGCATAAAACTTTGCTATACTAAATTTAGTCGTCATAGCTATCACAATTGTACTCAATTTATCAGCATTTATGTGTTTCCCGGGGCGGGGTTATATGGGAGCTCTAACTAAATGTGAACCGATTTCGCCCATTTTCAGTACACAACTTTTGTTACATATCGGAAATACTTTTGTAAAATTTTGTCTCTCTAGCTTTTGTAGTTAAGGAGCTGTCGCGCTTTTATCTGACGGACAGACGGACATAAATCTCCTTTTCTTTTTGTATTTTTGGGTTTCTGTAAGTTTTTTATATGGGAGCTATGGTCAAATGGTGACCGATTGTAACAAAATTTTGCACACTGACTGGCATTCACATAAGACTTCCTTTTGCAAAATTTTGTTGCTGTAGCCCTTTCAGTTAAGGCGCTATCGCGCTTTTATCTAACGGACAGACGGACATAAACCCCCTTTTCTTTTTGTATTTTTGTGTTTCCGTAAGTTCTTTATATGGGAGCTATGGTCAAATGGTGACCGATTGTGACAAAATTTTGCACACTGGCTGGTATTCACATAAGACTTATTTGTGCTAAATTTGGTGGCGAAAGCTATTACATTTTAGCATTTATTGGCATTTAAGTGAATTTCAGGTGGAATTTTGGCTGTTTCCGTATGTTTTTTATATGGGAGCTATGGTTAAATGTGAACCGATTTCGATGAAATTTTATATGCTGCCTAGTGCTTATGGAAAACTTCTAGATACCAAATTTTGTCATCATAGCTATTATAATTTGTCAGTTATTAGCAAATAAGCGACTAGTCTTGACGAGGTTATACGGGAGCTATGGTCAAATGTTAACCGATTTTGCCCAATTTCAATAGCAAAATTTTCTCATAAATGAAGAATGTTTTTGCTAAGTTTCAGTGAGCTAGCTCCTTTCGTTTAGGCGTTATCGTGATTTCAACAGACAGACAGACAGACAGACAGACGGACAGACAGACGGACAGACAGACGGACATCGCTCAATCGTCTTAGAATTTCATAAGGATTCAGAATATATATCGTTTTTGATTTTTGAGCCAATATTAAGGAAATTACAAACGGAATGACAATCTCAATATACCCCCCATTCTTTTTGATGGTGGGTATAAAAAGTTTCGGAACCAAATTTATCCTTTATTTTAATAATTAACTGCAGTTAAAAAAACGTAAAATATTGTCAATTACTGTTTTTAATCTATTTTTACCTTCTCCTGTAAAGTTTTAAATATTCGAGTTAGAGCCTTTCTAGAGAGAACAACAATATGTTATTTTAACATCTTGTTTCATTTAAACTAAAATAAAACTGTTTTTTCTGACATTTAGGGGTAAAATGGTATAATTGTTAAACTTCGTTTCTTAGACCAAGCGCAGATATTTTAAGTATTAAACGCTTAAATAAATAGTTTGGGTCAATGATTATAGTAACAAATGTTGATTTATTATTTTATTTAAAAAAATATTGAATCCGAAGCGTGGTACTTTTTGTAAATAGAATGGTACTTTTTTGAAAAGCATTTACGGGGAAAAACATAATCTTTTGAGCTTTTTTTATTCAAATATTTAAAAGTTTAGACATTTAAGACGTAAAAAAATTCAAAGATTTCAAATTATAATTGCTCAAGCAACGCTTTTAAAGTTGTTTTTTTATACCCACCATCAAAAAGAATGGGGGGTATATTGAGATTGTCATTCCGTTTGTAATTTCCTTAATATTGGTTCAAAAATCAAAAACGATATATATTCTGAATCCTTATGAAATTCTAAGACGATTGAGCTATGTCCGTCTGTCTGTCTGTCTGTTGAAATCACGATAACGTCTAAACGAAAAGAGCTAGCTAACTGAAACTTAGCAAAAACATTCTTTATCTATGAGAAAATTTTGGTATTGAAATTGGGCAAAATCGGTTAGCATTTGGCCATAGCTCCCGTATAACCTCGTCTAGGCTAATCGCTTATTTGCTAATAAATGACAAATTATGACAGTTATGATGACAAAATTTGGTATCTAGAAGTTTTAGATAAGCACTAGGCAGCATATAAAATTTCATCGAAATCGGTTCACATTTAGCCATAGCTCCCATACAAAAAACTTACGAAAACAGGCTAAATTTCACCCAAAATACACTTAAATGCCAATAAATCTAAAAGTATAACAGATATAACCACTAAATTTGGCACAAGAAAGTCTTATATCAATGCCAGCCAGTGTGCAAAATTTTGTCACAATCGGTCACTATTTGACCTAGCTCTCATATAAAAATCTTACGAAAACACAAAAATTCAAAAAGAAAAGGGGATTTATGTCCGTCTGCCCGTCAGATAAAATCGTGATAGCTCTTTAACTACAAGAGCTAGTAAGACTAAATTAAGCACAAGGAAGTCTTATGTCAATGCCAGCCAGTGTGCAAAATTTCGTCACAATCGGTCACCATTTGACCATAGCTCCCATATAAAAAACTTATGGAAACACAAAAATACATAAAGAAAAGGTTGTTTATGTCCGTCTGTCCGTCAGATAAAAGCACGATAGCGCCTTAACGAAAAGAGCTAGAGGGACAAAATTTTACAAAAGTATTTTGGATATCTTGAAAAAGATGTGTGTTGAAAATGGACAAAATTGGTTCAAATTTAGTTAGAGCTCCCATATAACCCCGCCCCGGGAAACACATTAATGCTGATAAATTGAATACAATTGTAATAGCTATGACGATTAAATTTAAAATAGGGAAGTTTTATGCAATTTCATCACATTTTATAGGAATCAGTCCATATTTGACTTTAGCTTTCATGTGAAAAACACTCACGGAAACCAAAAATTTTAGCAAAGGCCAGTTAAAAGCTATTAAATTAGAAACTATGATAGCTATGATCACTAAATTTTGCAAGAATAAGCTCTCTATATATACCAGCCAGTGTGTAAAATTTTGTTATAATCGGTCAACATTTGGCTATAATTCTTATATATATAACATCCCCTTTTTATATCTACAATCAAAAAGATTTGGAGGTACATTCATTATATTAAGATTGCACCTATGAAATTATATAGGCATCAATCAATGTTCAGCCCAGACTTTATATATGATGAATGCATTAGGAACTCATAACGAAATATATGGACCTGTCGTATTACTATTAACGTGTTTAGCCTAACTACATATTAATCACAACGAAAAGTATTTAACAACTTATTAATGTAAAACTATACCTGGTTATGAGACCGAATTTTGATCAAAGTAAATACTGGGGAAACCACTAAAATATTTTTGAATGTTGAACTATAAAGCTACGGAAACCTAATTTAGTCCAAAGGTTTTACCAACAATACCAAATAGCTTAGCGATTTTTCCAGTTTTGGTGCAGATTTTGAATTAGCTGCACCCTTGTAGATATATGAGATATGTTTCTAAATTTAACACAACTTGATGGTGGGTATAAGATTCGGCACAGCCGAATATAACACTCTTACTTGTTACATTTTAAATCATTCTTATTTCACTATTTATCCCTCCTCTGCTGTATTTGACCACAACGAGTTAATACACTTATCTAATATATTTCAAATTATTAGATTTTTTCCAGTTTTCCGCTAATAGTTTCTGTTTTCATACCGCTCAGACTCTGTGGCTATAGTTTTTTTCCCCCGTTTAAAAATCACTCGTCAATTTAATTAATTTATTTATAATAAAAAATAAAACATTATTATCTCTCGAAATTATTTGTTTTTGATAAAAAACTACAAAAAAAAATCGGCAATAAAAAAATTGAAATTATTAATTATTGAAGTTTATAGAGACTAAATCATGTTGTGTTGTGTCGTTATATTAATGGGTAACTAAAACAACAAGTGTGGGATGATGACGCGCTCGCTCTCATCTCAACTCAACCATAGAAATATCAAGCGAATCGGATATTTATGCACTCAAGTGATTGTTCATTAGGGGGGTTCGTAAAAAGTGTTCGTAAAAAATCAGCTTACTTGCGTAAGCTAATTTTTTTTACTGACAAGCCATCCTTGGAGGTATGGAAAGGGATAATAATCTCAAGAAGCCATATCAGCCAAATACGATGGATGCGATTGGAGGCATAAGTAATTGATTTTAGCCTTCGCTGCGATGCTCTTGTGCTTTGCAGCGGTTTAATCGCTTCCTTTAGGTTCAGAAGTCTTAGCTACCTTTTAATTGTTTATCTGAAGGAGCTTCAGTATCTCCTTGACAGAGGAACATGCTTGTCGCCAAGCAATTGAAGCTTCCTTGCAGCAGCAGCACGAATTTTGCGTCACAACTCTAGTACTCCTTTGGGGACTTGCAGGGAGGGCACCCGAACCTAAATCCGCAGTATCCTTAGTTCCCTTATGCATAGGAAGCTCTGGGTTAGAACCCGAAGCAGGGGATTTGGCCAATACAGCTTTGGAGGTGATCGGTTCAAGAGACAAAGACACAAACGGTTTTTTACCTAAATCAGATATTTTTTTTGTTGGTTTAAATCAGATGTTTTTTTTTGTTGGTTGAGGGTCTGGTTTCAGAGCTCCTTTTCCCAGTGTTTCGAGTCGCGCTCGTAGCTTGAATTGCTTGGCCAGGTGCTCAGTAACTTTCAAAGCCCCGCAGCCTAAGACTGACACCGCGGTGAAATTTTGATTTCGTCCGGAGACAATGAAGCCCCCTACCGGACACATGGGGTATGATTTGGGTTTGCTCGGATCTATGGTTTGTACTCGAACCTAAATTCGCAGTACCCTTAGTTCCCTTATACATAGAAAGCACTTTGTTAGATCCCGAAGCAGGGGATTTGGCCAATGCAGGTGGTGCTCGGTTCAAGAGACAAAGGCACTAACAGTTTTTTTACCTAAATCGGATAGTTTTTTTTTTGTTGATAATAAAAATATTTTTCTTTGGAAAATTGTTCGATAAAAATTATATTTTAGAGAAAATTTTTCGATACCAACATTTTTCTGTAAAAATTTTCTATAAAAATATTTTTATAACAAAAAATTTTCAAATCTTCTATAGAAAAATGTTTGATAAAAAAATATTCTGTAGAAAAATTTTTGATAAAAAAGTTTCTATGCAAAAATTTTTGATAAAAAAATTTTCTAAAGAAAAATTTTTGTTAAAAAAATTTTCTATAGAAAACTTTTTGTTAAAAAAATTTTTGTTAGAAAAATTTTTGATAAAAAGGTTTTCTATAGAAAAATTTTTGATAAAAAAATTTTCTAAAGAAAAATTTTTGATAAAAAAATTTTCTAAAGAAAAATTTTTGTTAAAAAAATTTTCTATAGAAAAATTTTTGATAAAAAAATTATCCATAGAAAAATTTTTGATAAAAAAGTTTTTCTATAGAACAATTTTTGATAAAAAAATTTTCTATAGAAAAATTTTTTATAGAAAAATTTTAATAAAAAAATTTTTGATAAAAAAAAATTCTGTAGAAAAATTGTTGATAAAAAAATTTTCTGTAGAAAAATTGTTGATAAAAAAATTTTCTATAGAAAAATTTTTGATAAAATTGTTGATAAAAAAATGTTCTGTAGAAAAATTGTTGATAAAAAAATTTCCTATAGAAAAATTTTTGATAAAATTGTTGATAAAAAAATGTTCTGTAGAAAAATTGTTGATAAAAAAATTTCCTATAGAAAAATTTTTGAAAAAAAAAATTTCTATAGAAAAATTTTTGATAAAAAAATGTTCTATAGAAAAATTTTTGACAAAAAATTTTATATAGAAAATTTTTTGATAAAAAAATTTTTGATAAAAATATTTCTATAGAAAAATTTTTGACGAAAAAAATTTCTATAGAAAAATTTTTGATAAAAAAATTTTCTATAGAAAAATTTTTAATAAAAAGATTTTTTATAGAAAAATTTTTGATAAAAAAATTTTCTATAGAAAAATTTTTGATAAAAAAAAATTTTAATAAAAAAATTTTCTATAGAAAAATTTTTGACAAAAAAAAAATTTCTATAAAAAAATTTTCTATAGAAAAAATTGTATATAGAAAAATTTTTGATAAAAAGATTTTTTATAGAAAACTTTTTGATAAAAAAAAATTCTATAGAGAAATTTTTAATAAAAAAAATTTTTTATAGAAAAATTTTTAATAAAAAAAATTTTTTATAGAAAAATTTTTTATAGAAAAATTTTTGATAAAAAAAATTTCTGTAGAAAAATTGTTGACAAAAAAATTTCTATAGAAAAATTTTTGATAAAAAAATTTTCTATAGAAAAAATTTTATACAGAAAAATGTTTGAAAAAAAGATTTTTTATAGAAAAATTTTTGATAAAAAAATTTTTGAAAAAAAAATTTCTATAGAAAAATTTTTGATAAAAAAAATTTTCTATAGAAAAATTTTTAATAAAAAGATTTTTTTATAGAAAAATTTTTGATAAAAAAATTTTCTATAGAAAAATTTTTGATAAAAAAATTTTCTATAGAAAAGTTTTTGACAAAAAAAAAAAAAAAAAATTCTATAAAAAAATTTTCTATAGAAAAAAAAAATTTTTTTTTGATAAAAAAATTTTTTAATAAAATAATTTTCTTATTTGGAATTAATTTTTCAATTAATAAAATAATTTTCTATAGAAAAATTTTTGATAAAAATATTTCTATAGAAAAATTTTTGACAAAAAAATTTTCTATATAAAAATTTTTGATAGAAAAATTTTTGATAAAAAAATTTTCTATAGAAAAATTTTGGATAAAAAATTTTCTATAGAAAAATTTTTGCTCATCAGAGACCAAATATATTTTTTTTGCGAACCGGTCTAATGCTCAGTTGCTTCTATTAAACTCATTTGTAGATGTCGCATAATATTCACCTATCTTGGGGGATCTATGAGGCTAAACAAAAATCTAAAAATGAAATAGTCATGACGAAATCATAATGTGGCCAAAGACGAGCAAACATCATGATCACTCTCATTATGATCGTTTAAACAAATTTATATATTTATGTATTTTATTATATTAATATTATTTTTTTATTCTATATTTGTTTGGCGTTTCCATTTTATTGTGTCGCAAATTTATTTTTATAAACAATAGTTTAGTACTTATATATTTAACGTTATTAAAACATCTTTGTAAAACATTTGTTGCGATTTGTATTAATAAGTTTTTTACATTTCTATTTGATTCATAAATCTCGTCTAGCATATATTTTTCTTGTTTCTTCAAATGAGTATGTCCAAGAATTTTTCTTATTTTAATCTCTCGGTATTTTTTTTTTTTCTGAAATATAATCTAGAAATACAAAAGTTCTTGTAATTGAAAATAAATTTTTCCAATATTAAAAAATGCTTTATTCGTTACTTTCAGACAATGACAATGCCTCGGATTGCACCTCATTCTATGCGGAGTATGATCCCTTTGATTATTTGTATAGCGGTGGTGGTACCCAGTATTCAGATCCTGTCTATGAAGCTGTTAACAAATTGGATAAATCAGCTGTTAGTCCAAATGGTAAGTTGGTGGTGATAAGAAAAAAATTCTGAAAAAACAAAAAATCTTTTAGAATATAAAAAAAGATATTGAAAATCTAAAAATGTGTTTTGTCAAATGAAATGTTTATAGCAAAAATCTATTTTCGGCGATTAAACGTAAAAATATTGTGAAAATTTTCGCTTACCTCTTGGATTTGGCTAAACCGCACAGAATTTATTTATTAAGTGTAATAATGTTTTCAGATTTTGCTAAGAAAAGAAGTTGTGAGTGTTTAGTTTAACAATAAAAACAATAAAATAAAAAACAAATTTTTAAATGGGGAAAGTCTCCTTTATAAAAAACTTATAAAATACTTTTTCAAAACGTGAAAAATTCAGTGTTTTCAAAATAAATTGTTTATATTTGCTAATGAGTGTTTTTCCAATAACAAATTTTATACTTTAGTGTGAAAATGTTTAGCTTTTGGGTCATTGGGAAGGTCTCCCATATAAAAAGAATACCAAAGAAAAAAGTTTTTGTAAAAACATGTTACATTTTATATAATTAAAATGAGAAAAAAGATAATTTCCATACAAATATGAAATTTAAGAAGGTCTCCCATAAAAATTTTGAAAATTTCCCCATAAAAATTGTAAAATTTTGAAAATTTCCCTATAAAAATAGTGAAATTTTGAAATTTCCTTATAAAAATAGTGAAATTTTGAAAATTTCCCTATAAAAATAGTGAAATTTTGAAAATTTCCTTATAAAAATAGTGAAAATTTGAAAATTTCCCTATAAAAATAGTGAAATTTTGAAAATTTCCCTTTAAAAATAGTGAAATTTTGAAAATTTCCCTATAAAAATAGTGAAATTTTGAAAATTCCCCTATAAAAATAGTGAAATTTTGAAATTTTCCCTATAAAAATAGTGAAATTTTGAAAATTTTCCTATAAAAATAGTGAAATTTTGAAAATTTCCCTATAAAAATAGTGAAATTTTGAAAATTTCCTTATAAAAATAGTGAAAATTTGAAAATTTCCCCAAAAAATAGTGAAATTTTTAAAATTTCCCCAAAAAATAGTGAAATTTTTAAAATTTCCCTATAAAAATAGTGAAATTTTAAAAATTTCCTTATAAAAATAGTGCAATTTTGTAAATTTCCCTATAAAAATAGTGAAATTTTGTAAATTTCCCTATAAAAATAGTGAAATTTTGAGAATTTCCCTATAAAAATAGTGAAATTTTGGAAATTGTCCGGTAAAAACAGTGAAATTTTGAAAATTTCCGTATAAAAATAGTGAAATTTTGAAAATTTTCCTATAAAAATAGTGAAATTTTGAAAATTTCCCTATAAAAATAAAGTGAAATTTTGAAATGTTGTTTCCTATAAAAATAGGGAAATTTTGAAAATTTCACTGAAATTTTGAAAATTTCCCTGTAAAAATAGTGACATTTTAGAAATATCCCTATAAAAATAGTGAAATTTTGAAAATGGTCTCATAAAAATAGTGAATTTTTAAAATTTCCCTATAAAAATAGTAAAATTTTGAAAATTTCCCTAAATAAATAGTGAAATTTTGCAAATTTCCTTATAAAAATAGTGAAATTTTGAAAATTTTCTCATAAAAATAGTGAAATTTTGAAAATTTCCCCATAAAAATAGTGAAATTTTGAAAATTTCCCTATAAAAATAGTGCAATTTTGTAAATTTCCCTATAAAAATAGTTAAATTTTCTAATTTTCCCCATAAAAACAGTGAAATTTTGAAAATTTCCCTATAAAAATAGTGAAATTTTAAAAATTTCCTTATAAAAATTGTGCAATTTTGTAAATTTTCCTATAAAAATAGTGAAATTTTGTAAATTTCCCTATAAAAATAGTGAAAATTTGGAAATTTCCCTATAAAAATAGTGAAATTTCGGAAATTTCTTTATAAAAATAGTGACATTTGGAAATTTCTTTATAAAAATAGTGACATTTGGAAAATTTTCCCTATAAAAAAAGTGAAATTTTGAAAATGTCCCTATAAAAATAGTGAAATTTTGAAAATTTCCCTATAAAAATAGTGAAATTTTGAAAATTTTCCTGTAAAATTAATGAAATTTTGAAAATTTCCCTATAAAAATAGTGAAATTTTGAAATCGATTTCAAAAACAAAACCCAACATAAATTACAAATGACAGTTACAAAGTTTAAGGTAATCGGGGGTAGAAACTGGATCCAAAGCTGCAACCGATGACTTGAAAAAAACTGGAATATGTTTTTAATAACCTACTAATTTTCTGTTTACTTTCACAGTTTCCTCCATTGGCTGGCGACCCGATTACAGTCCCAGTCAAAAAGACGATTTACCCTCAGTTTCCTCCGGCTCACGTTCACCACCACCACCCCTGCCTCCGCGTAACAGCGGTGGCTATAATAATGGAGGTGGCAGCACCTCATCATTTAATACATTCGCCCGAGATTATGAGCAATATGCACCAGTATTAAATAACAGTCATGTATTGGATCGACGAAAAACCTCTTCACGTCTCTATGAAATTGTAACGGAACAGCGAACCGTCGACTTAGAACTACTCGATTTCTATTATATGGTCAAAGAGCTGAGGCAACGTTATCCCTACGATGATAAACAGAGCAATGTTGGCCACATTATAGCATCCGAGTTTAATTATCATTACCCCTACGAGACAAGTATTAAGATTTTAGTACATCCAGCCTTAGATGCTTTGTATGGAGAGGAGGATTCTCAATCGGCCAATAAGGGACAGTTTAAGGGCTATGGAGCACCTATACAGTTTACATGTGACAGTAAGAGATATTGTTTAGATTAAGTAAAAATTTATAGTAATTTCTTTAATTTTTATAGTTAATACTCCCGTTGAAATGGTTATAAGTCAAGCATTTTACTCTTTGGAGGGACAAATTCGAGGCAATGTTGATGATTATGCTGTACGTCCTATAGGTGTAATAGAATGGCTTTCAAATTCCTCTAAACTCAGTCAATTGGAATGTGTTCATAATAGCTTGAAATTGGAGCAGGATGTACAATTGGGCTTATGTCTGAAAACTGCGGAAAATATGAAAGTGATAGCCCGTACTGAGAGAGATGATAAAAATGAATGCGACATGCGTCCGGAAGATGTGTTACCCAATGAAGTGGCCACCACTATAACCTATGAAAGCATGATGATATTAATAGGTCTGATTTGAATTTTTTATTTAATCGTCCAAAAGATTTTCAAATTTTCTTTTGTATATTTTAGAAACCTTGGAAACGGAAATTGATAAACTAGAATCCGTTGCTAGCGATAGCAGTTCGCGAGCTGTTATCTCCTGTTCGGGTGTTGTACAGGGCATTAAAGCCATTTGTGCCTTATTGGGTTCCATTGATACACTGGAACTGGCGGACTGTGTAGCTAAGCTCAAGCAAGTCTGTGAAGATAATCAACCTAAATATGCAAGTTCCTCTACAAATCCCGAGATTGTTAGCGATTGCGGCGACTATGCCGAGGTGTGTTTAAGGCCACGTTCTATATTGGAACAGATTAAGGTGAAATGTAATAAATTGAGAGACGCCGTGCAGGAACTTATCGAATTGTATTCGAATGTCTTTAGAGTGGGATTTTCGGTGAAGACAATGGATTATTCGACAAGTAAGTGAAAAACTTTTTAAAATTTGCTTATAAAAATAGTGAAATTTTTAAATTTTAAAAATTTCTCCATTAAAATAGCGAAATTTTAAAAAATTTTATAATAAAAATGTTGAAATTATGAAAATTTCCCTATAAAAATAGTGAAATTTTGAAAATTTCCCTATAAAAATAGTAAAATTTTGAAAACTATCCTATAAAAATAGTAAAATTTTGAAAATTTCCCTAAAAACTAGTTAAATTTTAAAAATTTCGCTATAAAAATAGTGAAATTTTGAACATTTTCCTCTAAAAATAGTGAAATTTTGAAAATTTCCCTATAAAAATAGTGAAATTTTGAAAAATTTGTTATAAAAATAGTGAAATTTTGAAAATTTCCCTATAAAAATAATGAAGTTTTGAAAATTTCCCTATAAAAATAGTGAAATTTTGAAAATTTCCCTATAAAAATAGTGAAATTTTGAATATTTACATATAAAAATAGTGAAATTTTGAAAATATCCCTATTAAAATAGTCAAATTTTGAAAAAGTGAAATTTTGAAAATTTCCCTCTAAAAATAGAGAAATTTTTAAAATTCCCCTATAAAAATAGTGAATTTTTGAAAATTTCCCTATAAAAATAGTGAAATTTTGTAAATTTCCCAATAAAAATAGTGAAGTTTTTAGAATTTCCCTATAAAAATAGTGAAATTTTGAAAATTTCACCATTAAAATTTTGAAAATTTTCCCTATAAAAATAGTGAAATTTTGAAAATTTCCCTATAAAAATAGTAAAAATTTTGAAATTTTTTCCTCAAAATAGTTCAGTTTTGGAAATTTTTCCATAAAATAAGTGAAATTTCTTTATAAAAACAGTGGAATTTCGAAAATTTCCCTTTTAAAAATAGTAACATTTTAAATATTTTCTTATAAATAGTGCAATTTTCTTAGTAAAATTTAAATTAAAAATGTCTCTTACTTCCAGCTCCAATTCACGTTTCCTTCGTCTCCAAACCGATTGTGGTCAGCATAAACTGTTTGCATCGCCCTCCTCCGCAATGGCGTTATGACAACTATTCCTTGGGTGTACAAATCAATTATGGCTCTCGCTCCATCTCTGATCCAGTTGTTACGAAATGTTCGAATGATACCTCAGGAGGATTATTTCCACGTTTGAAATTCTCTTCCTGGATAACATTTGAGAAAAATCCCATTTGTACGCTGCCCCGAGAAGCACGTGTGATTTTTGTGCTCTACGGAACTCAAGTGGCCGAAAATGAACAAAATAATGGGGAAAATGGTGAAAGGAGACAAGTCACTACAGAATTGGGTTGGTGTGCCATACAATTGTTCGACTACAAAAGGGAGATGATATGTGGTTCCTATTTGCTCTCTATGTGGCCGGCAACGACTGATAAGTTTTTGGGACCAGCTCCTGCGAGGGGTTGTCATCCTCAGCCCGATTTTTGTCCGGTTTTGAGTATAGAAGTGCCTCCCTATGGCGGTAAAGTACAGTTTCCAGAGCCTTTGGAAAGTCCACCACCAGCTCCTAGGTAAGATTAAGGCTTAAACTTATTAAAAATGTCTAAACATATTATTTCTTTCAACAGATACGATTTTCAATCTCTCGATACTAATCTGCAACAAGAACTTCTGGATACCGCCGAACAGGGTTACTCGGGAGCCATTGATAAACGTGAGGTCTTCTGGGAGAAACGTTTGTATTTGCAAAATATTCCTCATGCCTTACCCAAAGTATTACATGCCGCTCATAGTTGGGATTATGCTAGTCTCATTGATTTACATTCTCTTCTCCACTCATGGTCAGCCCTTTCACCCCTACAGGCTTTGGAACTTTTACTGCCACGCTACCCAGATGCTAAGGTGCGTGAAAAGGCTGTAGAATGGATTTCTCAACTACCCAATGACCAATTGGGTGACTATTTGCCTCAGTTAATACAAGCCTTGAAACATGATACTTATGAAGCCTCTTCAATGGCTAGATTTTTACTATGTAAATCTTTGGAATCACCTCGCATAGCCCATCATATGTATTGGCTTCTAGTGCATAGTTTACCGGGAGATGGTCCCCAAAATTCTATAGATGCCTCTTCTAGTAATTCAACAGAAATGGATGATTCCTTAATAACTCAAGCTCGCTATTATCGCAGGAATAAAATGATGTTAAGGGCTTTACTGGCCATATGTGGTGAAAAGCTTTCCGAGAGATTTATGCTGCAGAATTTGATGTGCAGGGTAAACTCCTTTTAGTAAAAACGAATTTAATTTCCTGATTAACTTATTTCATGTTATTACAGAACTTGGCCAACATCGCTGAAAATGTCAAAGAGGCCAAGGAGTCTTTGCGTCAAAAGTTCTTGTGCGCTGGCATGGATAGCGTTAATCAAGAGCTTTTAGACAAACCCACCTTTTTGCCTTTGGGTCCAGAACAGGAGGTGACCGGTGTTAATGTACGCAGTTGTAGTTATTTCAATTCCAATACATTACCCCTTAAAATTTCCTTTGTTGGACCTGATGCTGAAATGTTGCCGGCCATCTTTAAGGTTTGCAACTTTGTGCAGTATTTAGTCAAAATTTAAGATTTATAATTCCTTATTTCTTATTTTAGTCTGGCGATGATTTACAACAGGACATGCTTACCATTCAGCTGATACGTGTCATGAATAAAATGTGGCTGGCCGAGGGTTTAGACCTAAAAATGGTTACCTTTAATTGTGTTCCTACGGGCTTTAAGAAGGGTATGATTGAGTTGGTCTCTGATGCTGAGACTTTAAGAAAAATTCAAGTGGAATATGGCTTGACGGGCTCGTTTAAGGATCGTCCTATAGCAGAGTGGTTGGCTAAACAAAATCCTAGTCAATTGGAGTATCAGAGAGCGGTTAAGAACTTTACGGGTGAGGGGAAATATAATTTAACTAGAACAAGACTAGAACTGGAATAGAACGGAATTAGAACATAACCTAGAACAGAATCTTAAGCAGAAAATTGAACAG
Source organism: Stomorhina lunata (assembly GCA_933228675.1). Classification (NCBI taxonomy): domain Eukaryota; kingdom Metazoa; phylum Arthropoda; class Insecta; order Diptera; family Rhiniidae; genus Stomorhina; species Stomorhina lunata. The sequence continues at coordinate 104,246,013 of OW121742.1, read as the reverse complement.
AACCTTTAACAAAACTTGGAAGAGAACCTAGAATATAACCTAGAAAAGAACCTAATCAGAACCTAGAATAGAACCAAAAATAGAATCAAGAATAGAACCTTAACAGGACCAAAACAGATCTTTCAAAAGAATAAAATCTAGCAGATAATCTTAAACAGAACCTAGAACCAAACCTAGAAATGAACCTAGAATAGATCCTAGAAAAGAACCTAGAGCATAAACTAGAGCATATCCTTGAACATAACCTAGAAACGATCCTAGAACATAACCTAGAACAGATCCTAAAACAGAACCTAGGAATTAGCCTAGAATATAACTTAAATAGAACCTAGAACAGAAACTAGAACAAAACCTAGACCAGATTCATAAAATAATCAAGGACATAACCCAGAACAAAACCTAGACCAGATTCATAAAATAATCAAGAACATAACCCAGAACAAAACCTAGACCAGATTCATAAAATAATCTAGAACATGACCTATAACAGATCCTAGAACATAACCTAGAACAAAACCTAGAAACGAACCTAGAACAGAATCTAAAACAGAACCTAAAACGAAAACCTGGTAAAGATCATAGAAAATAACCTAGAACAGAATCTTAAATAGAACCTAATCAGAACCTAAACCAGAACCTAGAACAAAATCTAGAACATAAGCTAGACCAGATTCTTAAAAGAACGTAGAACATAGCCTAGAACGAAACCTAGAAATGAACCTAGAACTAAACCTAGAACAGAACCGAAAACAAAACCTAGTATGGAACCAGAACATAACCTAGAAAATATTCTTGAACATAACCTAAAACAGATTCTTGAATATAACCTAGAACAGAAATAATCTTTTAAACTAATTTAATTTGTTTCCTATGATGTTCCCAGTTTCCTGTGCCGGTTACAGTGTGGCTACTTATATTTTGGGCATTTGTGATAGACATAATGACAATATTATGTTAAAAACCTCAGGACATTTATTCCACATAGATTTCGGTAAATTTTTGGGTGATGCCCAAATGTTTGGTAACTTTAAAAGGTAATTTCATATTTTCAATAACAAAAATCTTTAAATAAATTCTTAATATAATTATTTTCTTTTACAGAGATCGCACACCCTTTGTCCTTACCTCGGATATGGCTTACGTCATTAATGGTGGTGATAAACCCTCTACAGACTTTCATTATTTCGTGGACTTATGTTGTCGTGCCTTTAATATTATACGCAAACATGGTGATCTTTTGTTACACATGTTGGCTTTGATGGCTACGGCCGGTATACCCGGAGTTACTGCCGATGCTGTTACCTATGTACGTCGGGCCTTGTTGCCTTCACAATCAAATCCCGAAGCAGCTGCCTCATTTGCCAAAATGATACAATTCTCTTTAAAAAGCTGGTTTACACAATTCAATTTCTTTTTGCACAATTTGGCACAAATGCGTTTTAGCAATGATGAGGGCAGTGGCGAATTGTTATCGTTTGTTCCTAGAAAGTATACGTAAGTTATATAAATCTGCTTAATTTTGGATAACAAGACATTTAATTTGTTATTTTTCATATTTTTCTAGCATGAACCAGGATGGCCGCTTAAGAAGTGTTACCGTCGTTCGCTGCCAAAAGCATTATGAAATGGAGAAATTTTATACGTACATTTTACTTGTCACCCGCCATGGTCAAAAAGATCCCACACATTTATTCCGTTCCTATAAAGAATTTACCGAATTTCATCAGAAATTATGTTTACATTTTCCATTAGCCAAATTGCACAGGTAAGGAATAATATTACAAATTTACGGAATTTTGAAATTGTTAGGAAGTGCTAACGAAGTCCGTAGCGGGACAGAAAATGCAGCATTCAACACATCTATGTGTCACATAGTTTTTTCAGTAGTTATCTAATCTACTTTAAAAGTCATAAATATCCAAAATAATTTTTGACATAGACCTAAGCCCGACTCGAACTCACAACCTTCAACTTTAAAATATTAGTTAGTAAGTAAGAATGGGGATCCAAAGTTTTCCTCAAATTGAGGACAACTCGATTAACCTTTGGCTTCTTGCTGATGTTAAGAATGGTAAACAGATTCACAAAACCAATTATTTTTTGTTCTCGTGATACCTTTGACCTCTTATTTAATAAATTCGGTAGAACTTAGAACGTAATCTGATGATGCAACATTGCTCGACAAGCGCTTCGTTGGAATCCACAGGGAATCGGCCGTCGTGTTGGTGTACCTGCTGGAACATGAAGAAGATCAATTGATGCGAAATTGCAAGCAGCAAACTATACATGGAATGACGTATTCCTAACGTCTCACAATAAAGTTCGATATAAAAAGATAATTGAGGCCGTATGCTCCACTGGGAGCCAAGGATAACATAAGAAGAAGGAAATAGCAGACTATTCCACTTTCTAGCTCTCTGGCTTATGGATTCCTAGTTCTCGAGGTAAAATCGTATATAGTTTCGTAACTTCGCATACTTTTCTGTATTTCCACTTAAGAGATGATGAAATGGATAAGTTTCTAGGTCAGCTTAAATCGATAGTTTAGTGAGTTTTCACATCTTCCAGATCGTAATTGCCTTTTAAGTTTCTCTTCCATTAAGATCGAAGAGTATGGCTTCGAGTTTTGAATCGTTCTATAGACCAAGTTCTTGTCAACGTATTCTTGTATACCTTTAAAATGGACTATTAGACTTCTTCACCTGCGAGCTCGCTGGCATGGACATTGTCAGTGTTCGACGGGGAGTCGTATATAGACTTAGAAACTTCAGATACTTTCCTGTATTTCCAATTAAGAGACGCTGAAATGGATAAGTTTCTAGGTCAGTTTAAGTCGATAGTTTAGTGAGTTTTTATATCTTCCAGATCGTTTTTATACCTTTTAAAGGGACTAGTAGACTACTTCCCCTGCGAGCTCTTAGTTCTTGAAGTAGAGTTGCATATAGTCTCAGAAACTTTGGATACTTTATAGAATTTCTTAGTAGGAGATTTTGAAATGCATAAGTTTCTAGGTCTGTTTAAGTCGATAATCATTTTTGCCTTTTAAGTTCCTCTTTCATCAAGAACGAATAGGATGTCTTCAAGTTTTGAATCGTTCTATTGATCAAGTTCTGGTCAACATATTCTTTGGCAATTTATACCTTTAAAAGGGACTAGTAGACTACTTCACCTGCAAGCTCGCTGACTTGGGCATTGCCAGTGTTCGACGGGGAGTCGTATATAGACTTAGAAACTTCGGATACTTTCCTGTATTTTCAATTAAGAGACGCTGAAATGGATTAGTTTCTAGGTCAGTTTAAGTCGATAGTTCAGTGGGTTTTCAGATCTTCCAGATCGTTTTAATACCTTTTAAAGGGACTAGTAGACCACTTCGCCTGCGAGATCTCCAGCTTTGGGATTCTCAGAAACTTTGGATACTTTCCAGAATTTTTAAGTGAGTTTTAAGATCTCCCAGATAGCTTAGATAACTATTCTACTTCGTATTCTCTTTCCAATTTTCAATTACGAATAACATGCATCCTCAGAGAATTTGGCTACTGTCTTCCGTCAAGAACTAGAGGATATCTTCAAATTTCGAATCGTTCTATAGTTTAAGTAGTCTACTAGTCCCTTTAATAGGTACTAGTACACTACTCCACCTGTGACTTCTGTGGCTTGGGGATTCTTAGTTCTCGAAGTAGAGTCATATATAGTCTCAAATACTTCGGATACTTTCCAGAATTTCTAAGTAGAAGATTTTGGAATCTGTAAGTTTTTAGGTATGTTTAAGTCGATAGTTAAGTAAGTTAGAAGATGTTGGAATGGATAAGTTTTTAGGTCTGTTTAAGTTGATAGTTAAGTAAGTTTTAAAATCTCCCAGATCGCTTAGATAACTTAGAGACCTCGGCTACTTTCTTCCATCAAGAACGAAGAGGATATCTTTGAATCATTCTATAGATAAAATAGTATATTACATAGTTCCTTTTGAAGGTACTAGAAGATTACTTCACCTGCGACCTCTCTGGCTTGGGGATTCACACGAAGTGTTCTTTCTACATTAGTATTTCGGTCTAGCTAGATGTTCAGAATTCTGCCAGACTACGAAATGGGTTCAGTAAAGAGATAAATCAATAGACCAAGATTAAAACAATTCTGTTTTATAATTTTTATGGATTAAATTTTATTGCAATAAAATATAGTTCTACATACTCAATATACAACTAAGACAATAATTTAAATTTATTATGTAACAATAATCTTAGGCATCAGTACCCTCATAATTATTATTATTTAAATTTAAGCATTTTTCTCTATGTCTCCTGGAACCCTCTGGCTTTCTATTATTAATAGAACGTGATCTAAAACCATCCATATCAGCTCTTACCTCCCTGGCACGTTGTATGGCCAATTGAGCCATAGGATTACGATAGGCAGGCCTAGGAGGTGTCATACTAAAAAGTGGTGGTGGAGATGTAGGAAGATTTTGGAATTCTGCTCTCAAATTACGATGCTGCCTTATATAAGACCAACTGTCTTCCACAATCTTATCATCTTCTCGCGACATTTGAGAGCCAAATAATGATAAGGAAATAGGTTTGGGTACAATAGGACTCAAGGGGATGTCGTTATTATAATTTATATTAGAACAACGTTGCCTAGGTTGCGGGGTTTCCGGTAAAGGCGGTGGGGATTTATCATAGACATCTTCGTCATAAAAGCTGCCATATTCCAAATCTTGATGATTTCTTCTTGATGGTATCAAAAATTCATTGGTCTTAAAATCAAATGTTACTTTACTTTTGCGAGGCTTTCCTTCAATATATTCCTCCATTCTGGATTCCTTGAGTATTGAGGTTGTCACTGCCGTAAAGTCTTCATCGTTAAATGTAATTTTAATTTCTGGTGACTGCAAGAGTTGATTTGGAACTTGAGGCTTTAGCTTTTCAAAATTATGCCAATCGTCTTCTATGGATTTTCCGAAGCCCAAAGGTTGCTCGGGACTATTTAAAGGAGATTTTTCTAGAAAATCAGCTTCATTTAGTTCATAACAATCTCTTATTTTAGTAAATTCCTCTTCAACATTTTGTGGAAAATCTAAAGCTACATCTCTTTCCATTTCACGCCACAAGGGATCATCGAAATCGTTACTCTGGTCTTCGGTAGGAGGCTGATATATGGGTGCAGGATTTTGCAAACATTTTAGCTCCTCATTTTTTTTAACAAATCCTGTTGGCCTTCTTTGTTGCAATTGCTCGTAGCCATCGTTATCCAAGACTTCATTTTCATAGTAAACGCTAACATTTTCCTCAGGATTATCTTGATTTTCTACTACAAACATTTTGTCTTTTCTTGCAAAACCAGTGGGTCTTCTTTGCTTTGTCTCAGAGTCCTTGTCATTTTCGGAATCGTTCAAGTTTTGTGCCATTTCCTGACATGAAAAAATCGGTTCATTTGTTATATCTTTATTTTCACCATCAATTTCATCAGACAACTTTAACATATCCAATCTCTTCACAAAACCTGTGGGTCTTCTCTGCTGAATAGCAGTATTTCCATGAGAATGTTCATCTTTAAATTCTATATATTCATCAAATCTTACGTGGATGTTAGGTTCTTCTGGTCTTACAAATCCTGTTGGTCTCCTTTGATTAAGTGTAAACTTTTCAGTTTCACTCTCAGACCAAGTCGAGAAACCACTTTCTTCAAAGGTTACTTTAGATGGTAGAACTTCTTCTATATTATTTGTAACATAACCTGTATGCCGCATGGTTCCATCTTCGTTTTCATCATTAAATGTCACATAATATTGATCATGTCTTACAAAACCTGTAGGTCTTCTTTGTTTTATAGCCGAATCTTCAAAATCATTTCTATCCGAGTTGTCTTTCGCTGTAGATTCAAACTTAACTTCACGTTCTTCCCTATAAGAAACAGTTGGGGTCTCTGAGGTTATTATAGATCTTGACTGACCATAGATATGCTTTGGACTTTGGCTAACTTCTGGTTCTTCAGCATATCCACCTATTTCTTGATATTCTGGAGAATCTCTCACGTAGGCAGTTGGTCTTCTCTGGTTCAGGGTAAATTTGTCCTCGTCTTCCCCTTCGCATACATTAAATGAAATAGAAGATTGATTATTGTTAGGAGTTTCTTCCGTTTCATCCGAGCTGGTTTGAGTTTCCAGTTCATGTTGGCCAATTTTTCTTTTATTTACTTCAGGGGTTTCGATTTTCTCTTCAAATTGAGGCCAGCTCGAGGACTGATTGTCAGAATCAGAATCAAAACGGTTGCATGAGCAACCTTTTCCACCCTTAACATTCTGAACTTGAGACTGTCCAATAGATTCATTAGAACTTGATTCTTCAATATTTTGAGGCCCTGGTCTTCTGCCATTAATACATTGAAATATTGGACCAAAGATTTTGGCTCGTTCCTTAACTGAGGGAAATTCTGGTTCCGTTTCCTCTTCAATCTTTTGAGATCTTTCAACAAAATCACTTGGTTTTTGTTCTTCAACATGGTGGGTCTCTGACAACAATTCTCCATCACTTCTGGAAGAATCTTTCATACAGGGAAGTTCTGCAGCAACTAAGTTCTCATTACGATCTGTAACGAATTCATTTACAAATTCCTCCTCTTCGGCTCGTGGTTCTCGAACATACTCTGTGGGTCTTCGGTCTTTAACTGAAAGGTACTCAGTTATGAGTTCCTCTTCCTCGGTATGCGGTTCTTTAACAAACTCTGTAGGCCTCCGTTCCTGAACTGAAAGATATTCCGTTATGAATTCCTGTTCTTGAGATTGTATCCCTAGAGCACATTCCGTTGGAGTACATTCAATAACTGAGCGGATTTCAGTTTCTCTTTGAGCAGATCTTAAATACAATTCGGTTATATATTTATCATTTTCTTCAATATTATATTGATCTTCAATCAAATAAGTCGGCCATTGTTCTTCCCTTGTTTGAGTCTCACCAATTAAATCCTCTTCAACTAAGGACCGAGGTTCCTTAACTACTTCTTCAACTGTTTCAAACTTTGCATTACATCCGCAATCATCCTGCGGGGAGTCTTCAACAATCTCCGGTTCATTGAAAGGCATATTGCAACTATTATCCACCTCAAATTCCTCATCGACATCCTCTAATTCTACCGAGGAGATTTCTTTTATTTCGGCAGTTTTAAGCTCCGCAGGGTCTGGATACTCTATGGCATTCAATGGACGTTCCTTAAAGTCCTCTTCCTTGTAGTCTATATCTTTCAAATCATTCAGATTAAAGCAATTTATATTGAACTGATATATTTTAGTTAAAGGAGATTCAGGACTTTCATTTATATTATTAGTGTAAGTCACCCTTTCATTTCGCAGAGCATCTAGGGCTGACTGATTTTGTAGACCCTCCCAGTTTATATAAGCCAATTGTGCCTTTATATTCAATTCCTTTTCTGACACATCCAATTCCTTTTTATAGTGCTGTTGCACATCACCATCTACTATTTCGTACTTAATATAGCCTGTTGGTCTTCGGTCTCCAAAAGACTCATATTCATCTAGTTTTGTCAAATCATTCGAAGGCTGCGAAAACCCATTAGGCCTTCTTTCTATAATTTTCTGATATTCGGGTAAGGCTATCGATTGAGACGATTTCAGGTAACGTGGAGCCTTTTCCGGTTTCACCATAGCCGAACTGCTACGATTCAAACGTAACGGTGGCACGGGAACTTCACTAATATCATTGAACACATATGGCTTAGAACTTTCGGCTTTGAGTTCCTTTAATTTGAACTGCTTTTCGAATTCCTCAAATGTTAAAGATATTTTTGTATGAGTCTCAGTTAAGTCCAACGATGAAGCTGCTGTCATAGTAGCTGGTGCTACTTCTAAGTCCTCAAAAGCAGTGGAATGAACTTTCTCGCTTCGATTAGGGCAAGTTGCTGGCGGCAGAAAAGATGCAGTACTGTCGGCTCGCTGGCGTACGCGAACAGCTGGAAGTTTTTGGATTTGTTTAGGATTAGAATTTCTTTAGTTGTAAGAGGGATTATATACTTACGTGGCAGTTGTTCGGGACGCTTAATTTCGTAATCATCTTCTTTCTTTTTATGGAAGACTCCATGAAGTTCACCGTTGTCATAAATCTGTGGATAGAAAAATGGAAGTTAGTTCTTTAGAATATTGATATTAAAGAAGTTTTTGAGAGATCTGAAAATGTTCCTACATTTATGTTTGGGAAACTTTAATATGCTTTGAGTTTAGAAGAAGACCTTCTGCGCCATTAACACCACGAACGACCATGCAAAGAAAATCTCCGCATCTTCACAGTCTCCTCCTACGACGTATCACTCAAATCTAGAGGAGTTACACCCATCAAGACCTAAAAAGCATCAGTTGAAACAGACCTCCCTTAGAAACTTCCCAATGATCGACTTTTGATATTCCGATAAGGCCTTACAGATGTATACCATCAATAACTGGCGGTTTTCTGTTCCTGACGCTACAAATGCTGTTAAACATTTCTAAGAATCGGAAGTCATGCGGAAAAAATCTCCAAATTTCCAAGAATGGAAGTCATAGAGGAAAAATGTCCAACAGTATTTCGATAGATTACCTCTAATATTATAATGTAACTTTGTTAACTTGAAGACGTGACAAATCAGCCTGCCTATTTTTACTCCTGCATACACTATAAGCCCTACCTCTAGGATTATACCTATTGTTACGTATAAAACACTTCCACTTGTCCTCTCAATTCTTGTTGTAAGGCCGGTCAAAGAAACAGACATACCTTGAGCATTTGAACGTCTGAATCTCTAATATCGAAGATACATAACGTTCCTTCGTACTTAGACTAGTCTTACGACATCAGTCAAACTGTGGTATACGACGAATCAGCTCTGCTGACCTGGTCATCTATCGTTGAGCTCTGTAGCTATCTAATGGCTGCATTCCTCCTGATCAAATCTGGCTTACTAGTCCAACATTTGACCTTTATTAGATTAGTCTTGCGACATTGGTCAAGCAAAGAGTGGTAAACCTTAAATTAGTTCTACTGAACTGATCATCGATCTGATAATGTAACATTGAAATTGAGATATGTCAAGTCAACCTGCTTATTATTACCCCTGCAGATTCGGTAATCCCTACCCCAGAGGTCATCCCTATTGTTACAAAACACTTTCACTTATCCTGTTAATTGTTGTATGTTCTAACGGAGATCAACTTACGTTGAGCATTGGAACGTGTGACTCTAATATCGATTCCAAGATACATAACGTTCCTTCTTACTCAGATTAGTCCTACGACATCGGTCAAACTGTGGTAAACCACGAATCAGCTCTCCTGATCTTGTCATCTATCGTTAGTGTTCTAAAGCTATCTAATGGCTGCATTCCTTTTATCAAATCTGGTCTTATGACATTGGTCAAGCAAAGCTTGGTAAACCTTGAATTAGTTCTACCGGCCTGATCATCGATCGTCTGTGCTCAGCAACCATTAAATGACTTTGGTATCTAATAGTTGCTTTCCACCACTTCCTTACTAAGATTAGTCTTACGACATTCTAAAAGCAAAGCCTCATTGACAGTGGTTAACAGCGAACTAGTTTTACTGACTAGATCATTTTATTGTCAGTGCCCTAAAGTCATCTTATGGCTGCGTTCCTCTTCATTCGAACACCAAAGCATCATTGACAGTAGTGAATCACGAATCAGTTCTGCTGACCTGATTATCTACCGTCAGTGCCCTAAAGTCATTTAATGGATATGGTAAAGCAGCCTCCCAAATAGATTCCTCGTAAAAGTCCCAGTCTATATCGCCATCTACATCTTAGTCACACTAGTATTTCTGAGAAAAGAGACAATCATCGCATTCGATGCTGGCAACGCATTAATATTGAAAAAATGAGGTTCTACGCGGAATTACTAACAACTCCCTCAGATTTACGTTGGCGATATTCAATTGCTACAAGTTTTCATGAATCGTTCTCTATGGAAAACACTTTATATTTTGTGGCCGAATGCCATTTTAACTCCTTGACGTATTTCCACGAGTCTGACTCGTGGTACAATTTCTCTGATTAACATGATTATAACGAGTCTGACTCGTTTTGCGAATGTTCTTAAGCATCAAAACTGGTTTGTTTAGTGCAAGTTGTGTGCGAACAGTTGGAAGCGAACTACGTTGCGCTAATTGATACGTCAAGGGGTTAAAGGGAGGTTTTTGGAAAAGATCCGAAGAAACGCCAACACAAGTTTAAATCGCAAAAAGAAAGTGTGTTTTCTGAAGTACCCACGAAGATTTAGCTAAGATAGAGACTGAATGGAACCCTCAAGGCTGTAGGACACAAACTGAGGGAAGTTTAGTTGCACAGAACAGATCTCAAAGGATGAATTTTGTTGATACCTTTCGTTCCTTCTTTGGACCATATGTATCCATAGCAATACGTATTTCAGAAGATGAATGTTCAAGTTTAGGATCGCAGTTGGAAAGAAACGTCAGTATGAATTGAAATCGTAAAGACAAAGTGAAACTGGATAGGCTATAGTTTGTGCAGAACCGCCGAAGATGTAAGAGGTGTAAGAGCTAATGGAAAAGACCAGGATCGAAAAGAAAGTATTTGCACAGTTCAGAGCAAAATAGCAGATTCCACCAGATAATGAAGACAAATTGAAGTTTAGGGAATCCTAATGTGAAGACAGAAGATGTATGTAAGGAGGAGACAGATGTATATGCGGAGGAGATTACTAGTTCATTGAATTTTTCTTATAGAATTGTATAGTCCATCTGATAATGAAGACAAATTGAAGTTGTTGGAGGCCTAATGGGAAAGACCTGGATCGAAGATAAGATAATTGCACAGACGAGAGCATAATGGAAGAATTTTGTTTAAGTATTCCGAATACAATTTTAGACAATGTACGTGTTTCAGAAGATGCATGTGATACTCAGAATTTATTCGCTAGATGTCACTAGTTCGTTGAATGTTTGGTATAGGATCATAGTCCACCCGATAATGAAGACAAATTGAAGTTGAAGGAAGCCTAATGGGAAAGACCTTAATCGAAGATAAGATAATTGCATAGAACAGATCACAATGGAAGAATTTTTCTTAAGTATTTGGAACTGCCTTGGAATCATGTTTCAGAAGATGCATGCAATTCTCAAAATTTATTCGGGGAATATCAATAGTTCATTGAATGTTTGGTAAAGGATCGTATAGTCCATATGACAATGAAGACAACTGAGGCCTGACAGGAAGATCTCGATCAAAAAAAAAAAAAAAAAGATAATTTTGCGCAGAACTGAGTACAATGGAAGAGTTTTGTTTAGGCCCTTCGATCGGGTTTGGATTCATATGAAATAATACATATTTTAGAAGATATTGGTGTTTCAGAGGATTCATGTGATCAGAGTTTATTCTCTGATAATGAAAAGAAATTGAACTTATGAGAAGCCTGATACGAAGACCTAGATCGAGAGAATTGGACAGAGCTGAGCACAATTGAAGAGTTTTGTTTAGGCCCTTTCGATCGGCCTTAGATTCATAGGAAATAATACAGATTTCAGAAGATAAATGAGTTTCCCACAATATTCGGAGGAGGGGACTAGTTCATTGAAGTTTTAATGTAGTATCGTATAGTCCATCTATAATTAATACAAATTGATGTTAAAGGAAGGGTTTCAGAAGAGGCATATGATTCTCAGAATATATTCGGAGGAGGTCATTGTTCATTGAAGTTTTGTTACAAAATCGTAAAGTCTATCTGATAATGAAGTCGTCTTGAAATTTGAACCAATTTGAATAAAACTATTTCAACTTTTAACTGGGTTAACATTTGTTTTGATTTAAAATTTTATCTGCAAAACATTTGTTTCTTAAGCAAACAGAGAAAGAGCAATTGACATTTAATTGTTATATTAAGAGCGTTATTCTTATTCGTAATAACATAAAGAGCATTTGATGTTTATTATTGATATCTTTAAGAGAATGTGCACTTTTTTTATGTGTCATCCACGTATTCAGTAAAATCTTATCTAGAAATGTTCTTACTCTTTTATTTTTACCAATATTTTATTTTTATTGTTCTAAATATTTTTTTGTTTTTGCTACAACAATAATTGATTTTCTTTAATTAATGTTTTTAATCTGAATAGAAATTTTATTCTAATAATAAATTCTTTTGTTTCCAAAGAAATAAGTAGGTGAAACACCTGATTTAATAAATCGATTTTTTTTTTATGGAAAATTAAAGAAATCGCAGACTAAATGGAAATAAATCTAAAGTCTAAGCAATTATATCTCGGGCCATTCATTATTTCAATATCTTTCGAGGGTTGCCAAATCAGGAATTTACGGCTCATAATCTATGAACTTCTCATATTTGAATCAGTTACTAAAAAGATTATTACCTCTTATTCTTAACTACTTCTTTTCGATCCTTATAAAAGAAACTCTGAGATAAACTCTATGGAAAAACTTAGGTATATAAAACTACGAAATTTTGTTACTCCGAAGAATATTTCGATTTATTCTGAAATTGGGTTTGTATTTCCACATATAAACCTACAACTTCCAAACCTCTTTTGAATTCAACTATTAAGAACTTATTATGAGTCGATCTATTATTCGCCACCTTAGTTGATATTGTACACAACCTTTGACACACCTTGATCTTATAAAGTTTTCTAACATTTTTACCGCACCAGTTTTTTCTAACCTTTTCTTAAATATTTATAAGATTAGGTGTGACCTTACGAATTCTTACCAAATTTCTAAGAAAAAACTATAATTTCCCTTTGATCTCTTCCGAAATTCTCTTTATATATTAAATACTTACTTGCTGCGAATATCTTTTATCCTTTTTAAATCTCTCTCGTCTGCTTCGGCGCGGCACTATAACAGCCGGTGAATTACCTCCGCCAACGCCATTTTTGGCACCATTCTCATCAAACGATAGACGATGCTTAAACCACCATAACTTAATACCCACGACAGTGACGACCATGCACATTAAAACACCCAAAGAGGCTAGGGCACCGAGATTTTCTTGGGTAATAAAAAGGAACATTAAAGACATTTTAATTAAATGGAATTTATGAAAAAAAAAGTGACGATATCGAAGATTTTTTATAAGATTTTAAATTTTTTAAAATTAGTGCACTTAGTTCCCAGTGGTTAAAATTAGTGCACTAGATTGCCAGCGGTTAATTTCAAATATTTTTTGCAAATATATGATAGTTTGTTGAAATTGTAGTTGCATACTTTTAGGATTTATTTCTGCATAGAAATATTTAAGATTTTATGCAGAAAATATTTAAAGAAAAAATGTTTAATTGTAAAATTATGAAATTTTCGACATTAAATATTATATATAGAAAAGTTTGAACATATCGGAAGCTTTCAAATTTATTTTATATAAAAACTATATCTCAAATTGTATGAAGCAACGATATAATTTTTTTTTGAAATATAATCTTTTTTTAAGAAAATTTACATTTTGAGGATTAAATTTTGTTACATACTTTAAGGATGTTATATAATATTTTCTGATAGAAATATAAGAGGCAAATTTTGTAAATTTTTTCTAAAAAAAACTTTTCGTGAATTTTTAAGAAAATAAAAATGTGATATATTAAAGATTTTAATATGGGAGATGGGGAAACCTAACACCTACAGGGCGCGTCCCGGGGTGCCGGATAGGGGAATGCATATTACTCATGGATGGGAAACCAGAAACATAAATAGGTCCCGAGGAACCCCTTTCCAAAAAATAAAAAATCAAATATCTCCCGCGGACTTTAAACTAATCCCCCCAAGCCCCATGTGATATCCGTGCCAAGGGCTTTCGGCCCACAGTCGGGGGTAAACGTTTGACTGTATTTCAACTGTGCCTGGCTGGTATCCGCTTGTTCTTGCGATATCGGGGGAAACAAAATTTCACATAAAACAAGTAAAAACTCAAAGGACCCAAAAAAATAAACAAAAATAACTCGGACGGGACATCCTTGGAGGACAGCTTCATGGTCAGACGGTACACACCAGGGAGAGACTATAATGATGAACTGACTCTCAGCGACATTAACGCGGACATACTCCAGCAGTAGAGACAATTACTGACAGACTTAGAGGACTTACTACTTCTGCAGGGACTCGGTAGGTAAAAAATGGGTCTTCAGACCAATAGTTGTGTATCGGATTCACACAACCATTGTAAAACTTAACTTACGGTTGCGCAGTATGGTGGGAAGGTGTTGACAAAGTTCCATTCTGGGTTTCTCTTAACAAGCGGCCCTAGACATCATGTTGTCAATGTAGCCTCTTGATATTTTCATAAGAGGTATTGGAACCAGAAGTTTAGTAAGATTTTATGCGTCGGGTACATTTAGAAATAGGCGGGCGGGGCACACCAGAATACTGAGCTTGGAGTCAGGCTTGCCGCGCACAGTGGTTTACGGACGCTTTTTTTTGGAAATAATTCTGTAACTTTTGAACGATTGGAGATATTTGAATGAAATTTGGCATGGTGATAGTCAAGGAGTATTCGAGTTGGTTTTCAAAAGCACTGGCCCATGAGGGATCGGGAGAGTGCTTGATGGACCTTCAAAGTTGGTCACCTCGGGTGTTCGACCTTTTTAAAAATTCGCCAAAAATCCATTTATGAATGGATTGAAAAGAAATTTTAAACTTAAGTTCTCCTTCAGAAGGTCTACAAAAAATACGCTCACATGTGTAGGTTATCTCCTTTGGGTTTCGAGATATTTGGATAAAAGGAATTTTTGGGTTGATTTTTTACCTATTTTTTTAAGCTTTTTTTGATCTGGTGGACGCATCTGAAGATCAAAAATTTTTTAAGAATAGTCCTTAAAATTGTAACAAAATTCTAAATAATTTTTGTGCAAGTTGGTTATAGATATCTTCTTTCGTTAAAAAGTTAAAAATATTCAAAGTTGAAACTTAAAAAAAATTTTGCTTTTTTTTGAGTTTTTCCCTAAAAGATAGCTATATTTTTTCACTAATAAAAAAATATTTTCTTAAGAAACATAAAAATATTTTTAAAGTTTTTAAAAGAAAACATAATGAGAATGCGTATAAAACAAATTTCTTGCTAATTGAACTTTTGGTCCTCGCACATGCCACCTCCAAAAAATGCCAATTTGTAAAAAAAAATTTTGGTTTAAATAAAAATTTCTCAAAAGGCAAAGCACCGATTTGAAAAAAATAAGAATGTCCATATTTTCTAATATATCTTTTATTGATTGGAAAAGTTTTTTCTGAAACGAGCTGCAAATAGAGTCAGTGTTGCCATTTTTGTAAAAAAACTCATTTTTTGAAACCCTTTTTTCCCGAGTTGGGAATTGGGGAATTTTTTAGTTAAAATTGCAAATTTTGTTTAGTCTATTGCTTTTCGATCTTATTGGTCTACATGACTACAAATTTTCATTGAGATATCTTCATCTATGTCATTTCTACAAAATATCAAAAATTGAAATTATTTTCCTTCTAAAAGTAGAAAAATAATATTTTTTTGTTTTACGATACAAAGTGTAAAAATATTAACTCACTTAAAAAAGATTTTTAATTGGTGTTCATCTCCTGGACTTTCTCGATCCAATGATACTAAACACGTGAATCAAGCTTCAATACATAGCCTATAAAAGCTCTGAAAACTTTGCCTCCCATATCATTTTTAAGCTAAATATTGGAGTATTGGAGATTAATGTGTGCAAATAAAGTTAATGATGCACAGTGGTATTAACTCTGCAATTTCTAAACTACTGGACGGATTTTGACAAAATTTGGAACGTCAATAGAAGAGGTGTGAGGCTTTTAGATCAATTTTTAAGAACGTATTTGTCGGTAGCACAGTGGGCTCTACAGTGGGCCAAAGTTGCCTACCTCGGGTATATAAAACATTTGGGGGCGTATAACTTTCCTCAATTGGGTCTGATCTAAAAGATTTTTACGTTTTCGAAAACTTCTTAAAAAAATTAAGAAAAAAAACATGCTTACTTTACTACCTCATCTCATATAGTTTAAGAGATATTTGACTCCATAAAATTTTAGTATAATATTTTAACATTACTTTGTAATTTTTCGCAAAAATCTCTAAAATTAAACAAGGTACTACGACTATTTTTGTACATAGTATGGACCTGTGTATGCGAAAATCAGAAATATAAATTTCGGAACAAGTTCTGAAATTTAAATGAACATTTTTGAATACAGAATAGTATGCTTTTCGCAAATTTGAGTTTTTTTAGAAAACCGGCCCGTGTGACCCGATTAATAGCCGGGCTCTATCAGATTTTTGCACAGATATTAAAAACATTATACTAAATACAATTTTGTTAAAAAAAAGTTTTGAGATAAAATAAACAATTTTTTTACAGTCACAAACAACACAAGTTTTGTTAAAATATGGCTGATTTTCGACTACCGCTGGTTGTAGGGTGCATGTCCAAAATTTTTAGAAATATAGTTTATACTGATCCCTCAAGTCCAGCCTTTTAAAAAATTTAAAAAACGAATTGAGTCTTTGAAAAAATTTTTCAAAAATATTGAAAAAATAATATTACTTTTTTGAAAAAAAAAAAAATTTCAGGCTTTTTTCGGTACACAAACTTTGAAGAATTTTTCTGTGTTATTAAGTTTACATAATAAAGAACTTGTTTCTTCCAGTTCATTTAAAAATTTATCAGCAATCTTGCAGTATTTTTTTAAAAATTTAACGTAGTACAAGAAAAGACAAATAGGCCAAAAAAGGACAGAAGACATACCATAAAAAGCAAAAAAAAAATTTTGGATTCAATTATCTCTTAAACTATAAGAGATAAGGTAGTAAAGTAAGCATGTTTTTTTCTAAATTTTTTTAAGAAGTTTTCGAAAACGTAAAAATCTTTTAGATCGGACCCAATTGAGGAAAGTTATACGCCCCCAAATGTTTTATATACCCGAGGTAGGCAACTTTGGCCCACTGTAGAGCCCACTGTGCTACCGACAAATACGTTCTTAAACATTGATCTAAAAGCCTCACACCTCTTCTATTGACGTTCCAAATTTTGTCAAAATCCGTCTAGTAGTTTAGAAATTGCAGAGTTAATACCACTGTGCACCATTAACTTTATTTGCACACATTACTCTCCAATACTCCAATATTTAGCTTAAAAATGCTATGGGAGGCATAGTTTTCAGAGCTTTTAAAGGTTATGTATTGAAGCTTGATACACGTGTTTAGTATCATTGGATCGGGAAAGTCCAGGAGATGAACACCAATTAAAAATCTTTTTTAAGTGAGTTAATATTTTTACACTTTGTATCGTAAAACAAAAAAATATTATTTTTCTACTTTTAAAAGGAAAATAATTTCAATTTTTGATATTTTGTAGAAATGACATAAATAAAGATATCTCAATGAAAATTTGTAGTCATGTAGACCAATAAGATATAAAAGCAATAGACTAAAAAAAATTCCCAATTTTAACTAAAAAATTCCCCAATTCCCAACTCGGGAAAAAACGGTTTCAAAAAATGAGTTTTTTTACAAAAATGGCAACACTGACTCTATTTGCAGCTCGTTTCAGAAAAAACTTTTCCAATCAATAAAAGATATATTAGAAAATATGGACATTCTTATTTTTTTCAAATCGGTGCTTTGCCTTTTGAGAAATTTTTATTTAAACCAAAATTTTTTTTTACAAATTGGCATTTTTTGGAGGTGGCATGTGCGAGGACCAAAAGTTCAATTAGCAAGAAATTTGTTTTATACGCATTCTCATTATGTTTTCTTTTAAAAACTTTAAAAATATTTTTATGTTTCTTAAGAAAATATTTTTTTATTAGTGAAAAAATATAGCTATCTTTTAGGGAAAAACTCAAAAAAAAGCAAAATTTTTTTTAAGTTTCAACTTTGAATATTTTTAACTTTTAAACGAAAGAAGATATCTATAACCAACTTGCACAAAAATTATTAAGAATTTTGTTAAAATTTTAACGAATATTCTTAAAAAATTTTTGATCTTCAGATGCGTCCACCAGATCAAAAAAAGCTTAAAAAAATAGGTAAAAAATCAATCCAAAAATTCCTTTTTATCCAAATATCTCGAAACCCAAAGGAGATAACCTACACATGTAAGCGTATTTTTTGTAGACCTTCTGAAGGAGAACTTAAGTTTAAAATTTCTTTTCAATCCATTCATAAATGGATTTTTGGCGAATTTTTAAAAAAGTCGAACACCCGAGGTGACCAACTTTGAAGGTCCATCAATCACTCTCCAGACCCCGCATAGACCAGTGCTTTTGAAAACCAACTCGAATACTCCTTGACTATCACCATGCCGAATTTCATTTAAATATCTCCAGTCGTTAAAAAGTTACGGAATTATTTCCAAAAAAAAGCGTCCGTAAACCACTGTGCCGCGGTCTGACTATTTAATTGAGGAGCTACTGTTTAGAACAGCACCAAAAGAAGTAATCCCTGATATAACTAAATGAAAAGCATCGCTTCAAGGCAATGGATATTTGCAGAAGGCCCTTAAATGGATTGTGGTACTGGATCAGGTGTTTTTCTGGTGGCATAAAACGTTAAGAAATCTTTTAGACTTGCGGACGAGCAGTGTCTTCCAAGCAGAAATATTTGTCATATATAATGCTACAGAGCTCACCCTTGGTACCATAGCTGAAAATAGTGAGGTGACTATATAGGTCGATAGAGCTGCCCTTAAGGCACTACAAGGACATAGTATCACCTCCAAACTTGTAGATTGGCCTTATTATATCTATAATTTAGTTATAAGATTAGATTGTGCTGGGTTCGCGGTCATCGCGACATCGATGGCAACGAAGTTGCTGACGTAGTCGCTAGAGAAGGCTCAAGCCAAGACTTGAGTCAATAAGTGACAGACATAGCTCCGGACAAGGACATGGGAAAACATGGTTACCTGTAGAACAAATAGGGCTTTATGGTCTAAAACGGACAATATTAAAACCAAGACTCTATTTGGTCTGAATATACTAAGTTTAAGAAGATCTATACATCTACATTTTAACGGCATTCTGGGCTTCTGCAGACATATTCTTCAGACGATGATCGCTCGGACTTTAACTTGTTTCGATCAGTTGCATACGGCACCAGCTCTTCCGGTCTTATAAAGAAGTAAATAATTGAACAGTTTTTTTGCGCTTTGCGCCACGAGATTTGTTGAACAAATCTAGGTCTGCTAAATCCGAAAATGGCATTTGTTTTTATACCCTTCACCACCATAGGTGGAAAGAGTATATTGGGATTGTGCTGATGTTTGTGTTGGTCTGAGACCCACATTTTAGTATTCCGATCGACTCAGAATCACTCCCTGAGTTGTTTAAAAGAAGTCCGTTCGGCTGGCTGGCTTGATATCCATGCAAGCTTGTTACAGTACAGGTCGTAACTTTAAAAATAATTTTATGAAATTTGACAAAGACTCATATTTTGGTATAGACCTATACTTTTTAGGCAAAATCGGATCACCATTTCGTTTACCTCCCATAAGGATGCCTTCCCGGAATAGAGTTTTTGGCCTTTTACAGCTACAAATTTAGTTGTATTTTAATAATATTTGGCAAAAATATTATTTAAGATAACCTAAGTCAGTGTATTCAATTTTGTAGGAATCGGCCCATATTTGACCATACCTCTTATACAAGACACATTCTCAAAAGTATTTTATTATGAGTAAAATAGTCGAAAATATGGATATAATTTAATGAAATTTGGCTCATATGTCTTTCTTGAAACTGGAAGAATGTCTACGGAATTTTCGGTCGATTATTTCGGGTACCTCCCATATATAAAATTTACCCGAATTGAGTTGTGAAAGTTATGAATATATAAAATTTGAATATATAAAATTTACCCGAATTGAGTTGTGAATATTATGGAGCACACCTTTAGGATGCGGAAAAACCAATTCCTGGAAACCTTTTGTATGGGATAATGGACCCATACACACCAATTTTGGCATAGATTGTCCTTATAGAACATATGTGCCAATATTTTATTGATTTATCACCAAATTTAAGACAATTTCAATCATAATAATATGGGTAGGGTTTCCCAAACTAACAATTTTGATATCTTCCTTATCTGAACTAACATAGAAAAATTAATGTCACCATTGAAATTGAAAGTTAGCTCCAGTTTTTGAGATATAGTTTTATAAAAAAAATGGAGAAGGTTGTGCAATAAATACATAACTTGAAAACTGTTTCTTGAACTAGGTTTAAAAACGAAATTCGCCAACAAATTATCTTTCAGAGACACTAATTATGTTTTTAATCCGAGCAGTCGTTTCGGAAATACATTTTTTAAAAAGCTTTATCAAAATTTTGGGACATCAAACATTTAATTAAAAGTTTTACTGTAGTGTATTGCACTAAGAATCCCAATTTATTACAATTATTTATTATTGTTACCAATAGTTTTTTGATAAAACCAAAAAATGTTCGTGGGGAAACCTTTAATCGACGCGTTTCGATGGTTGGTTAGGCCATCTCATCAGGAGGATTAACCCTAATTCTAGACAGCGAAAACAACACATTATGTATAATTTGAGGGACTGAATAAATACTAATTATTATTATTGTGTCCAACAAATTTTTTTTTTGAAAAATTACAAAATTTTTTTGAAAAATGACATAAATTTCCATTTTCAAAAATAATTTTTTGCCAACAAAAAAATTTATTTCCAAAACGATTGCTCGGATTACAAACATAATTAGTGTTTCTGAAAGATAATTTTGTTGGTGAATTTAGATTTTTTACTTTTTTTCAAGAAAATAAACAGTTTTCGAGTTATGCGATTATTTATTGCGCAACCTAGAGCTAACTTTCAATTCCAATGGTGGCATTAATTTTTCTATGTTAAATACACAATTTCAAAAACTTCTTCGAATGATCTTGACTTAACCAGTCATTGACATGCGTCAAGGAATGGTTTTATCAAAGACAATAAGAAATAATTGTAATAAACTCTAGAAATCTAGTGCAATACACTTTTTAATAGCTTTTGAATTTTATATATTTTTTTTTTTATTAATTTAATTTTATCAAAATTGTAAACTTTTATCAATTTGTTGTCTGTCACTGTTATCTTTTTTTTATTATTTACAACAAAACGAACCTTGATGATGATTATTTGAAGTTAAATTGATTCTTGCCATTTCTCTAGAATTTTAATTAAATTCTTTTATTATTCTTTGGCTGTAATTTTATGCAAATTATTTTGCAATGTTTATAAACAATTTAGTATTCCGTTTGTAACTCGAAACCAAAGACCTTTTTTTTTGGCTCTAAAACTTTTACTGTTAATAAATAGACAAAAAAAAAAAGTTCGAACTAAATTGTTTAAATTATTTAGTTGTTACCGCCACGGCGCGAGTAATTGTTATGACTTCTCTATAAAATATTTAATATTCGTATTTATTTGTTATCAATTATTTTGTTTTTTTATATATAAATATTTTTCTGCCTTAACCATTAAAAAAAGGTGTTTTTCTGTTTGTTATCAATCTTTTTTTCCAAGTCTTTCTCGCCTTTTTCAATAAAAATTTCTCTTTATTTTTCTCCAGTAACTCTTAATTTTAGCCCAGTTAACAGCAAAAAAAAAAACAGCTAAGAAAACATATATGAACAAGTATTATCGCTTTTAAATGTTTACTTTTGCTTTTTAAACTTTTGATTTTTTTTAAGGTTTTTTCTGTTTGAATTTTGATAAGTTTTGAAAACTTAAATTCTCAATCTCTTATTTCACTTGAATTCGGTTCTGAGTTCTTGTTAATATTTGCAGTTTTTCATTTAAATATTTAATTCTTTTCTCTCTTGTGATTACTAATAATATTTAGGGTTTGTCGTCTGTCTTTCAATTCATTATTAACTTTAATTATATTCTTTTATATTTGCCTCAAAATGATGACGCTTTTTTATCTGGCCGCAACCAAATTGTGATTCAATTGAAAGATTTGTATTTTTGGGTACGTTTTTTTTTAAGTTTTTCGGATTATTTGTGAAGGGAGTTTAAATTTCTAATAAATTAGTGATCAAATCATTAAAGAACACTAGTCGACAAATAACATTTTTTATATTAAAATGTTTTACTGTAGTGTATTGCACTAAGATCCCAATTTATTACAATTATTTATTATTGTAATAAATAGTTTTTTGATAAAACAAAAAAAAATGTTGGTGGGGAAAACTTTCCTCGACGCGTTTCAATGTTTGGTTAGGCCATCTCTTCATGAGGATTATCTCCAATTCTAGACAGAGAATAAATACGAATTATTCAGGGGTGTCATAGAAACCAATTTCATTGGTATTGGTTTTGAAAACGACAAAAAATTAAATTGGTGTCATGAATTCCAATATTAATGTTCGAACTACATTTTCTATTGGTTTTATGTGTCACAGAAAATAATATTATTGGTTTAGTATTGGAAATAAACCAAGCAACTTACAGTTAACAGATTTCATTTCAAAATTGGTATATCTATTTAAAACAAAGGCGTTACTGGCTAACTGGTGCCTTTTTCGATTTAAAGATCCACTAAGAACCGATTTTTGATAATTCGGCCTTGTGGGGGATAAAAAAAGTGTAAATTCAGTAACGATATGATTCCTAAACTAAAAACAATAGAACTGAAATCAAAATTATTTTTGGTACTTTTTAGTTTTAACTTTAAAATAAAAAGAGATGGATGAAAAGTTTTTATCAGAGAATTTTTTATCATGTAATAAGATAAAAGCAAGTTTTGGTACTTTTTTGTGTCTTTGGAATCAATGAACTTTATCGACAAATATAAAAAATTTCAAAAATGGGGAAAATTGTAAGGCCAGAATATTCTTTGTGTAAAGCAAATGCATATCAATTTAACGGATATCCCATGTAAGTGACAATCGTCCTTTGATTGGCTGTGGTTTGTTTCTTGGTGTAGGTAGATTAAATTTTTTTCAGTCCGCAATTCGGTCATTCCATTATGTTGGGGTATACAAGCTTAATTTGTCCAAATAGCGGCGTTTTTTATACCTATACCACAAACATCGCAAAAAACTGAACATTTTTTTTTCAAATTATTTATTTTAATAATTTTTATTTTATTTTTTATTTTATTTATGATGTTTCACAAAAAATTCAAATGAAATAATAAACAATTGATTCGAACATTTTATTTGATTTCAAACCAATAATAACAAAATCGACTTGGTTTCATAACACCAAATAATACCAGTATTGGTTTTCAAAACCGAGAAATTGAAAAACCGACTTGGTTTCTATGACACCCCTGATTATTGTGTCCAACAAATATCGGACATAAAGCGAAGAAGCTTTATGTTTCCCCTTCAACACTTTTTGGTTTTATAAAAAAAAACTATTTATTACAATAATAAATAATTGTATTAAATTAGGATCTTAGTGCAATACACTACAGTAAAACTTTTTACTGTTTTCAAAATTCACAAAATTTTGAAAACCCGTTTTTAAATTTTTATGTTGAAATCTTAGAAGTTTACAAGGCTTAGGATGTAAGCAACCAAAAGCTGTTTCAAACGTTATTTGGGGAGCTGAATCCGAATCTTTTCTGTTATCCTAGAGTCAAAGTAGAGCACAGGGCCTCAACTATCCTTTTATATCGATCTCTATTGCGAGACGTCATTCCATGAATAGTTTGATGCTTGCAACTCCGCACTATGGTATTTTTTTGGTTTTACTTTGCAGAAGAAAATAATTTAATATAGTTTAGGAGATATCAGGAAATCAAAAAAGCTCTACAAAATTCAGTATTTTCGTTTTTCTTTGGACAAAAACTAAGTTGGCTGGGTTTTGCTCTATGCTCCCAACATAACCATGTAAAAGGCGAAAGTCTTTTCTTTACCGAATATACCGAAATTTACCGAACGTAAAACAAAGTTTAAAATTTTCTGAAAAAAGTCACGTAAATTGTTACGCATATTTTAAGCAAAATGTGTTGCAGTCATTTAGGTGTAACTCTTTAATCAAACTGTATTTGAGTGCTAGTTCTAGGCAGTTTCCCCTAGGAGTCGACGGATTTCAACCAAAATTAGTAGAGCTCTTTTTTTGTTAAGAATTGCTGCATAGCTCTTTGTTGGATAAAGTAATAGACGTGTACCGAATTCAATAGAATTTTGTTAACAATTCCGGCTTATAAATTTAGAACAATAAGTGAAAAAATAGGGGTTCAAGGCAGGTACCTCAAAGAGTCAAGGGATCTAAACCAAAATTAGTATAGCTATTTTTTTAAATTAGTTATTAGATGTGTGTCGAATTTCATCAAATTGTGTTCATTAAGAACAAAAATAGATGAAAATGGTAGTCCAAGACAGGTACCATAAGGAGTTGACTAATTTCAACCAAAATTAGTGGAGATCTTTTTTAAATAAATTAATAGATGTGTTCGAATTTCATCAAATTCTGTTGAGAATTGCGAGTTATACATTGAAAAGAAAAAATAGGTGACAAAATTGGGGTCCAAGGCAGGTACCCCAATGAGTAGACAAATTTCAACCAAAATTGGTGGACTCCGTTTTTGAATTAATTAATAGATGTGTGTTGAATTTCATCATTGTAGGATAACTCCTTCAATTTTTTGCACTTCGATGCATGAAGAAATACCACTGTGCATCAATTGACCTTCACCTTCTCCTTCTCCGTCGGCCGTTTTTCTGTATATTCAAACGGAGCGCTTGTCGAGCAATATTGATATTTGGCCTTCGAAGTGTGTGGCCTATCTACCGCCATTTCTGTTGACATTCCTCTATAAGAGCAGGGATTTGGTTTGTCGCGTTTAGTAGATCTTCATTTCTTATGCGATTCGGCCATCATATATTAAGGATTTGCCACAAGCATTTCCTTGCAAAGGTTTGTAAGCGCATTTGTGTGTTTCCAAGTTTAGCAGCCTCAATATAGGATGGACTTGACATTCGGGTTGTATATTCGTAACTTAGTTGTTGTTGCTATTTGCCGAGATTTTGTCTTATTAATGCGCAATTCAATCTCCTCGTCGGCTTTCAAGATGGTACCTTTAATTATCTTGAAAGCCGACGAGGAGATTGAATCGCGCATTAATAAGACAAAATCTCGGCAAATAGCAACAACAACTAAGTTACGAATATACATTCAATAACCTCGTGTTCCACATTGATGAGTGTCGACGGGTTTGCGCCATAGTCTCTAGACATAATCTTTGTCTTGGAAATATTGATTTCCAGCCTAGCAGTCCGAGATTCAACAGTGATAGCGTTAGTATTTTCTGGAAGGTGACCTAAGCTCTGACTTAGAAGACATAAGTCATCAGCATATTACAGTTGTTTTAAGGGTGTCCATTGGTTATCATGTCTACCATTCAGAGTCGATGACGAGGATAAAGAGTATAGGTGACAAGATACATCCTTGTCTTACTCTAGTAGAACAGATTTGACAATTTACCTTTGTGAAGGACCTGACATTTAAAATACGTTGGCATGTTACGATTTTCTAAAATTTTCCACAGATAGCTCCTATTGACGCTGTCGAAGGCCTTCATAAAGTCGATTAACGCTAGGTTAATGAAACGAATTCTCTCTGAACCCAAACTAATTTTCACAGAGTTTAGAGGAAACTGCATCGGATATTCTGTTAAAAATTACTCGACTTAACATTTTGCTCGGAATTGGAAGAAGTGTTATACCCCTGTAGTTATTGCAGTCTTTGGAGTCACTCTTTTTTGGTATTTTGACTAGTATACCTTCATTCTAGGAGGTTGACAGAACTTTTTCTTCGCATATTTTACGCACAAACGGGTGCCACAGTCTCGCTGATCTTTCAACATCACATAAAAGCATCTCCGCTGAGATATTGTCATTTCCCGGGGCCTTGTTGCGCTTAAGGCTTTTAGTGGTGTTCTTCACTTCTTGTATTGTCTGAAATTCCATTGAAGATACTGTCATGGCTGGTTTCATTGTGCACTTCCGTCAGTGGTTCCAATCCAATAGGATTTTTTAATGTTGACTTGGATTGTTTCATCCATCGTATTAATTGTTCATGCGGGGTAGAGAGAAGTGTGCCGCTACTACTCAAGATAGGACTGTATGGTGTAGATAGGTTTGCCACATGCAGCCCTTGATATATTTTATAACAAGGGCTGCATGTCGCCTTTACTTGCAGCTGATTCAGCTTCATCTCGTCTGTTCATCTATCCACATTTTCTTGTCCCTTCTTGCAGACTTTTTTACTTTATTGCACAGATCGCTATATGTTGCTGTTAACAACATCTGGAAGCCGATTCCTTATGAAAGTAATAAAGGCATTTCGATGTGCCTCTAATTCCAGTTTTCCCACAAGTTTCCGATCTGCCTTCGCCGTATCAGATCTCAGAGCCGCAACCTTTAATCGAATTTTACATATAACTAAGTGATGGTCAAGTTAAGACTATCGAATTGCTCAAAATATGTTTTTTTACTTTCTTTTTATCTTTTAGTATTTCTGGTTAAATTGATTTATAAAACTATTTTCTTTACCATTTTTAGTTTACCTAGTGGCATGCACGTGGGTCGTTCCAATGTGAAATCTGTGGCCGAAAGACGTCTACCGGAAATACGAGAATTTCTCATCTCACTTTTCAATTCAGCGGATGAAATTGCTCATTCGGATTTGGTGTACACATTCTTCCATCCCTTGTTAAGAGATCAAAGAGAGGCCAAATTGGGGCTATCGAAAGTTAAGGGTAAGTAAAGACTCGGGAAAAAGGAAAAGAGATTTTCAAATTAAAAATTGTTTAAATTCTGAATTACAGAGATAAAATCTCAGTCATCTAGAGAACATACACATGAAGTGGGACAACTGAAACTATCAATGCAATATCGTCGTGATGTTTTGACAGTTATGGTGAGTTTTGAGTGAAATTAAAATGAAATTGGTTTTATATTTGGTTTGTAATTATTCTAGATCCATCATGCCAAAGGCTTACCTTTACTACAGGGTGGTCAAGAGCCTAATACTTATGTGAAATGTTATTTGAAGCCCGACGAAAAGAAGACCACCAAACGTAAAACCAAAGTAGTACGCAAAACCTGTGTGCCGAGTTATATGGAAACGGTAGGTTTTAGAAGAGGAATTTTTTAAAAAATGGATTTAATAGCTTCCTTGTTTTTCCAGCTGGAGTATCGTATGCCTTTACAGATCATACAAAATCGTTTATTACATGTAACCGTTTGGTCTCATGACACTCTACAGGAAAACGAACTTTTGGGAGGGGTACAAATTGATTTGAGTAAATATGATTTGCGTAAAGAATTGATTGACTGGTTCCGTTTGGGCAATATGCCAAGACACTGACCCTTTGATAAACTGGAGTTCATGGGAGTTATATTAGTATGAGACACTTACAAAAAATTATCATTAAAGGACAGGGATTGCGAAAAAAAAGCAAGAAAATAACGAAACGCTGGATAATAATCATAAATAATTTACACACAAATCATTTATATTTAAAAGTATTTATGCTAAAAGGAATTGTTAATAATATTAAACAAAACTTATCTTAAAAATAATATAAATTTTATGAAAATTTATATTACACAAAAAACAAAAAAAAAAGCAAAAATAAAATAAAATAATGTTGTATATTTAAGTGTGATGTTACATTCCAAATTATTCATTACTATCTATCTTAACATTTATCTAAACTTTTTAAAATTTATTTAATTTCCACAAATTACCATCTTTACAATTTATGATCATTTATCTTTAAAATTAAATAAAAATTTATACAAATATTATTTTTTTTTAAGATTTATCTTTTTATATTTATATAGAATTTTGTTATTTTTCAAAGCACAATTTATTTTTTTTTTAATAATTTATATTTATGCTCTATTTAAATTTATTTAAAAAAAGAAAGAAACTCAATTATTTCATAAATATTTCAGTATAATGTTATTTCAATTTTAAATATATAATAATTCTGTAATTTTTTCATATTTTTTATTATGTGATTCACTCATTATTACTTTATTTAGCAAAACTTTCATTTAATCAATCATCAAATGCAAAAATTGTATTAAAATAAAAGAAAATTTATTTAATAACAAATAAATGTATACAAATAGTACATAAAAATCGATTCGAATTTTTTAAGTTAAAGTTAAATTTGTGTTGAAATGAACTAGAATTCAGAACAAAACTAAAGCAATCGTTACCCATTAATAATTCAGAGATCATGTTGCATACTTTATGGAGGTTCAATTTAATATGACATTTTTTATAGAAAATTAAGCTCACACCACCAGTAGCCGAAGACTTTTTGTAATTTTCGTAAATCTCAAGATCATTAATGATCTTAGAAAAATATTTTTATCATAGATTTTTCTATAGAAAAATGTTTTTATCGAAAATTTTTCTTTAGAAAAATATTTTTATCAAAAACTTTTCTATAGAAAAATATTTTTATCAAAAATTTTTCTATAGAAAAATATTTTTATCAAAAATTTTTCTATAGAAAAATATTTTTATCAAAAAATTTTCAATACAAAAATATTTTTTATCAAAAATTTTTCTATAGAAAAATATTTTTATCAAAAATTTTTCTATAGAAAAATATTTTTATTAAAAATTTTTCTATAGACAAATATTTTTATCAAAAATTTTTCTATAGAAAAATATTTTTATCAAAAATTTTTCTATAGAAAAATATTTTTATCAAAAATTTTTCTATAGAAAAATATTTTTATCAAAAATTTTTCTATAGAAAAATATTTTTATCAAAAATTTTTCTATAGAAAAATATTTTTATTAAAAATTTTTCTATAGAAAAATATTTTTATAAAAAATTTTTCTATAGAAAAATATTTTTATCAAAAATTTTTCTATAGAACAATTTTTTTATCAAAGATTTTTCTATGGAACAATTTTTTTATAAAAAATTTTTCTATAGAAAAATTTTTTTTATAGAAAATTTTTCTTTAGAAAATTTTTTTATCGAAAATTTTTCTGTAGAAAAATTTTTTTATCGAACATTTTTCTATAGAAAATTTTTTTTATCGAAGATTTTTTCTATAAAAAGATTTTTTTTATCAAAAATTTTCTATAGAACAATTTTTTCATCAAAGATTTTTCTATGGAACAATTTTTTTATAAAAAATTTTTCTATAGAAAAAATTTTTTTATAGAAAATTTTTCTTTAGAAAATTTTTTTTTATCGAAAATTTTTCTGTAGAAAAATTTTTTTATCGAACATTTTTCTATAGAAAATTTTTTTTATCGAAGATTTTTTCTATAAAAAGATTTTTTTATCAAAAATTTTTCTATAGAAAAATATTTTTACCAAAAATTTTTCTATAGAAAAATATTTTTACCAAAAATTTTTCTATAGAAAAATATTTTTACCAAAAATTTTTCTATAGAAAAATATTTTTACCAAAAATTTTTCTATAGAAAAATATTTTTACCAAAAATTTTTCTATAGAAAAATATTTTTATCAAACATTTTTCTGTAGAAAAATATTTTTGATCAAAAATGTTTCTATAGAAAAATATTTTTATCATACATTCTTCTAAAGAAAAAATATTTTTATCAAAAATTTTTCTATAGAAAAATATTTTTATCAAAAATTTTTCTATAGAAAAATATTTTTATCGAAAATTTTTCTATAGAAAAATATTTTTATCAAAAATTTTTCTATAGAAAAATATTTTTATCAAAAATTTTTCTTTAGAAAAATATTTTTATCAAAAATTTTTCTATAGAAAAATTATTTTATCAACAATTTTTCTATAGAAAAATATTTTTATCAAAAATTTTTTTATAGCAAAATATTTTTAGAAAAAATTTTTCTATTGAAAAATATTTTTATCTAACATTTTTCTATAGAAAAATTTTTTTATCGAAAATTTTTCTATAGAAACATTTTTTTTATCGAAAATTTTTCTATACAAAAATTTTTTTTTAATTTTTTTTAAATTTTTCTATACAAAAATTTTTTTATCGAAAGTTTTTCGATAGAAAAATTTTTTATCGAAAATTTTTCTATAGAATATTTGTATCAAAACATTTTCATAGAAAAATATTTTTATCAAAAATTTTTCTTTTTTTTTTTTTATTAAAAATTTTTCTACAGAACAATTTTTTTATCGAAAATTTTTCTATAGAAAAATCTTTTTAAAAAAAATTTTTCTATAGAAAAATTTTTTTTATCGAAAATTTTTCTATAGAAAAATTTTATTAATCGAAAATTTTTCTATAGAAAAATTTTTTTATCGAAAATTTTTTTTATAGAAAATTTTTCTATAGAAAATTTTTTTTATCAAAAATTTTTCTATAGAAAAATTTTTTTTATCGAAAATTTTTCTATAGAAAAATTTTTTTTATCGAAAATTTTTCTATAGAAAAATTTTTTTTATCGAAAATTTTTCTATAGAAAAATTTTTTTTATCGAAAATTTTTTTTTATCGAAAATTTTTCTTAGAAAAAATTTTTTTTATCGAAAATCTATAGAAAATTTTTTTTTATCGAAAATTTTTCTATAGAAAAATTTTTTTTATCGAAAATTTTTCTATAGAAAAATTTTTTTTATCGAAAATTTTTCTATAGAAAAATTTTTTTTATCGAAAATTTTTTTTATCGAAAATTTTTCTTAGAAAAAATTTTTTTATCGAAAATTTTTCTATAGAAAAATTTTTTTATCGAAAATTTTTCTATAGAAAAATTTTTTTATCGAAAATTTTTCTATAGAAAAATTTTTTTATCGAAAATTTTTCTATAGAAAAATTTTTTTATCGAAAATTTTTCTATAGAAAAATTTTTTTTAACGAAAATTTTTCTATTTTTTTATCGAAATTTTTTCTATAGAATAATTTTTTTATCGAAAATTTTTCTATAGAAAAATTTTTTTATCGAAAATTTTTCTATAGAAAAATTTTTTTATCGAAAATTTTTCTATAGAAAATTTTTTTTTAACGAAAATTTTTCTATTTTTTTTATCGAAAATTTTTCTATAGAAAAACTTTTTTGATCGAAAAATTTTCTATAGAATATTTGTATCAAAACATTTTCATAGAAAAATATTTTTATCAAAAATTTTTCTTTTTTTTTATTAAAAAATTTTCTACAGAACAATTTTTTTACCGAAAAAAGAAAAATTTTTTTTATCGAAAATTTTTCTATAGAAAAATTTTTTTATCGAAAATTTTTCTATAGAAAAATTTTTTTATCGAAAATTTTTCTATAGAAAAATTTTTTTATCGAAAATTTTTCTATAGAAAAATTTTTTTAACGAAAATTTTTCTATTTTTTTATTAAAAATTTTTCTATTTTTTTATCGAAAATTTTTCTATAGAAAAATTTTTTTATCGAAAATTTTTCTATAGAAAAATTTTTTTATCGAAAATTTTTCTATAGAAAAATTTTTTTATCGAAAATTTTTCTATAGAAAAATTTTTTTATCGAAAATTTTTCTATAGAAAATTTTTTTTATCGAAAATTTTTCTATAGAAAATTTTTTTTTTATCGAAAATTTTTCTATAGAACATTTTTTTATCGAAAATTTTTCTATGGAAAAATTTTTTTATCGAACATTTTTCTATAGAAAATTTTTTTATCGAACATTTTTCTATAGAAAACTTTTTTTATCGAACATTTTTCTATAGAAAAATTTTTTTATCGAACATTTTTCTATAAAAAAATTTTTTTAACGAAAATTTTTCTATTTTTTTATCGAAAATTTTTCTATTTTTTTATCGAAAATTTTTCTATAGAAACATTTTTTTGATCGAAAATTTTTCTATAGAAAAATTTTTTTATCGAAAATTTTTCTATAGAATTTTTTTTTTATCGAAAATGTTTCTATAGAAAATTTTTTTATCGAAAATTTTTCTATAGAAAAATTTTTTTATCGAAAATTTTTCTATAGAAAATTTTTTTTTATCAAAAATTTTTCTATAGAAAATTTTTTTTATTAAAAATTTTTCTATAGAAATTTTTTTATCGATAATTTTTCCATACAAAAATTATTTTATCAAAAATTTTTTAATAGGAAAATATTTTGTATTTTCGATGAAAAAATTTTTCTATAGAAAAATTTTCGATAAAAATATTTTTTTATAGAAAAATTTTTGATAAAAGAATTTTTCTATAGAAAAATCTTCGGTAAATTTTTTTTCTGTAGAAAAATCTTCTATAAAAATAGTTTTCTATACAAAAATTTTCTATAGAAATATTTTTCTATAAGAAATTTAAAAAAAATTTTTTTATAGTAAAATTATCGATAAAAATATTTTTGTATAGAAAAATTTTCATAAAAAATTTTTTCTATAAAAAATTTTTCTTTAGAAAAAATTACAGTAAGAAAAATTTTCTAAAAAATTTTTGATACAAAAATTTTCTGCAGAAAATTTTTTGACAAAAAAATTTTCTATAGAAAAATTTTTGATATTAAAATTTTCTATAGAAAATTTTTGTATCAGTTCATGCACAACAACTTTGCATAATCAAAAGCATATGCATAGTTTAAGATTCAATTCATATTCAGTGGCGCCATCTATCGGGAATTAATCTCACATAGAAACATTTACCATTGCGTTTTTATCATATCGGAGATCTCGAAAACAGATATTTTGTATGTATCACTCGTATGTCTTCAAGGACTCTTTTATTTGTTGTCGACTGTGCAAATTGTGATTTGCGCAAATTATATAAAAATTTGTATAAATCCCTTAAATAGATCTTTAAATCCAAAAAACAAATTTGCATACTTCAAAAAAATCTGCATTGGATTAGAGTGGTCTCGAAACTAAGACTCTGTTTATGTCATTAAAATTAGCTACCGCATCTAAATGATAATTTACAATTGTAATTTAAATGGCATATAAACTCCAACTCATTAGCTAGCGAAACCATTCCAAACACGATAACATTTCGTCTTAATGATGATTATCAATTGAAAACAGCAAATATATCTCCTCATGCTTGAAGACCCCCTTATCCAGTCAATGCATTTTTTATAAGTTTTTGCAATATGCATTTACGACACTATCTGGGAGATAAGAAATGTAAGCTATTCTAAATTTAGAATATTATAGACTTAATATGAAAATAATAATGTTGTCGGAATTATTGGTATTGAGGGAGTCAGTTGGTCAATTTTTTGCAGCGTTAAATCGTATGGGGTTTGCGAATAAAAAATTAGATCGTATTTTAGGAGGGATAGTTCAAAAGTCCTAAGAAACATCTAATTGTAATCGAAGTATTAAACCCATCTTGTCAATCTTGAGTTTGCGATTGTGGCACCAGCCCATGATTTATTTAGATCATTAACTTCAGAATACCAAATGTATTTTGATTCGAAATTTCTATCAAACGGTAATACATGAATTCATATATTACCGTTTGATAGAAATTCCATCTATAATAATTCGTATAGAGTTTCAATAAAGCACATTCAGTCAGACTCTATTGACCACCTTGGAAACATGTAAAACCTCGACCTTGCTTTTGTCATAGGGTGCTTGTCGTATACAATCGTGATGATGTGTCCTAGCAGTTCTTGTTTCTCTTGGTTATTCGGGCCATTCCACAATTTCGGCCTCTTTTCTTTTATCTAAGCTTTACAACGTTTCACCAGCAGGCACGAAACGTAAGACATTTATTTACAAAACGTGGCTTAATAAGATTTGTAACTGCGGTCAGATCCAGAGAGTTAGATCCAGAGAGTCAGATCCAGAGAGTCAGATCCAGAGAGGAAGCTTTTAGAATCTGGAGAAAAAACAAAACTCTAGATACTGATTTGCTGCGCAAAAGGTCGAGATCTTCGACCTTTTGCGGAGGTACTTTTCACGCTAAGGTACTAAGACGCAAAAATAACTGTTTGAGCATCATAAATAAATCTTCTGGGCCCGATGGCATGTCAGATCTGGCCTTCGAAGAGCACTGCTCTTCGGCGTTAGCTCGTTCATTAGCCAACCTTTTCAGCATATTTCCTATTCCAAAAAGGGTGGGGATAGTAATCCCGATAATTATCGTCCAATAGCAATTTGTAGGAGATGTTATATACCAAGCAACTGTTGGTAAGCCCAGACTAATCTTGGTTATCCTTCATCTCAACTGTGGACACTGACCTCTTTGTGGTATTACCCTGGTAACTGCATTAACACCCGTTAATGTAGTTAGCTAACATGTGCCGCCTACCTAAACGATCGACAATATGGATTTCGTAGGGTTCGCTCAACTGATGACGTATTAGCCTTACTATCGTAAAAATGGCGCCGTTCTATGCACCGTTTTGGCAAAAGTAAGGTTATAGCTCTTGATATATCAAACTTTATCTACTCTTTTGCAGACATTAACTAAAATCTCCCATCGGGGTCGTGTGAATAGGGTCGATTTTAATGCCCGTAAGACCCAATGTTGTATACTAACGCATGAACGCGTAATGGATCACGTTGCTTCATCCGTAATAATGAGTGATACAATTATTGAGGAATGGGTGATACAATCTTGAAGATCTGGGCATGCAAATTCAGTGCGATATCCGTTGGACTGAACACATTTTTCAAGTTTCGAATGAAGCATTCAAGTGTCTCGGCTTTCTGAAGCGGCGTAAGGCATACTTCACTCAAACTGATCTTCTTACTATTTATACCATCTATATCCGAACGAAAATGGAATACAGCTCTCATGTAGGGGCCGGAGCTTCAAAGTCTCTTGGGAGCTACTTGACCGTGTACAGGAGAGGTCAGGTGCTTGGACTGAACACATTTTTCAAGTTTCGAATGAAGCATTCAAGTGTCTCGGCTTTCTGAAGCGGCGTAAGGCATACTTCACTCAAACTGATCTTCTTACTATTTATACCATCTATATCCGAACGAAAATGGAATACAGCTCTCATGTAGGGGCCGGAGCTTCAAAGTCTCTTGGGAGCTACTTGACCGTGTACAGGAGAGGTCAGGTGCTTATCGGTGACAGTAGGGTAACCAACTCTATTGACTCACCGGAGCACTGTCGCAATGTTGAATACAATCATGAATACAATCAACATTGCGACAGTGCTCTGGTGGGTCAATAGAGTTGGTTACCCTACTATCACCGGTAAGCACCTGACCTCTCCTTTAAACGGTCAAGTAGCTCCAAAACTCACTTTAAAGGACTGTTCTATCGCTACTACAATGACATGTGCTCAAACGAAATTAGAGCCCTTGTTCCTGAAACCCGTACATTCCTTCGTAGTACACGAAACTCAACAAGAGTCCATTCCTTTATAAAGGGGTTTTCATTAAGAGCGTTTAAAAAAAACGGTTTTGGATATCAATGAAATTCTTTATTCTTGTTAAAGCATGTTTGATGCTTTTACATGTGGAACTCGATTTCTTTTGTATGGTCACCCCAGGCACGCTTACAGAAGTCCAAACGCTAAACCCAATTTTCGACAGTTTTCAAGCATAAATTGCCCGATACTGCTGCAATTTCACGTTCGAAGTTGATCAATAGTCGCTGGCTTCTTGGCATAGATCATGGATTTATCGTAGCCCTACAGGAAATAGTCTAACGGCGTCAAATCGCACGACCGAGGAGGCCAATCAATTTCCTGAGATAATACTTTCTCCAAACTTAGTTTTCAATAAATTGATTGTGACATTCGCTGTGTGGCTTGTGGCGCCGTAATGTTATAACCACATGTCCTCCAAGTCCATATCATCCAATTGGGATCAACAATATGCGGTTATAATTAAACTGTAGCGATTCCCATTCACAGTAATGTGTCGGTTTTGATCATCACGGAAGAAGTAGGGCTCAATAATGCCGCCGGCCTATAAACCGAAACCAAACCTTAATTTTTTCGGGATGCAATGATGACTCATGGAGTGTGGATTGCTGCCTGACCAATATCCCATATTATGTTTATTGACGAAGCCATTTAGCCTGAAATGAGCCTCATCGCTGAAGATGATTTTTCTCTTGACGTTGAGGCCACTGACTCCGAACTTCGGTGGAATTTTAATAATTTCGACTCGTTGTTGGCTCGTATATCATGAAATGGCAAACCTTACTGAAGAGATATGTCAAAAGAGCAGCCAGAAATATGGAGTCGTCTGTTGTACCTGTCGCTGTACTTTTCAAGCGCCCCTGTTGAAATACCCGATATTTAGATATGTATATAAAAAAATATTTAAAAATATCTGAACCAATCAATTTTAACCCGGTTTTTACCCATTCTTACACCGTAAGAATGTTTTAGGGGGTACAAAGTTCAATAACGGAAAAATGGGTAACGTTATATCTCCGAAACTTAAATGATTTAGAAAATGAAATTGCTTTTGGATCTAAAATATAGGGGCTAAAAAAGGGCAAAAGGGTTTTTTGGTACCAATAAAATTATGGGTTCTAAAAACGGTCCCTTTGCGGTACCTGCAAAGGATAGACTAGAAAAGAGAAAAACAGTAATTAGTTCTCTACCATTGATTAGAGGCTCATTCAAGCCATACTATAGTTTTGATAAATGAGTCTATTTTATGAATGTCTATACCCGCTAGATCAAATATGCATAAAAAGCACATCCAGATTAAGAGCCCTCAAGTTTGAAATAGCCTATAACGCAACAAGGCCCCATGTAATAACAGTATCTCAGCGGAGATACTTTTATGTGATGTTGAAGGATCACCTAGACTGTGGCACCCATTTGTATGTAAAATTTTGGAAGAAGAAGCTGTGTAAAACTCCTAGAATGAAGGTATACGTTTACCTAGCGATTATCGACTTTATGAAGGCCTTTGACAGTGTTAACAGAAGCTATCTATGGAAAATTTTAGAAAATCATAACATGCCAACGAAAATTTTGAACTTAATTAGGGCAATGTACGTGGATTTCAAATGTCGAATCCAACATAAGCGTAAATTGTCAGATCCGTTCGAAGTCACCACTGGAGTAAGGCAAGGATGTATCTTGTCACCTACTTTTTATCCTTGTCATCGATAATATAAAGCGCACGGCGGTATCCAATGGACAACTCGAGGACTTGAAATATGGTAATGACGTATGTCTTCCTTGAGGCCCTATGCTCCACTGGGAGTCAAGGATAACAGAAGAAGTATGTCTTCCTGTATTGTGGCAGAACCGCATAAAAATGGAAGATCTACTTAGCGCGACAAATCAAATCCCTGATTCTAAAGTAGTATGTCAACGAAAATGGCGGTGGATAGGCCACACACTTAGAAGGCCAAATTCCAACATTGCTCGACAAGCGCTTCGTTGGAATCCACAAGGAAGAGGCCGTCGTGTTGGTGCACCTGCTAGAACGTGGATAAGGTCAATTCATGCGGAGCTGCAAGAAGCAAGCTATTCTTGGAATGCCGTATGCCTAACATCTCCAATAGAGTCCGATATAGAAGGATGCATATGCTCAAAAATTAATGGAGTTGAGTTTCGCAATCATAATTAGGGTTGAAAACACAAAAATAATCTTTATTTCTGCTCGAAAAAAATAAAAGTCAAAAAATAACTTTTATTTCTGCTCGAAAAAATAAAAGTCAAAAAATAACTTTTATTCATGATCGAAATAATAAAAGTTAAAAATAACTTTTATTTTTGCTCGAAAAAATAAAAGTTTAAAAATAACTTTTATTTTTGCTCGAAAAAATAAAAGTTTAAAAATAACTTAATAACTGTTATTTTTGCTTAAAAAAATAAAAATAAAAAAATAACTGATATTTAAAAAAAAAATAAAAATCAGATTCTTAAAAATCATCGCATTTTATGAAAATTTGGTCCAAGGCTATCAAAATGGTATACTTAGTTTTATTCTTCGACATTTCCTTGCGGTTGCTTTTTTTAATCAAAAATAACAGTTATTTTCGGTGCCTGGGTTTCAGTGAACCATGTGTTCTGGGCTAACCCATAAAGATATTGCCTAATTACTGGATAGCGCTATGCCCGTAAATTTGTCGATGTTTTCCTGACTAAGGAGGCCACCGGATTTAGCAAGTTTGTCGAGAGTGGAGTTACCAGGTATGTTGTTATATCCGGATAGCCAGAAAAGTTTAATGTTACTATGTCTCGCCATCTCTTTAAAAGATGCCCGGGATTGGCGAGTCCATACATAATGCGATAATTTAAGAATGCTATCACCTTTATAATATCCAAATGTGTTAAAAGAAAATAGTATGTGTTATTCACATTGTGTAGTTATAATTCTCATTTACTTTGTGTCTATGAATAAATTTATGTAATTATAATTATTCTGAATCACCTCAAATGATAATTTAAACAATTTCTTATCATTCTCATCCACTTGTGAAATGAATAATTACCCCTAGAGAAATAAAGATTATTGCAGTAATTGTTGTTGGCTTTTCAGCAAATAACTACAATTTTTCGGCATTTCTTTCAATTGATTTAAAATGGCCATAAAAAAAATATTTTGAAATCCACGTACAACAATAAAAAAATAAATTTCCAAAAAATAGATAAAATGAAAATTCGGGGACGAACTTGTTGGCTCGAATACCAAAGGAAATAAAATTCTAATGATTTTTCAATTTCCCCAGCCAGGTACATTCGAAGCCATACAAGTTACGATAAGAACAGCAGCTAAATATCGAATATAAAGAAACATTTTTGGACTAAAAAGTTTTGTTGTAGTTTTGAAGAGTTTTGAAAGCATTAGCTAATGACTAGAAAAAGCTTTTTTGAAATGCTTGAATTCTAAAAATAGATTTTTCTGTGTGTTTAACTGTTATCTTTGATAAAAGTTTAGACATTCTAAGTGTTAAACGTTGCCATATTGACGAGGCAATGGATGTATGTGAGGGCGAGCACGATCTTTTTTTCTGGCTGGTATAAGTTTAAGCGATTTTCTGTAATCTTATCAAATGTTTGGTGAAATTAAACAGTGGGACATTTCTTATATAGTAGATTTATATAGTTTAGATACATAAGCGATTCTAGACTATGACTAGACTATGACTAGACTACGACTAGACTATGACTAGACTACGACTAGACTATGACTAGACTATGACTAGACTATGACTAGACTATGACTAGACTATGACTAGACTATGACTAGACTATGACTAGACTATGACTAGACTATGACTAGACTATGACTAGACTATGACTAGACTATGACTAGACTATGACTAGACTATGACTAGACTATGACTAGACTATGACTAGACTATGACTAGACTATGACTAGACTATGACTAGACTATGACTAGACTATGACTAGACTATGACTAGACTATGACTAGACTATGACTAGACTATGACTAGACTATGACTAGACTATGACTAGACTATGACTAGACTATGACTAGACTATGACTAGACTATGACTAGACTATGACTAGACTATGACTAGACTATGACTAGACTATGACTAGACTATGACTAGACTATGACTAGACTATGACTAGACTATGACTAGACTATGACTAGACTATGACTAGACTATGACTAGACTATGACTAGACTATGACTAGACTATGACTAGACTATGACTAGACTATGACTAGACTATGACTAGACTATGACTAGACTATGACTAGACTATGACTAGACTATGACTAGACTATGACTAGACTATGACTAGACTATGACTAGACTATGACTAGACTATGACTAGACTATGACTAGACTATGACTAGACTATGACTAGACTATGACTAGACTATGACTAGACTATGACTAGACTATGACTAGACTATGACTAGACTATGACTAGACTATGACTAGACTATGACTAGACTATGACTAGACTATGACTAGACTATGACTAGACTATGACTAGACTATGACTAGACTATGACTAGACTATGACTAGACTATGACTAGACTATGACTAGACTATGACTAGACTATGACTAGACTATGACTAGACTATGACTAGACTATGACTAGACTATGACTAGACTATGACTAGACTATGACTAGACTATGACTAGACTATGACTAGACTATGACTAGACTATGACTAGACTATGACTAGACTATGACTAGACTATGACTAGACTATGACTAGACTATGACTAGACTATGACTAGACTATGACTAGACTATGACTAGACTATGACTAGACTATGACTAGACTATGACTAGACTATGACTAGACTATGACTAGACTATGACTAGACTATGACTAGACTAGACTATGACTAGACTAGACTATGACTAGACTATGACTAGACTATGACTAGACTATGACTAGACTATGACTAGACTATGACTAGACTATGACTAGACTATGAGTAAAAATCTGTGATAATTTATTCATGGAAACACTCTTATATCTATATCCTTCTATAAATATTTCTATCATGTTAACAAGTTTATTTTTTCTGTAATACCCATAAATTGTATAAACAATGTATTATGTATAATCATTATATATATGTCTCACTAGATTTTATATATTGAGTGATATATATGATGAAATACATATGTAAGTAATTCATTATTTAAAGTCATGTACAATATATTAGATCTCAACTAATCCTGAGGCTTTTGTTTAAATTTACTATTGAAAAACAAAACATTTCATTGCTTTTGAATATAATTTTGTGACGCACTGTAGTCTTTATTAACACAATATTATTACAAATAGGCGACACTTAAAAACAAAACCCGAAAAGGTGTTATAATAATATTTCACTTGTTTGTATTACAGGAATTTGCACTCGAACAATGTCATATTATCGACATTGTATCATGAATAAATATTATTTAAACACAAATGATGAGAATGAATTTGCGTAGTTGGGGTTGAAATGTGTTTAGTTTACAAAGTGTTTGCAAATCGATTGTTTGTAACTAAAAATTTAAATTTTAGACATGGATCATAGGGTCTTTAAAGTTGGAAATTTAAAGGAATTTATGAAAACTTAAGGAAATGTTATCAGAAAATGTTTTATAACTTATACACTTGGTTTCAATGGAGTTAGCGATTGATGTGGTAGTTTTTTGAAGTTATTTATACTAAAAGTAATACTAATATTAGTCTTAATTATAGTATAAATACTTCCATTAGTATTATATTTACAAATCGTAAAAAAATCCATTTAAATCTTTAAGTTCCATCGATATTTACATATTAACATCCACCTTCTCCTCACCTCCTAAAAGTATGCAACTCCATTTAACCTAAAATCCCATCATTTCAATTTCCTTTGAAGACAAGCATTTCCTATCACCTTAAAAGATATGCCAGCATTAATGGCTTAATTTCTTCACCTATAGCTGTCATCAGACAAAATACAGTTATTAAAGCATATTTATATAGCCATTATGATAATTCCTATAATTAGTTAAAAATAAATTTAGTTTCACATCAAAAACAATTTAACTAATAGACAAAGCAAACAATAATATCTGACGTCAATTTGAAGCCTGAAAACACTAACAAACACTTCATTTCTTATAGATTTCCTTAAGGCTTAAAGCTTCAATTTAAGGTTGAACTAATGTTCTAATATTTGTGTTTTGTTTATTAATTGTGTTTTCACCAACATAATCAACTTCCTCTTTCCCGATTCCTTTATTTTCGTTTTTCTAATTCCCCTAACAACCAAGAGCTTGTTGTTTCTTTGTTAGATCGTGTAGTAGAAAAATATATATAGATGATTGATTTCTATATATAGGAACATATTTTCACATACTTTCAGGCGTTCGTTTCGTTTTCTCATTCTTTCCCGGGCACTTTGTTCAATTTTTCTTTATTATTTAAGGTTTTCATTGGAGTTAAGACGAAGTACAGTGGTTTAAAAGGAGTTTTTTTGTGTGTTAAAATAACAAAAGGAGTTGCTACATTATTCCAAGTAGTGTCCACCATAAGCAAGTTATATATTTTTCCCATCTTTTTATTAAAAAGTTGACGATAAGAAGACATTTCTATAGAAAAGTTGACGATGGGAAGACATTTCTATAGAAAAGTTGATGATAGGATGACATTTCTATAGAAAAGTTGACGATAGGAAGACATTTCTATAGAAAATTTGACGATAGAAAGACATTTCTATAGAAAAGTTGACGATAGGAAGACATTTCTATAGAAAAGTTGACGACAGGAAGACATTTCTATAGAAAAGTTGACGATGGGAAGACATTTCTATAGAAAAGTTGACTATAGGAAGACATTTCTATAAAAAAGTTGACGATAGGATGTCATTTCCATAGAAAAGTTGACGATAGGATGACATTTCTATAGAAAAGTTGACGATAGGATGACATTTCTATAGAAAAGTTGACGACAGGAAGACATTTCTATAGAAAAGTTGACGATAGGAAGACTTTTCTATAGAAAAGTTGACGATAGGAAGACTTTTCTATAGAAAAGTTGACGATAGGAAGACTTTTCTATAGAAAAGTTGACGATAGGAAGACTTTTCTATAGAAAAGTTGACGATAGGAAGACTTTTCTATAGAAAAGTTGACGATAGGAAGACTTTTCTATAGAAAAGTTGACGATAGGAAGACTTTTCTATAGAAAAGTTGACGATAGGAAGACTTTTCTATAGAAAAGTTGACGATAGGAAGACTTTTCTATAGAAAAGTTGACGATAGGAAGACTTTTTTATAGAAAAGTTGACGATAGGAAGACTTTTCTATAGAAAAGTTGACGATAGGAAGACTTTTCTATAGAAAAGTTGACGATAGGAAGACTTTTCTATAGAAAAGTTGACGATAGGAAGACTTTTCTATAGAAAAGTTGACGATAGGAAGACTTTTCTATAGAAAAGTTGACGATAGGAAGACTTTTCTATAGAAAAGTTGACGATAGTAAAACTTTTCTATAGAAAAGTTGACGATAGTAAAACTTTTCTATAGAAAAGTTGACGATAGGAAGACTTTTCTATAGAAAAGTTGACGATAGGAAGACTTTTCTATAGAAAAGTTGACGATAGGAAGACTTTTCTATAGAAAAGTTGACGATAGGAAGACTTTTCTATAGAAAAGTTGACGATAGGAAGACTTTTCTATAGAAAAGTTGACGATAGGAAGACTTTTCTATAGAAAAGTTGACGATAGGAAGACTTTTCTATAGAAAAGTTGACGATAGGAAGACTTTTCTATAGAAAAGTTGACGATAGGAAAACTTTTCTATAGAAAAGTTGACGATAGGAAAACTTTTCTATAGAAAAGTTGACGATAGGAAGACTTTTCTATAGAAAAGTTGACGATAGGAAGACTTTTCTATAGAAAAGTTGACGATAGGAAGACTTTTCTATAGAAAAGTTGACGATAGGAAGACTTTTCTATAGAAAAGTTGATGATAGGAAGACTTTTCTATAGAAAAGTTGACGATAGGAAGACTTTTCTATAGAAAAGTTGACGATAGGAAGACTTTTCTATAGAAAAGTTGACGATAGGAAGACTTTTCTATAGAAAAGTTGACGATAGGAAGACTTTTCTATAGAAAAGTTGACGATAGGAAGACTTTTCTATAGAAAAGTTGACGATAGGAAGACTTTTCTATAGAAAAGTTGACGATAGGAAGACTTTTCTATAGAAAAGTTGACGATAGGAAGACTTTTCTATAGAAAAGTTGACGATAGGAAGACTTTTCTATAGAAAAGTTGACGATAGGAAGACTTTTCTATAGAAAAGTTGACGATAGGAAGACTTTTCTATAGAAAAGTTGACGATAGGAAGACTTTTCTATAGAAAAGTTGACGATAGTAAAACTTTTCTATAGAAAAGTTGACGATAGTAAAACTTTTCTATAGAAAAGTTGACGATAGGAAGACTTTTCTATAGAAAAGTTGACGATAGGAAGACTTTTCTATAGAAAAGTTGACGATAGGAAGACTTTTCTATAGAAAAGTTGACGATAGGAAGACTTTTCTATAGAAAAGTTGACGATAGGAAGACTTTTCTATAGAAAAGTTGACGATAGGAAGACTTTTCTATAGAAAAGTTGACGATAGGAAGACTTTTCTATAGAAAAGTTGACGATAGGAAGACTTTTCTATAGAAAAGTTGACGATAGGAAAACTTTTCTATAGAAAAGTTGACGATAGGAAAACTTTTCTATAGAAAAGTTGACGATAGGAAGACTTTTCTATCGAAAAGTTGACGATAGGAAGACTTTTCTATAGAAAAGTTGACGATAGGAAGACTTTTCTATAGAAAAGTTGACGATAGGAAGACTTTTCTATAGAAAAGTTGATGATAGGAAGACTTTTCTATAGAAAAGTTGACGATAGGAAGACTTTTCTATAGAAAAGTTGACGATAGGAAGACTTTTCTATAGAAAAGTTGACGATAGGAAGACTTTTCTATAGAAAAGTTGACGATAGGAAGACTTTTCTATAGAAAAGTTGACGATAGGAAGACTTTTCTATAGAAAAGTTGACGATAGGAAGACTTTTCTATAGAAAAGTTGACGATAGGAAGACTTTTCTATAGAAAAGTTGACGATAGGAAGACTTTTCTATAGAAAAGTTGACGATAGGAAGACTTTTCTATAGAAAAGTTGACGATAGGAAGACTTTTCTATAGAAAAGTTGACGATAGGAAGACTTTTCTATAGAAAAGTTGACGATAGGAAGACTTTTCTATAGAAAAGTTGACGATAGGAAGACTTT
Organism: Stomorhina lunata; assembly: GCA_933228675.1. NCBI lineage: Eukaryota > Metazoa > Arthropoda > Insecta > Diptera > Rhiniidae > Stomorhina > Stomorhina lunata. The sequence goes on along the minus strand of OW121742.1, from coordinate 104,201,446 downwards.
TCTATAGAAAAGTTGACGATAGGAAGACTTTTCTATAGAAAAGTTGACGATAGGAAGACTTTTCTATAGAAAAGTTGACGATAGGAAGACTTTTCTATAGAAAAGTTGACGATAGGAAGACTTTTCTATAGAAAAGTTGACGATAGGAAGACTTTTCTATAGAAAAGTTGACGATAGGAAGACTTTTCTATAGAAAAGTTGACGATAGGAAGACTTTTCTATAGAAAAGTTGACGATAGGAAGACTTTTCTATAGAAAAGTTGACGATAGGAAGACTTTTCTATAGAAAAGTTGACGATAGGAAGACTTTTCTATAGAAAAGTTGACGATAGGAGGACTTTTCTATAGAAAAGTTGACGATAGGAAGACTTTTCTATAGAAAAGTTGACGATAGGAAGACTTTTCTATAGAAAAGTTGACGATAGGAAGACTTTTCTATAGAAAAGTTGACGATAGGAAGACTTTTCTATAGAAAAGTTGACGATAGGAAGACTTTTCTATAGAAAAGTTGACGATAGGAAGACTTTTCTATAGAAAAGTTGACGATAGGAAGACTTTTCTATAGAAAAGTTGACGATAGGAAGACTTTTCTATAGAAAAGTTGACGATAGGAAGACTTTTCTATAGAAAAGTTGACGATAGGAAGACTTTTCTATAGAAAAGTTGACGATAGGAAGACTTTTCTATAGAAAAGTTGACGATAGGAAGACTTTTCTATAGAAAAGTTGACGATAGGAAGACTTTTCTATAGAAAAGTTGACGATAGGAAGACTTTTCTATAGAAAAGTTGACGATAGGAAGACTTTTCTATAGAAAAGTTGACGATAGGAAGACTTTTCTATAGAAAAATTGACGATAGGAAGACTTTTCTATAGAAAAGTTGACGATAGGAAGACTTTTCTATAGAAAAGTTGACGATAGGAAGACTTTTCTATAGAAAAGTTGACGATAGGAAGACTTTTCTATAGAAAAGTTGACGATAGGAAGACTTTTCTATAGAAAAGTTGACGATATGAAGACTTTTCTATAGAAAAGTTGACGATAGGAAGACTTTTCTATAGAAAAGTTGACGATAGGAAGACTTTTCTATAGAAAAGTTGACGATAGGAAGACTTTTCTATAGAAAAGTTGACGATAGGAAGACTTTTCTATAGAAAAGTTGACGATAGGAAGACTTTTCTATAGAAAAGTTGACGATAGGAAGACTTTTCTATAGAAAAGTTGACGATAGGAAGACTTTTCTATAGAAAAGTTGACGATAGGAAGACTTTTCTATAGAAAAGTTGACGATAGGAAGACTTTTCTATAGAAAAGTTGACGATAGGAAGACTTTTCTATAGAAAAGTTGACGATTCGAAAACAAAAAATCTGAAACCGAAGCGCCCACTGTGCTTTGTATTCCTTAACAATTTGATTAATTGTTTTTGTACTCCTCTTTTAGAAAAAATAAGTACACACGTGAGTAAACATTTACAAACACCTCGACTATAAAAGGAATAGTAAACAAAAAGGAATTACTCATACAAAACAGGATTCAGCTTACACACATATCCTTACATATCCTGTTTACAGGATATGTTTAAAGAACGAAAATATGTTTTGTCTTAAATTTTCGCACTAAACTCATTAGTTTTTTTTTTCAAGAATTTTGTTTCAATTTTTATCTTCTTTTATACGAATCTTCTTAAATTGTAGCATCATTTGAAGTCTTAAATCTTAGCTTTAATGCCGGTTTTCTTGTATTTTTTTGGGAAGGAAATTTATTTTGTGGTATCTTAAACTTTTTTCTTAACTCCTTTACATTTTCGTTTTGTAAGCCCCTTCTTCTAATGCCAGAGTCTGTCATCTAATTAAATTTTAATGTGTAAAGTTGTTAGTTTTTATTTTAGATTTTTCATTTGCTCATTTATTTGCTTTTATTTTTAATTCAAAAAAAAAAAAAAAAAAAATTTATTCTATTCGCCCGCGTTTGTGCGTGTGGTTTTCCTTGCTGGCGGAAAGTGTTTGTAAAGATTGTTTGTCGGCGATAAACTTTTAAGTAGTTTTCCTGAACCGACAAAAGACAGACAGACAGACAAGACAGCCTACAAATTAGAAACCAAATTAAAGCAAGAAAAAAGTATTTTGAAAATGATTTGAAGAAATCAGCTGAGTTTGAGATTTTTAGTTTGAAACAAATTGTCACAAATTCCTTAAAGCATAATTTTAATGTTTAATGGCAAAAATTAATTATAAACATTTAGTCGAGGAAGGGAAAACTGATTGTGCTGGCATAAAATATAATTCGCCAGCATATTAATAACTTGAAGAGTTCTGCTTCTAAAAAGTTGTGGTTAACAATTGAAATGAACTGTGATAAGATGCTAGTTTTATATAGAAATTTACAGTCTAATCCGCTTAAATACCAACCAAACTTTTAAATACACTTTGCCATAGCTAGAGTGTGGACAATGAAATAAATTGACTGTCAAATTATGAAATGTTAAGAACGGAGCTGTCATCCTTTGACATTTTTTTAATAAAAGTTGCTACCGGTATTCTTTGCGATACCAAAGTCTCTATAATATAAAGATATTGCACTTCATACATTATTTTTTCTGACAAAAGTGAAATTAAAGTGGATAAAGAACAATGAACGCACAAACAAACATACATATGCTTATGTCACGAGTACTTGTGTGTGCCTTAGCTTTCTCTCATTGGATAATCGTCTCCATTAGTTGTTTCCGAATAAGAGTTCAAGCGTGCCTTAGCTTTTCTCGTTGGATAATCGTCTCCATTAGTTATTTCCGAATAAGAGTTAAAGCGTTATACTATATTTTTATGGGACTTTTCAAAACAACCATTTAGCAAATCATTGTATGAAAGTGCAGCATCTTTATATTATAGAGTTATTGGCGATACCAAACCTTGAAACCGTTATTTTTTGTCACAATTGGCTAATGATGACATCAACGAAATTTTGTTTCAGCATGAAACGGTTTGTGGTATTTTTGGGACCAAAGACCGGATTTACGAAAAACAAGTAAGAAATTGCTATAGTTGGTCAAGCTCGACCATACGATACCCTTCACCACTAAGGTCAAAGGTGTTCTTTTTCCTGTATAAAGACAAATATTTGCTAAATTTTGCCATCATACAAAAATTTACTCAAAACTTATATATTTAAGCTGTTTCCGTCGTTTGGACTTATATGAGAGCTAGGGTGAAATTTAGACCGATTATCTCGAAATTTAGCAAACTGATTACAGTTGCTACAAAAATTATGTATGCAAAAAATATACTTAAAATTCTCATTATCTTCAGATTTACGAGCGTTTTAGTGATTTTTGTCTCATTTAAGGCGTTTTGATAGAAGCGTTTGTATGGGAGCTATGGTCAAATGTGAACCGATTTCGACGAAATTTAGTACAGTGATTTTGGTTTACATAAGCAGTTTTTGTTTTAAATTTCATTAGAAAATATTGATATTTGTGGCTAATATATCAATTCCGGGAAGTGGGACCTATGGGAGGTACAGTAAATAATGGACCGATTGTGATAAATTTCAATAACTACTATTAAAAAATGATCTGTGCCAAATTTCATCAAATTATCTTTAGAATTGGATAGTCGTCTCCATTAGATGTTTCTGAATTAGAGTTAAAGCCATGTATTCTCTTTTTTATGGGACTTTTCAAGAGGACCATATGGCATATCAATGTATGAAAGTGTAACATCTTTATATTATAGAGTCTTTGGCGATACCAAACTTTGAATCTGATTTTTTTTTTGGCCACAATTGGCTTATGATGACATCAGCGAAATTTTTTTTCAGCATGAAACGGTTTGTGGTATTTTTGGGACCAAAGACCGGATTTATTAAAAAAAAACCTACTTTCTTCTGTTATCCTTGAGTCCCAGTGGAACATAGGGCCTCAACCATCCTTTTATATCGAACTCTATTGCGAGACGTTAGGCATACGTCACTCCATGAATACTTTGCTGCGTGCAATTGCGCATCAATTGACCTTTTTCACGTTCTAGCAGCTCTTGTCGAACATTGATGATATTTGGCCTTTGAAGTGTGAGGACTGTTAACCGCCATTTCCATCGACATACCTCTATAGAAGCAGGGATTTGGTTTTTGGCGCTTAGTAGATCTTCATATCTTATGCGATTCGGTCACCATATATTAAGAATTTGCCACAAGCATTAGTTGGCAAAGGCTTGTAGGCACTTATGGATGGCATTTGTGCGTTTCCAAGTTTAGCAACCGTAATACAATATAATGGGGTGCAGCTGTTGCCTGTCTTATCCAGCTTCCAGATAAAAACTGTATCCAATTCCTACTCTAACCTCCTCGTGGTACATCCAGGTAACCTGAGCAATCTAGTTGAAGATGCGGTAAACTACCAGTGTGTGATTCTAGGTCAGGGTTAATATGAGAGGGAGTTATATTAGAGCCATTCCAATGTGTTTGGTCTAAGGGTCTATGATAATTGTACTTGGTAAAGAACGAAAATGTAGCGTCTGTTCAACATGTTAGTTGCAGCTGCAAGCGGGCGTCTGACTTTGTAAGAGCGGCTCGCTATACAAACGTGGCTCGTGTCTTTGGACTCATCAACTATCGATTTAGCACTTAAGATGTTTTAAGCATGGAAAGTAACAACATTACAGAGTCAGCCAAATGCTACTATGAATGAGCCTATTGTTTGAATATTAACATTCGAGATCACAGGTTGATCGTGCAGAAACGAGTAGACCAGAAGATAAGCCCTAAGATCTGCGAGTTTTCAGTGACAGAGGAGGTAAGTGAAAGTTTCTTCCTCCGCGGCGTTATGACAGTTAATAAGCAAGACCTACTGATTGAGAAGAGCATCGGACTTTGATAGATTATTTGCAAATAATGTTACTATCGGGTGTTTTTTATTGAGGTATAGAACTTTAAGTTGCCATCACTTTTTTAACTGGCGGCCATTTTGTCAGCTGTCAAGTGATTAATTTTTAGTTTGGTTTGCCATTTCATCATGAACAGGTTGACAAAAGAACAACGCTTGCAAATCGTGCAAATTTATTTCGAAAATAATGGTTCAGTTCGCGAAGTTTACCGCAAGCTCCGTCTATTTTATGGTCGACATAATCGTCCATCAGAGCAATTAATTCGGTTAACCATGGATCGTTTTCGCACTACGTTTACTCTATGTGATAATATGCATCCGCAGCGACGTCGAACAATGCGCACCGAAGAAACAATTGCCGCTGTAGAGCAAAGTGTTGAAGAGGACCCGAATGAATCGATTCGCCACCGTGCACAGCAATTGGAGCTTTGTCCATCAACTTTATGGAAGAGTTTGCGCAAAGATCTTGGCTTGCGACCTTACAAGATCCAGCTTGTGCAAGAATTAAAGCCGCGAGACCATGCAATGCGTCGTGATTTTGGTGTATGGGCCGAAAATGAGATTGATCTCGATGCTGATTTTCATCGCAAAATTTTGTTCAGTGATGAGGCTCATTTTTGGTTGAATGGCTACGTCAACAAGCAAAATTGCCGCATTTGGAGTGAAGAGAATCCACATGAGACCCTTGAGACACAAAAACTGACTGTTTGGTGTGCTCTATGGGCTGGTGGAGTCATTGGGCCATACTTCTTCCGAAATAATGCTGGAGAGTCAGTTACCATAAATGGAGACCGGTATAGAGCCATGATAACCGACTATTTTGTTCCCCAATTGGATGGCATGAATGTGGATGAGTTGTGGTTCCAACAAGACGGCGCTACATGCCACACAGCGCACGTCACAATTGATTTATTGAAGGAAACATTCGATGAGCGCATAATTTCGCGGAATGGACCTGTCAATTGGCCACCAAGATCGTGCGATTTGACACCACTGGATTGTTTTCTTTGGGGATATGTGAAGTCGCTCGTCTACGCCAACAAACCAGAAACGTTAGGGGACTTGGAAGCCAACATTCGTGGCGTTATTGCCAACATACGGCCCCATATGCTCGAAAAAGTAGTTGAAAATTGGACCTGTAGAATTGGCTTTATTCGAGCCAGCCGCGGCGGCCACATGCCCGAAATCATATTTAAACATTAATGGCATAAAATTATCCTTCCAATAAAGCCAAATTGATGGACATTAAAACGATTTTCTTGTGTTTTATTTCAATTCGAAGTTCTATACCTCTAAAAAAAACACCCATTAAGATTGTTTTTTAGTACTGCCTTCAATATAAACGTAGAATCATACTTTCCAAAAGATGATTTTTTAACCTAAGCTGGCCGATAGGAAATAAAGCTCTCTCTGTAAGAATTAAATTAAGCTCTACAGAACGCTTATACGACCCGCGTTATTATATGGTGCTGAATCATTTGCCTTTGTACCGGAAGATGAGGCTATTTTTAGAGTTTTTGAGGAAAAGATTTTACGAAAAATCTTTGGACCAGTCTGCATCAAACTATGAATATTGACATCGAATAAACCATGAGTTAAATGAGCTATACGCTGACATTGTTATAGTTCAAGGCATTAAACAGCAGCGGTGCCTTGGCTGGGACATGTTGTGTGAATGGATGAAAATACTCCAGCAAGACAAGTATTCGAAAACGATCCCGATGGAACTCGTAAAAGAGGTTGTCCGAAAATTCGATGAAAAGACCAAGTAGAAGAAAATTTTTTAAAGTTTGGACTACGAAATTAAAGAATATGCGGACAAGATCGAATTGCATGGAATTCTAAAATATACTTAATCTTTAGCTCAGTTATGGCCTATGTTTTGAGCCATTGGCTGAGCTGGAAGCCAGTTTAGCATAAGAAAGAGTTGCTTAAAAGGAGTAATCCTGATGGTACCAGCATTCATTAGGACAGAGGATCTTAAGATTTTAGCAAAAGAGTCTCGCTGATCAGCCTTATATAGGGCAGACCACCAAACCAGAACATTATACTTGAGTATAGACTTACAACCATCTCAAAGAGCCAGGCAGTATTGACAGGCAGTATTGTTTGCTAAGGCTTTTCTATACGAATAGAGTGCAATAGCTGCCTTGATTGCCTGGATTGGGTGTTCACACTACAGGACTTCTTAAAGTCCAGAATAACCCCCAGATATTTGGCATTTCACTGAGCACAAGTTCAATTACATCAAGCTTTGCAAGAATGAACTTAGGAATCTTGTATTTCCTGGCGGGATTCATTTTGGAGCGATAAACTCCCAATTTATTTGAAGTTTTGAAGAGCAATCAATAAAACTGAATTTTGTCAAAAAAAAATATTTCTTCTACTGTAAGTTTCTCGTTAAATGATTTATTTATTCTTGTCGCTTCTACTACATACATATGTCAGCTGTTGACGCCAGGTGTAGCTTAGACGTCCGTTTTTGCAAATATCTTGGGCATTCCAATTATTAGAGTTTCGGGTTACTTCACACTGAGATCTTTGATCAAAGCATGGCCAATCCATTTTCGCTTTCGTATTTAGTTATTGATTTTCGTCTGAATGATTTTAACCCAAAGTGAAACTTTGCTGATGTTGCTTACATAGCAAATTTTGAGAATAGGCAGTGGTTGATTGTTTCAAGGTAGCGGATAGAGTTCCATAATTCAGAGTTCTATAAGGCCTCATCGACTGCGTTCCATTTGCTTATGCCTGTTGCAAAAGGTATCATTCACACGTTATATGATTTGTTAAATCTTGTAGGTTCTAAACCGAATTGTCAATGCTAGATGTGGTTAGGGCGTTTTTTCCTGCGACTAGGATTTCAATTAGTCAAGAACTGCTATGCCGGAATAGATATTTATAGCCAAGAATTTGTTTGTAATTAAATCAAGTTCAGCAGAAATATAGGTTATAGGTACTAGCCGAATGTAGTTTTGGAAGCGTCCCATATTTGGACATACCTTCCATACAAGATTATTTTACATATCGTTGGTCTCATGTAAATAGGCCCTAACTCACACTTTTATCGAAATTCATTTTGTTTGCGATTCCAATGCATTTAACGCAAATACACCTCCTTACAAAAATTTAAGGCAATTTTATTAAAATTAGCGGTTATTTAAGTAATTTTCTAATTTTCTTCTTATAGGAATAAGAAAATAAGAGAATAAAAATATATATTTTTTAAAACCCTATTTTGCTAGATACTGTGTCGTTGCATCAACAAGTTAGAAAGCTTTCGAATCTTAAAGCTTTTGGTTTGTTGTGTAATGATTTCTTATATTAAACATGTGTCGACAACATTTTTCGGATAGAAAACTTTCAATGTTAAAAGCTTTTCTATAGGTAACTTTTAATATCTAAAACTTTTTACTAAAAACATTCCACATCAAAAGCTTACAGTCATTATTTATCCAAAGTTTTGTTTATATAAAACTTTCGATAACAAAAGCTTTTCTATAATAGACTTTCGGCATCGAAAGTATATTTAAAATATTTTAGATATAAAACATTTTGTATAAAACATTCCTTTAGAAAAGTATCAATATCAAAAGCTTTTCCTAAGATATCTTTAATATCTAAAGCTTTCTAAAAACTGCCTAAAAATTCCTATATAAAACTCTCGATGTCGAAAGAATTCCTATAATAAACTTTCGATATCGAAAAATTTCTTACATAAAAACCCTTCAATATCAAAGCTTTTCTATGGGAAACTTTTGTTAAAAAAAGCTTTCAACTTAAAACATTTCATATCGAAAGCTTTTCGAGAAAAAAAAAAAAGATTTTCTATATAAAACTTTCAATGTCGAAAGGTTTCTTATAATAAACTTTTGATATTGAAAGATTAGATATAGAAAACTTTCGATATCGAAAAATTTCTTATATAAAACTTTTGTCGTTAAAGTATTTCGGACTGAAAACCATTTATATCAACAGATTTCCTAAGGTTTTCTTTTAATACCCAAAGTTCTCTACTAAAAATATTCCATATCAAGAGCTTTCCAATATACAAATTCCAATATCTAAAGATTTCCTATATAAATATTTCGATTTCGAAATGCTTCCTAATAATTTTGATATGCAAAGATTTTTTATAGAAAACTTTTGATTTCCTTCACAAAACTTTGAATATCGAAAGATTTCAGAAAGAAAACATTTCAAGTCAAACTTTAAATATCGAAAGCTTTCCTATAGAAACAATGTCGAAAGCTTTGCTATAGAAAACTTTTAATATCGAGAGATCTCTTGTAGAAAGTATTTGCTACCGAAAGCTTTCTTTTAAAAAACATTCCTAAAAATAATTTGTTTTCATCTCTACAGAAAAAGGTCCTAAGTTACATTTATGCTCTGAAATGTGAATGCAAAAAGTCCTATATTCCCTCTGTTTTAAATTTAAAAAAAGTTTTGAGAACCAAATTCATCCCTCATTTTAATAATAACCTGCATTTTAAAAAACGTAAAATTTTGTCAACTACTTTTTTAAATCAGTTGTAAGCTTCTTCTGTAAAGTTTTTAATATGAGAGTTAGGGCCTTTCTACAAGAGACCAACGATATATAGGTTGCAACTTCTATACTAGAAAAAATTAAAGTTATTAAACGCATGCCCTCTAATTTTTTTCGAATGAGGTAAAAACTACTGGTGCACCTAGGACCACGGGAGTCCGTGCCGGGAAATGTTGTTTTAGCGAAATTTTAAACAACAACGAAATTTAATAAGATAAACCCTTTTTTGCAAAACACTCAATTTGGGAAGCCAAACTTATCTGAAGTACAATTGGCGTGGAATAATGTTAAAGACATTACAAAATTATACTCGGTATTATTTAGGCTTTTTATTTTTGTCAATTTGTTTAAGTCCCAGTTAATAGGAAGTCATAAAATAAATTGGTAATCATTAGCATTTATGGTTATTTAAAACGTGCCAATATCATTGACTCAGTTTTGTATCAAAAATATAAGATATACCCAAAAATGGCCACTACTTTAAATGCAAAACTACTTGCTTCAAGATTTTTGAATTGGAAATGGGTTATTTGTGTATCGATAGCATACAACTGGAGTAATTGACATATCCTTTAAAGAGGTTTCAGTTCTACTCCATTAATAAAATTTGTATCGATTTACTTTTTTAATTCCATTTTTATATCTGATTTTTCTTAATGCATTAAATCGATTTTCTTCATTATTATTTAGACATAATATACAAATCGTTAGTGTGGGTAAAGGTGTCTGACCCAGGTCATATATTACCTTAACTCATTTCAGTTTCTACTTCAACATTTTATTCATTGTGTGTATTTTTCGTTTGTTTTCAATAATCTCCACCTTAGTCCTGTCGGCCTGCATACTTCGACATAGTGCCTCTCGTCTACAGTCGTACTTACGCGACCACTCAGTCTGCTCAATTTCTTACTTCAATTTGCAAGGACAGACATGAAAGTATTTACCTTTTCTTTAGTACCGGACAAGCTTCTCCAATACTCCCATATAAAAGCGTAGGACTCGTGCATACACACACATTTACAATACCTGTCTGTTTTAGCGGTAAGTATTTTTTGTTCGTGGGTGAATGAGTGTGTCTGTGAGTTGTACTACGCTTTCAAATTCTTTTTGTTGTTGCATTTTTTTGACCGTTATAGTACGCTTTTCATCTGATAAGCATTTTGAAGGTTCATTTCACGGCAAACTCATTCATATATACAATTTACGGTTGTTTGCTTTATCGTTTTCATCGTGGATAACAACAACTAAAGCAACAATATTGTCTATGACTACATCAGGGATGGGAATTTTACTTTCTATATTAAAGGAATTTTTAAAAAATTTACTTTAATTTAATAGGAATTTTTTCTAAAAATTACTACAATTTTATAGGAAATTTTTCAAAAATTTACTACAATTTTATTGGAAATTTTTAAAAAATATAATTTTATTTAATATTAAAATTTACTACTACTAAATTTTTCAAAAACTTACTATAATTTTATATGAAATTTTTCAAAAATTTACTATAATTTTATGGGAAATTTTTCAAAAATTTACTATAATTTTATAGGAAATTTTTCAAAAATTTACTATAATTTTATAGGAAATTTTTCAAAAATTTACTATAATTTTATAGGAAATTTTTCCTATTTTTATAGGAAAGTTTTCAAAAATTTCCTATTTTTATAGGAAATTTTTCAAAAATTTACTATAATTTTATAGGGAATTTTACAAAAATTAACTATAATTTTAAAGACATTTTTACAAAAATTAACTATGATTTTAAAGGCATTTTTACAAAAATTTACTATAATTTTAAAGGAAATTTTACAAAAATATTACTACTATTTTATAGGAAATTTTTCAAAAATTTACTACAATTTTATAGGAAATTTTTCAAAAATTTACTATAATTTTATAGGAAATTTTAAAAAAAATTACTATAATTTTATAGGAAATTTTTAAAAAATTTACTATAATTTTATAGGAAATTTTTAAAAAACTTACTATAATTTTATAGGAAATTTTTAAAAAACTTACTATTATTTTACGGGAAATTTTTCAAAAATTTCCTATTTTTATAGGAAATTTTTCAAACATTTCCTATTTTTATAGGAAATTTTTCAAAAATTTCCTATTTTTATAGGAAATTTTTCAAAAATTTCCTATTTTTATAGGAAATTTTTCAAAAATTTCCTATGTTTATAGGAAATTTTTCAAAAATTTCCTATTTTTATAGGAAATTTTTCAAAATTTTCCTATTTTTATAGGAAATTTTTCAAAAATTTCCTATTTTTATAGGAAATTTTTCAAAAATTTCCTATTTTTATAGGAAATTTTTCAAAAATTTCCTATTTTTATAGGAAATTTTTCAAAAATTTCCTATTTTTATAGGAAATTTTTCAAAAATTTCCTATTTTATAGGAAATTTTTCAAAAATTTCCTATTTTTATAGGAAATTTTTCAAAAATTTCCTATTTTTATAGGAAATTTTTCAAAAATTTCCTATTTTTATAGGAAATTTTTCAAAAATTTCCTATTTTTATAGGAAATTTTTCAAAAATTTCCTATTTTTATAGGAAATTTTTCAAAAATTTCCTATTTTTATAGGAAATTTTTCAAAAATTTCCTATTTTTATAGGAAATTTTTCAAAAATTTCCTATTTTTATAGGAAATTTTTCAAAAATTTCCTATTTTTATAGGAAATTTTTCAAAAATTTCCTATTCTTATAGGAAATTTTTCAAAAATTTCCTATTTTTATAGGAAATTTTTCAAAAATTTCCTATTTTTATAGAAAATTTTTCAAAAATTTCCTATTTTTATAGGAAATTTTTCAAAAATTTCCTATTTTTATAGGAAATTTTTCAAAAATTTCCTATTTTTATAGGAAATTTTTCAAAAATTTCCTATTTTTATGGGAAATTTTTCAAAAATTTCCTATTTTTATAGGAAATTTTTCAAAAATTTCCTCTTTTTATAGGAAATTTTTCAAAAATTTCCTCTTTTTATAGGAAATTTTTCAAAAATTTCCTCTTTTTATAGGAAATTTTTCAAAAATTTCCTATTTTTATAGGAAATTTTTCAAAAATTTCCTATTTTTATAGGAAATTTTTCAAAAATTTCCTATTTTTATAGGAAATTTTTCAAAAATTTCCTATTTTTATAGGAAATTTTTCAAAAATTTCCTATTTTTATAGGAAATTTTTCAAAAATTTCCTATTTTTATAGGAAATTTTTCAAAAATTTCCTATTTTTATAGGAAATTTTTCAAAAATTTCCTATTTTTATAGGAAATTTCTCAAAAATTTCCTAAAATTAAATTTAATATATGACTTTAGTCCTTGTATAAGTATTTAGTTTGATTATAGTCCTTATACCCAACCCTGTTATCTACCATAATCTTATGTATCCTTGTGTGTCCCTGACCATTTCCAAGTTTTGTTGTAAAATCGTAATATAGTAAATAAATATGTCATTAACTTTACGATATTATATTTAGTGTTGCGCGAACGAACGTGTATGATAGAAACAAGTATGAAATAAAATGAGATTGAGTTTGAATTGCTTTGTTTTGTGGGCGAATTATGAAATGTTCAAGGGGAATACCTGAAAGGTATTACCTACTTAGTTTGTGATACATTTTATGAGATATTCAAAAAATGACTAAGACCCCAAGCTAAGAATGTGTATATAACTTAACTATCCAAAGGATATATCGAAGGAGTAGAGATAAATCAAAGAAAAAACAAATTGTAGAAAGAGTTTGTATTTCCGCTTAAAATTTACATTATAAGGGTAAAATATGGAGCATTTAGGTTAAGTAATAACACAATTGTTCAGATAATGTATTCAGAGATCAGCTGGAGTGGAGTATCTTTTAGATCGTGGAAGGAAACCGAGTCAGTTGAAATAGGCTCCGGCAATCGCTAAAAATAGTACAATGAAAATCACACTGAATTCTCATGTCTAAAATTTTAATGGAATCTGAAGTAATAAGATTTGTCGTGTATAAAACATCGAACTTTCCGACGTTGAACTATGAATTGAACGACAACAACAGGAAGGCTAGAGCTTTCCATACGAAAGCTACATTGGCAGTTGATAGTAGATTCTAAGAATTCATATACATATTTTAAGATGGTGGGTACCCATAATCTCCATAACTTGAGAAAGTGATGAAGAGTTTGGCATTACATTAGCTACCCTCCATTCGAAGGAAAGTGATAAACAATTGTTTTTTTATTATGAGCTGCTAAAATTAGAATATCACAGAAAATCAAATCAACTGACAGCCGTATAGTGGTATCCGGTATGGTTTTTATATGAAAGCAATGATTAAATGGAAACCGATTTTCACATTGCCTGATAACTATAAAAAACTGATAAGTATGAAATCATGGCATTATAGCTGTTCATTATTATCACCTTTTAGGTTCCTTATTTCCATCACTCTCATACCGCGCAAATTCAGCCGACCTTGGATTTTTATGCATTGTGGCATGTAGTTACTAATAAGCTTTTGAGCTCTCTTCTGATCAATTCGTTATACATGGCCTAACTTCCAATGCAGATGATTGTATATTTACAAACAGCTCTTCAAGATATCGCATATTTCTAGCTAATATTGCTATGTCGATTATTAGGCAATTTTTTGAAAAATTTCCTATAAGAATAGGAAATTTTTGAAAAATTTCCTGTAAAAAATAAAAATGTTTGAAAAATTTCCTATAAAAAAGGAAATTTTTGAAAAATTTCCTATAAAAAACGGAAATTTTTTAAAAATTTTTTATAAAAAAGGAAATTTTTGAAAAATTTCCTTTCAACAAGGAAATTTTTGAAAAATTTCCTATAAAAAAATTAAATTTTTGAAAAATTTTCTATAAAAATAGGAAATTTTTGAAAAATTACCTATAAAAAAGGAAATTTTTTAAAATTTTCCTATAAAAAAAGGAATTTTTAAAGATTTAATAGGAAATTTTTGAAAATTTTCCTACAAAAATAGGAAATTTTTGAAAAATTTCCTAAAAATAGGAAATTTTTGAAAAATTTCCTAAAAATAGGAAATTTTTGAAAAATTTCCTATAAAAATAGGAAATTTTTGAAAAATTTCCTATAAAAAAGGAAATTTTTGAAAAATTTTCTATAAAAAACGGAAATTTTTTAAAAATTTTTTATAAAAAAGGAAATTTTTAAAAAATTTCCTTTCAAAAAGGAAACTTTTGAAAAATTTCCTATAGAAAAGGAAATTTTTGAAAAATTTCCTATAGAAAAGGAAATTTTTGAAAAATTTCCTATAGAAAAGGAAATTTTTGAAAAATTTCCTATAGAAAAGGAAATTTTTGAAAAATTTCCTATAAAAAAATTAAATTTTTGAAAAATTTTCTATAAAAATAGGAAATTTTTGAAAAATAACTTATAAAAAAAGAAATTTTTGAAAAATTACCTATAAAAAAGGAACTTTTTTAAAATTTTCCTATAAAAAATGGAAATTTTTAAAGATTTAATAGGAAATTTTTGAAAAATTTCCTACAAAAATAGGAAATTTTTGAAAAATTTCCTACAAAAATAGGAAATTTTTGAAAAATTTCCTATAAAAATAGGAAATTTTTGAAAAATTTCCTATAAAAATAGGAAATTTTTGAAAAATTTCCTATAAAGATAGGAAATTTTTGAAAAACTTCCTATAAAAATAGGAAATTTTTAAAAATTTCCTTTAAAAATAGGAAATTTTTGAAAAATTTCCTATAAAAAGAGGAAATTTTTAAAAAGTTTCCTATAAAAATAGGAAATTTTTAAAAAATTTCCTAAATTTTTCAAAAATTTCCCAAAAAAATAACATATTTTTATAGGAAATTTTTCAAAAATTTTCTAGTTTTATAGGAAATTTTTAGAAAAAATCCTATTTTTTCAGGAAAATTTTCAAAAATTATCATTTAAATGCGAAAAAAAAGTGTTTTCCATAATTCTATTCTAGAATCAACAGTATTTCCCTCTTCATTATAAAAATTTTGAGAAATTCTTACTTGAATATTTAACTAATTGTCAAACATTGCGTTAATTTTACTAATTTCAAATTTGTCAATTTAAAATCGCTTAACATAGCACCGTTACTTGGTGACTAATGACAGACTGTTAATAATAAACTCTGTTAAATATGACAAGGGTTACCAAATGCCGCTTATGCTGTTGCTGACCGAGCGAATGAACGAAGGACAAAGCAAATAAGAAGGAGAATCAACAAACCCTAATAAAATGTTTAACATGACAGTTTTAATTAAACATTACATTTAAGTTTTTGTTTGACGATTTTTTTTTTCATCCGAACCCTAAGAGTTTTTAAGTGTTTTTGATGATTTTTTTTTCTAGTAGGATTTTAACATGAAATTTTGAAGAGGGGGTAGTTTTTGAAATGCCGCTAAATATATTAATTATTACACGAAACGTTTTGGGTATGGAAACTGACTTAAGGGGGGAGTAAAAATGACAGCACCAAAACGAAAAGACAAAAGAAGTATAAAGAGTCAAAAACAAAAAAATGTGAATGTGAAGAAAGAATTAGAGGAAAAGTAAGAAAGAATGGAACTAATGAAAATTTACTATAACATGAGGGTGGAAATTTTGTAACAAAATATAAATGAATAAAGGAAATTTAGAGCTCCAAGAGCTTAATTCGAACAAATGAAATATTAGTTAACTGAGAGCAGCAGGATACAAAGGTGGTGGTTGCGAAAAAGGATAAAAATTATTTATTTTTGGGAAAAGCTTAAAATTTAACTAATTCAAAAAGATAAGAAAGAAAGCGGTAAAAATGTGAAAAATTAAAGAAGAAAATGAAAAAGTTAAAAGAAAAAAACAAAAGGCGGGAGAGCCTTCATAATTTAGAGCTAAAAGAAAATGATTTAATTTAAAAGTATTAAATAAATTAACAAGTTTTAAAATAACAGAAGTAAAAAATTTCTAAAAAAAGTTTTTTTTTGTTAAGCTGTCAAACCTTTCAAAAAAAAGCTAGAATTTTTTTTTGGTGTAATAACTCCTATATGTTTATGCTTTTCTAGTCACCGTTAGAAATTTGCTTATAAGTCTCTAGAGCTGTCTCTTTCTGGCCTTAAAGCGAAGGCCAAGGAAAAAAATAATCGATAACTTAGTTGTAGAGTTACTGTGGCCATTATTCATTTAGCCAAACTCTCCCTTAAGCTCTTAACATCTCTCTGTTGCTATTAATTTAATAGTTAACATTAACTGAGAGTTGAGTTAACATAGAAAGACCTTTAACATGTTAAAATTTGCTGATGTTAGAAATAACGAATTGTTAAAACTCGCTGGATTTTGAAAAGACTTATTTGAAATTTGATCTCGGTATGATTAAAACGTTTTGACGGATGTAAATCTTATGGATATGAAGAATTTTACAAAATCTGATACATCTTGACCAGAAGTCATATAAAATTTTTTAAATGAAAAAATCTCAAAAAACGCGGCGTGTAATAAAATTAACAATAAATTCTTAAGTGATATAAAAGATTTAAAATTTTGAAAATTTTTCTGGAATATAAAGATATATCGAATTAAAAAAATCAAATTTTTTTGATTTATAAAATTGTGTTAACAAGTGCAGTGTTAAGTGTAATACATTTAAACCCTAAAGTTTAGAGCCTCCTCAGAAAATAAAACTTATAAAACCAAAATTTTCTAAATTGGATTTTTAAAGGATTTAAAATAACCCCAAAAAGTAGCTGCTGCTGGTAACAAAAGTAAGTCAAACTAAATTTAAATTAAAGTAAAATTTTGTGCACAAATTTAACTTAAAGTAAAATTTAAAGTACAAATTTTTGTGCTTTAAAATTTTTCCAAACCATTTTTTTAATAAATTTTTTCTTAAACTTTTTTTCTAAAAATATTTTCTTAACAATTTTTTCTTATCAGAAAAAATAAGAACCATGAACATTTCTTAACTTTTCCCTCTTCTTCTCTCTTGTTTTTATCTTAAATCCTCAAAAAAAAAAATCTTAAAAAGTCCTTGCAAATTTCCTTTTTTGTATAAATCATTTTCATTTAAAATTCTTCGCTGCAGGACCCTGAATTTCTTAAATCTATTAAACAACTCCCCTGTTGTTAAATTACAAAAACGCAATAAAATATTCTGATATATTAAAACGAAAAAAAGATTTCTAATTTAATTTTATCTTATTAAAATACTATGGAACTGTTAAATTACATACATCCTTCATACTATAACAGTGCTGTTATTTCTATGTAACATTAGACACAAAAATGTTAGTTTTTGGTCTTTCTCTCTCTCCCTCTTTGTGTGTATTACTCATACAATCCTTTCTCCCTTTTCCGCCTTTACAAGGCACAGTGGGGGAATTTAAAGAAGAATGTGGAAATTATTTTTCACTTTTTTAAGATGAAAATTGTTTCTTAATTCTTTAGACTTTTTATATATAAATGGTCCTATCCTTGGAACTTAAATTGTTCCATCATTTAATTTTTTGCTAACAAAAGTTATTTTGTTCTTCTTTTAAAAGACCTACTAAAACTTTCATGTGCTCAAAACTTTGCCTTGACTTTTCTGAAGCGTTTCCGAAATGTGCAATGTTCCATGACTCTAGCGTACGAATATGGATTAATTCGACCAATCTGTTTTGTGGATTATTCGCCTAAACCTCGAATTTTAGAAAACCCCTAAAGAAAAAGTCTTCTTCTTATGTCATTCATGACTTCCAGTGGAGCATGGGCCTCAACCATCCTTTTATATCGAACTCTATTTCGAGACGTGAACCACCGTGGTATAGCAGGTCAGTCATCCGTCTAGTATACCAGAGGTTCCAAGTTCGATCCACGGCCAGACTCACTTGAAAAAATAAAAATTTTCAAAAAAGCGGTTCACCTAATAACTCTGCTAGTCACTGGTTATTGAATACTGGGCTATGTTAAACTTCTTTCTTTGCCGTTCGGAGCCGGAGTTAAAACGTAGGTCTATTTCAATGAGTCTAAAAATACAATCGCATTCGTCATTCCATGAATAGTTGGCTACTTCCAACTCCGTATCAATTGACCTTCTCCATGTTCTAATAGGTGTACAAACACGACGGCCGCATTCCTGTGTATTCCAACGAAGCGCTTGTCGAGCAATGTTGGTATTTGGCCTTGGAAGTGTGTGGCCTATTTACTGCCATTTCCGTTGACATACCTCTACAGAAGCAGGCATTTGGTTTATCGCGTTCAATAGATGCTGATTTCTTATGCGATTCGGCCAACAGATATTAAGCATTTGATTGCAAAGTTTTGCAGGCACTTATCGATGGCTTTTGTGCATCTCCAAGTTTTGCAACCGTAATACAAGATGGATTTGACATTCGTGTTATATATTCGTAACTAAGTTGTTTATATATGCCGATATTTCCAAATAGTTCGGAGAATGCCGAATGCAGATTTTGCCTTATTAATACGAGATTCAATATCCTTGTCGGCGCCACCTTTTGTAGATAGCAAGTCTTCGACTTGTTTAAAGGGTGTCCATTTGATATCACGTCTACCATTCAGAGTCGTGCTCATTAAATTGTCGATGACGAGAATAAAAAGTATAGGTGACAAAATACATCCTTGTCTTACTCCAGTAGTAATTTCGAAAGGATTAGACAATTTAAATTTGTGTAGGAACCGTCATTTAAAATCCACGTGCATTGCCCGAATAAGCTTCAGAATTTTCGTTGGCATATTACGATTTTCTAAAATTCTCCTCAAATAGCTCCTATTCAAATTGTCGAAGGCCATCATAAAGTCAATAAACGCTTGTTAATGGTGGTGCGGAATTCATTGCATTGCATTGCTGTGTTGGTTAGGTCAACACAAGATCGATTCTCTCTCAAGCCAAGCTGATTTTCTCGGAGTGGAGCGGAAACTGCATCGGATATTCTGTTCAAAATTACCCGACTTAGTATTTTACTCGGTATTGGAAGAAGTGTTAGACCCTTGTAGTTATTGTAGTCTTTGGAGTTACCCTTTTTTGTGGTACTTTGACTAGTATACCTTCATTCCTGGAGGTTAGCAGAGCTTCTTCTTTCCATATTTTACGCACAAATGGGTGCCACAGTCTCGCCGATCCTTCAACATCACATTAAAGCATCTTCGCTGAGATATTGTCATTGCCCGGGCCCTTGTTATGCTTGAGGCTTTTAATGGCGTTCTTCACTTCTTGTATCGTTGGTGGATTGTCTGAAATTCCATTGAATATACTGTCATGGTTGGCTTCAATATGCACTTCCGTTGACTTGAAGTGTTCCATCCAGCGCATTAATTGTTCATCTGGGGTTGAGCGAAGTGTACCGCTGATACACAAGATATGACTGTTGGTGTAGGTAGGTTTGCCAATGCCCTTGATATATTCTATAAGGTCTTCATATCGCCTTTACTTGTAGCTGATTCAGCTTGGCTCGCTTGTTTATCTTTCCACATTCTCTTTATTGCAGAGATTGCTTGTGTTAGCCAAATTTTTCTTTTATGATCTTTAAATCCTAGTATTTTTTGGCCAACCTCATTGTACGTTCGAGTAGCACAACTAGAGATTTCATTAAGACATGCGTCGCTATCGTTTATAACATATGGAAGCCGATTACTTATGTAAGTAATAATGACATTTCGATATCTCTCTAATTCCAGTTTTCCCTCAGAGACCTAGAATCCCACTTGTTTACCGCATCTTCTGCTAGGTTGCTTATGTTATCAGGATGTACCACGAGAAGGTTTGACTACAAATTGGATACAATTCGATCTTGTGCGCATATTCTCCAATTGCGTTCATGTGTTGAAAGATTTTCCTCTACTTTCCATCGAAGTTTCCGACGTCCTGTTTTAACATTAGGGCTGACCGCTTTTCTTCTAAATTTTGCTTTTTCATAGTAATTGTTTTTTTTCGGGAGTGGGTTTCTAGCCCGACGTCCTAACCCATATTTTTTAATTGTTTTTATGGAAAAATGCCCACAGCTGAGATAAAAGATAACCAAGATAAGTCTAGGCTTAACAAGTTAAGACCAATCAGAACCCTTGCTTGGTATCCAACATCTCCTACATGACTCATTATGGACGTTAGATAGGAATTTTATGGCAGCCTGACTGTCGATACAGAAACAAATATTTCTGTCGTATTTCCTGTGGTGTCTGCTTTGTATATGGCCAATATCTCGGCTTCAAGAATACTAAATAGATCAGGAAGTCTAAAATAAATTTTCTTCAATGATAGCGGGAAGCACCCTTCGGTGCTTCTTCACATCTTTGTATACCTCCAAACATCTGTTATCAAGGGATCTCCAGAGATAGTTACAATAAAGTTTTTGTCAAAGAAAGGGGTGGATATGCAGTAGTCAATGTAGTCAGCGATATTAGAAATTTTATCCAGAAAAGTGAAGTGTCCTATTGATGAGTGGTGCCAGGTTCCGATAGTGCTTAGTCGGACAGCCGAGTTAAGAGCAATTTGTTATGCCATTAGTTCGACTGGGAGTCAGTTAAGCATTCCAAAAAGTAATCATAAGAGCGGACGATCTTAATACTTTAGTAAAAGAATGCCTTGGTAAGTGCAGGCCGCCAAACTAGCGCAGCATATATTAATATAGGCTTCACAACCACGTCGAAGAGTCAAGCAGTGTTAGTAGGGTTAATTCCTTAAGTTTTGCCTATGCCCTCCCTACATAAGTAGAGTGCAATGGATGCTTTAGAAACTTTACGTTTCAGGACAGTTTGAAGCCCAAACTGACCCTTAAAATATTTGACATGGTTAGTGAGCACAAATTCTACCTTATTTAATTTTGAAAGTGTAAAAGTTGGTATTTTATATTTACACGACAAAAGTACAAGTTCCATTTAAGTGGGATTGACTTCCACGTCGTTAAAAACACTCTAACTATCAACCTATAGTGTTCAAAGAATTGTGAATCGATGGCGCTACCAGTCCAATATCTTCATTAAACAGAGAATTTACCAGCATTAAACAATCTTGTAGCTCATGTGGATTAATGTAGTCCGAAATTCCACAATTTTGTTTGTTGGAGAAGTCAATATTCTAGAAATGGACCTTTAAGGATTGAACTTTCGGTGGCATGTCGCCGGTAATAAAACATTTTCACTTTTTATACTTTTTGTTTGTTAAAGAGAATTGTAACAATTTTTGCCTATACAATTGTATTTATGAATTGGGTTATCTTCTTTGGAAAGGGGATAGAAAAGAGGTAAAAAGGAGACATAAATTTACTGCTTTTAAAAATATCAATATTCAATATTGGCATTCGTGTGAACCAATATTTGAAACAATTCATCCATTCGGATTCTTCTTCTTCTGTTATCCTTGACTCCCAGTGGAGCATAGGGCCTCAACCATCCTTTTATATCGAACTCTATTGCGAAATGTTAGGAATACATCATTCCATGAATAGTTTGCTGCTTGTAACTCCGCATCAATTGACCTTCTCCATGTTCTAATAGGTGTACAAACACGACGGCCGCATTCTTGTGTATTCCAACGAAGCGCTTGTCGAGCAATGTTGGTATTTGGCCTTGGAAGTGTGTGGCCTATCCATCGCCATTTCCGTTGACATACCTCTATAGAAGAAGGGATTTGGTTTGTAGCGTTTAGTAGATCTTCATTTCTTATTCGATTTGGCCACCATAGATTAAGGATTTGCCGCAAGCATTTGTTTGCAAAGGTTTGCAGGCGCTTATCGATGGCATTTGTGCGTTTCCAAGTTTCGCAGCCGTAATACAATATGGACTTGACATTCGAGTTATATATTCGTAACTTAGTTGTTGTTGATATTTGCCGAGATTTCCATATAGTTCGGAGAATGCCGAATGCAGATTTTGCCTTATTAATACGCGATTCAATATCCTCATCGGCGCCACCTTTTGTAGATACCAAAATACCAAGATAATTAAAGGTACC
This sequence comes from Stomorhina lunata, assembly GCA_933228675.1. NCBI lineage: Eukaryota > Metazoa > Arthropoda > Insecta > Diptera > Rhiniidae > Stomorhina > Stomorhina lunata. The sequence goes on along the minus strand of OW121742.1, from coordinate 104,179,102 downwards.
TACACAACCAATACCCTCGTTATCGCGACGTGTTTGCGCCATAGCCTCCAGGCATAATCTTTGTCTTGGAGATATTAATTTCCAGCCCAGCTGCCCGAGATTCAACAGTAATAGCGCTAGTGTTTTCTTGAAGGTGAGCTGGTCTTTGGCTTAGAAGACATACGTCATCGGCGTATTCCAAGTCCTCGAGTTGCTTAAATGGTGTCCATTGGATACCACGTCTACCATTCAGTGCCGTGCGCATTATATTGTCGATGACAAGGATAAAAAGTATAGGTGATAATATACATCCTTGTCTTACTCCAGTAGTAACTTCGAACGGATTAGACAATTTACCTTTATGTAGAACCCGGCATTTAAAGTCCACGTACATTGCCCGAATTGAGTTCAGAATTTTCGTTGGCATGTTACGGTTTTCTAAAATTCTCCATAGATAGCACCTGTTGACACTGTCGAAGGCCTTCATAAAGTCGATAAACGCTAGATAAATGGGGGTGCGGAATTCATTACATTGCTCCAATACTATTCTTACTGTGTTGATTAGATCAACACAAGATCTATTCTCTCGGAACCCAAACTGATTTTCGCGGAGTGTTTCAGAAACTGCGTCAGACATTCTATTCAAAATTACTCGACTTAGTATTTTGCTCGGTATTGGAAGAAGTGTTATTCCCCTGTAGTTATTGCAGTCTTTGGAGTCACCCTTTTTTGGTATTTTGACTAGTATACCTTCATTCCAGGAGGTTGGTAGAGCTTCTTCTTCCCATATTTTACTCACAAATGGGTGCCACAGTCTCGCCGATCCTTCAACGTCACATAAAAGCATCTCCGTTGATATATTGTCATTGCCCGGGGCCTTGTTACGCTTGAGGCTTTTAATGGCATTCTTCACTTCTTGTAATGTAGGTGGGCTGTCTGAAATTCCACTGAATAAACAGTCATGGTTGGTTTCATTTTGCACTTCCGCCAGCGGTTCTAATCCAATGGGATTGTTTAATGTTGACTGGAAGTGTTCCATCCATCGTATTAATTGTTCATCCGGGGTTGAGAGAAGTGTACCGCTACTACTCAGAATGGGACTATTGGTGTAGGTAGGTTTGAAACACAACGCCCTTGATATATTGTATAAGGTCCTCATGTCGCCTTTATTTGCAGCTGACTCAGCTTGGCTTGCTTGTTCATCTACCCACATTCTCTTGTCCCTCCTTGCAGACCTTTTTATTCTGTTGGACAGGTCACGGTACATTGTGTTAAGGTCTTCAACATCAGCGTTTGCATTTAGACTCGCATTTTTTATGGTTTTACGTTGTTGAACCAGGTCCCATGTTGCTTGGGTGAGCCATACTTTCCTTTTATGGTCTTTAAAACCTAACGTTTGTTGACCAACCTCATTGTATGTCTGAGTGATACACCTTCCGATTTCGTTTATATTTGCGGCGTTGTTGTTTAAAATATCTGGAAGCCGATTCCTTATGGATGTTATAAAGGCAGTTCGGTGTCGCTCTGATTCCAGTTTCCCAACATCAATTTTCCGATCGACTTTTGCCGTTTCTGACCTCAGAGCCGCTACCTTCAAACGAACTTTAGATATAACTAGATGATGGTCGCTGTTTATATCTGCTCCGCGCTTCGAGCGTACATCAAGTAAAGATGATCGCCACTTAGAGTTGATCAAAATGTGATCAATTTGGTTCTTAGTGACACCGTTCGGCGATATCCAAGTTATTTTATGGTGGAGCCTATGAGGAAAAATTGTGCCACCTACAACCAGTTTCCTCTCACAGCATAGTTCGATTAATCTTTCTCCGTTGTCATTTCTTACTCCGACACCGTGCTTACCAATGTAGTGTTCCAAACCGGTGTTGTTTGAGCCAACTTTGGCGTTAAAGTCGCCCAGTATCATAGTAATGTCACAATTATGTACATTACTGTTCATCCAACTGCTTAATATATCGTAAAATTCGTCTTTATCGTTTTCAGATTGAGGTGCCTCCAAAACATACATTTTTAACACATTCAATAATAAAAATACATCACTTGTTACCAGATCAGTACCATTGGGAGGATGACTCATTAAATTGAGTCATCCCTTGCTTTTTTCTCAGCAACCTCAAACTTTGAAAGTAAATACTTGTTGAAAGACCCTTTGTTTTAATTTCAATACTCCTCTACAAAAGTTCTCCAAAATTCCTCACCATTTTAAAAATCTTAGAAATTCTCATCATTCCATTTCCCAAAATACCCCACTGTCCATCATATCTCTATAAGTGTTTACAGGGTTGTCAACTTTGTTTGTTTAAGGGAATTTATAATGTTTGCAAAACAAGAATAACAAAAAAAAAAACTAAGAAAATTTAATTTATTTTAAATTAAATTATGTGTAAACATTGTGCTAAATATCTTGTGTTTAGATCTAAGCAAATTTAATTGAAATTTAAATAAAATAAAAAAATCACAATATTATTTAGATAAAACAATTACATTTAATTCTTCCAGAAAGGAAAAGATATTTGATTTTCAATTAATTTGTTAACACATATTTACTTACATACATACAAATTATCGAGATTACATGCGGATAAATTAAATCTATGTGTTAAGTTAAATGAAGAATATACAATTAGGCAAAGGAATTAAATCCTATAAGATCCTTGAAAGCTTCGGAAAGAATTTGTATTAATTTTTTTTGCAAACTTTTACTGGTGTTATGGTTTATAATAAATTGCATTAGATTTTAAGAAATGGTACCACTGTGATGGAACTCCAACAGAATACCTATTGTCATTCTAAGATCATAAATACTTATCTAATACTATAAGTGTGCCCAGATTGTCATTACTTGGCTTTCACAAAGCTCTAGTTTGGTCGCAACTTTGTGAGCTATATCATAATGTATCTGCTTTTGCCTTGAATTTTTCGAATTTAAGGTCCCTGTGCCTTAAATTCGAGGTTACATAGGCGGGATAGTAGCATTTCAGACATATACAGACTATGTCTAGATGAGGATTCGTCTGAGCCGGTAGAACACATTCTCTATCACTGTCCAAGGCTACAAAACCTAAGACTTAAACATTTAGGCAGCAGATTCCTTGCTGGCCTGCAGGATCTGCAACAGTGCAGGTTGCATGATATTGTAGGGTTCACCACAGGTCTCAACTGGCCTAGATAGGGTATCTTTCTCTCCCTCCACAACTTTCTATTATCTTTTGTCTTCCTCTATCTTCAACCTTTTTCTTTCTCCTCTTCTAGTAAAGGATCACAATGGACCCCTGGGGTCTCCGAGTGTTGGTGTCGCTTGACACCTCCTTTATTACCTAACCTAATCGAGGAAGATGTAGTCAACTATTCTATTGAATTCTTCAATTTATTAGATTTGACAGACTTTCCCAATCACGAACTGCATTGTTATACCCTTCACCACCATAGGTGGAAAGGGTATTATAAGTTTGTGCTGATGTATGTACCTTTTAGTATACCAATAGGCTTAAAATCACTTTAGCGATGTCAACCATTTTTTTGATAGTTGGACCATGGTTATTGAAATTCTTCAAAATCGGTTCATTATTTATGGTACCTCCCATAGGTCCCACCCGGAATTGATATTTTTACCACAAATATTGACCTTTTTCCATGAAATTTTAAACAAATACTGCTTATATAAACCAAAATCACTGTACCAAATTTCGTTGAAATCGGTCCACATTTCCATACAAACTCTTCTGTCAAAACGCTCTTAATGAGACAAAAATCACTAAAACGCGCATAAATCTAGTGAGAGATAGTGAGAGTTTTGAGTTTATTTTTTGCATACATAATTCTTGTAAAAACTGTAATCAATTTCGAGATAATCAGTCCACATTTGACCCTAGCTCTCATATAAGTCCAAATGACGGAAACGGCTTAAATATACATATGTTTTGAGAAAATGTTTGTATGATGGCAAAATTTAGCAAATATTTGTCTTTATACAGGAAACAGAACACCTTTGACTGTAGTGGTGAAGGATATCGTATGGTCGGGCTTGACCGACTACTCGTATAGCACTTTCTTACTTGTTATACCCTTCACCACCATAGGTGGAAAAGTGTATTATAAGTTTGTGCTGATGTATGTAACGCAAAGAAATTTTTGTCTTAGACTCACCTTTTAGTATACCAATAGGCTTAGAATCACTTTCTGAGTCGATTTAGCGATGTCAGTCCGTCCGTCTGGCTGGAGGCTGGCTGGCTGGACCCCCATGTAAACTATGTAATCAAAGTACAGGTCGCAATTCTGAAGATAATTTGACGAAATTTTGGCACAGATCTTTTTTTTTTTGATAGTAGGACCATGGCTATTGAAATTCGTCAAAATCAGTCCATTATTTATGGTACCTCCCATAGGTCTCATTTCCCGACATTGATATTTTTGCCACATATATAAATAATTTTTTATGAAATTTACAAATATCAATATTTGTTCATGCTTACTTAAACCAAAATTACTTTACCAAATTTGAAATCGGTCCACATTTGACCACAGCTCCCATACAAACTCTTCTATCAAAACGCACTAAATGAGACAAAAATCCTTAAAGCGCTCGTAAATGAAGATAGTGGGAATTTTAAGTTTATTTTTTGCATACATAATTTTTGTAACAACTGTAATCAATTTGCCAAATTTCGAGATAATCGGTCCACATTTGACCCTAGCTCTCATATAAGTCCAAATTATGGAAACAGCTTAAATATATTAAAAATATATTCTATATTTTAAAATTTTTGAGACAATTTAAATTTTATAAAGTTTTTGCTTAACGTAACTTCTGGAAACTGCGATCAGAAAAAAATCTTTATGCGGCACTAATTTTTATACCCTTCACCAATAGGTGAAAGGGTATTATAAGTTTGTGATTCCGTTTGTAATTTTTTTATTAGTGATCGTAGACCCCATAAAAATTATACCGATCGACTCAGAATCGGGAGGAGAATCAATTAAGCGATGTCCGTCTGTCTGTCTGTCTGTCTGTCTGTCTGTCTGTCTGTCTGTCTGTCTGTCTGTCTGTCTGTCTGTCTGTCTGTCTGTCCGTCAGTCTGTCTGTCTGTCTGTTGAAATCAAGTTTCTGAAGCCCCTGGAGGATGTTCTTACATAAATTATATATCAGATTTTAGGAATTTCTCCCGCAATGAACGCTATTAAATTTCATTAAAATCGGTTTATAAACACCGAAAATATCGAAAAAATACCAAAAATTAGACGAAAATTTTAAAATTTTTGATTGAAACACACTTTTAAATAACGAGAGAAAAAAGATACTCCTGGTGTACATGTGATAATATGTTATATATCAGATTGTAGGAAATAGTTTCCCAAAGTACTCTGTAAAATCTTATCAAAATCGGTCCATAAACAACTGAGATATCGCCAAAACACTGAATTTGACGTATCGCAAATTGCCCAAAGTTCGCATTAGAGAATGTTTGTTGAAAAAATGAAATGCAGAAATAGGAAAAACCATCCTCCTTTAGCACGGACCTACATAAATTTTATATCAAATTTTAGGAAATTCCCCCGCCAAGCACGTTATTAAATTTTATCAAAAGCGGTCCATAAACAATTGAGATATCGCCATAACACTACATTTGATGTACAGCAAATTGCCCAAAGTACGTGTCTAAAAAATTTTGTTTACATTTTGTAAGTATTGTTTTAGCGATATCTCAGGTGTTTATAGACCGATTGTGATGAAATTTGACATCGTTCTTTGTGTGAGGATTTTCTAAAATCTATACTCCACAAATCTGATTACGAATACCATTCAAATTGTACCGATCAACTCAGAATCGGCAGGAGAATCGATTTCGCAACCTCCGTCCGTCCGTCTGTTTGTGTGGCTATCCGTCTGTTTGTTTGTCTGTCCGTCCGTCTGTTTGTTTGTCTGTCCGTCTGTTTTTTTGTCCGTCCGTCTACCTGTCTGTAATTTTTTCTGTTGTAGTCAAGTTTTTGGAGCTCCTGTTTTGTCGATATCTCAGGTGTTTATTTTGATGAAATTTAATAGCGTTCTTCGCAGGGGATTAACTAAATCCTGATGCATTCGGTAATTTGTGGTAGATATAATTTAGCGTTTAAGCGATGGTGTTTTGATCGACAATGATAAAATTCAGGGTGGGACAACATCCTAAAATTTTGTGTAAAATCCAGGAGCTCCACAAATCTAATTTTAGCAGACAGACACTCTGCATTAATCTTAATTTTGTGTCCGACTTTTGAACATTATGATAACATTTGAGAATGTATTATATATCAAATTATAGGTAATCTTCCTAGAAAGTACAAAAATGCAGCTAACTACATGATATCCGTTCAAAACCTACATATGTATGTAAGTATCTCACATATCAACGAAAATTTAAATTTTTTAATTGCAAATCCGTTCACGTTTGACAATTGATCCCGTATAACTTCGCCTAAGATACGATGATGACATTTAGTATAAAGACGTTGTACAATATTGATATTCAGGGCGATAGCGCCTAAAATAAACTTTCTAGAGGGACAACATTTGACAAAAGTATTTCTGATCTCTTGAAAAGTTCGATATTGAAAATGGGCGAGCTCTATTCACATTTAGTGAAATCTCCCATATAACCCCGACCGGGAATCGATTTAATGCTGATAAATTAAATCACATTAAAATTGTACAAGGAACTAGAGCAAAACTTTCCAAACATCCACCGGATCTGTCCGGAACAATACATCCCAAATATTATTGATAAAGTGTTCATTTTAATTAATTAACTAACTTCAGATAAATAAGTAAATCTTTAATAACTTTTCCGACAAAGCTGATATCCATCCATTCAAAAGCTATATATTTCACGTATGTATCTAAAACTAAGAGTGTTTACCCTATAATTTTAAGGCTTATCATTGTTGAAGCTTTGACCTAAATCAGTCCGCTAACTTCAGAGTTTTACATAACTAATCAAGAACTTTTACTAGTTGGATAATTCGTACGAATTAAAGTGCACAACCCTCACTGGGCACTGTGTTTTTGGGTTGCATGCCAGAATACTTAAACTTCATCAAATCGATGTGCTATTGCAAATGTAAGAGCATCTACATTTTGAAGCATCTTTTCTGCATGGTTTATCTGGTCTATCGAACTTTATTAAATGTTCGTAAAACATGTGTCTATTTTATTTCGAAGCTACTGGCTGGCTTAAATATGCATTCTCTACTTGTAGTCTAGTAATCATTATCTTTCACAAAGGGACCACTTTAAAACCCAAGTGAAGCTTCCCTAGACATCTGCCACCTGCCCAACCTAACCTTTGGGTGCATAAATATTCTAGATGATGATGCCATCCAAAAGCTTTTCTTTTTCCGACTCTTAATTTTAAAGACTCTTTGCATATAATACTAGTATAACCAAATTTTGCTTGGAATTACATTAAGTACTTTTGCAACACTATTGGTGAAGGGTATCCAAGATTCGGCAAAGCCGAATATACCACTCTTACTTGTTTTTAGGTTAATATTAAAATTTATGTGGGGTTTATATAACTCAAGCTGCTAACGATTGAGTGAAATTTACATGTGTTTTGTTATTGTAATAAAAACAAAATACATGTAAATTTCACTCAATCGTCAGCCGCTTGAGTTATATAAACCACACATAAGTTAATATTCAAATGGATGTTTTTTGCAATTGCTCTTCTTCTTCTTCTTCAGTTGTCCGTCACAATTTTCGATTACTTTAAACAACTGACATGTGTTGGCATATGCAATACAACATTTTTTTCCGGTTTTGTTGCCAGTAGACGAAGCAACTAAAATACGGTTGCAATACACAATCGAGCCATTAGTATTAAACTTATCCCTCTGTGTAATGTTTTTATACCCACCATCAAAAAGAATGGGGGGTATATTGAGATTGTCATTCCGTTTGTAATTTCCTTAATATTGGCTCAAAAATCAAATACGATATATATTCTGAATCCTTATGAAATTCCAAGACGATTGAATCCGTCTGTCTGTCTGTTTAAATCACGATAACGCCTAAACGAAAAGAGCTAGCTAACTGAAACTTAGCAAAAACATTCTTCATCTATGAGAAAATTTTGGTGTTGAAATTGGGCAAAATCGGTTAGCATTTGACCATAGCACCCGTATAACCTCGTCTAGGCTAATCGCTTATTTGCTAATAAATGACAAATTATAACAGTTATGATGACAAAATTTGGTATCTAGAAGTTTTACATAAGCACTAGGCATCAAAATCGGTTCACATTTAGCCATAGATCCCATACAAAAAACTTACGAAAAAATCTAAAAGTATAACAGATATAACCACTTAATTTACCACGAGGAGGTCTTATATCAATGCCAACCAGTGTGCAAAATTTTGTCAGAATCGGTCACCATTTGACCATAGCTCCCATATAAAAAACTTATGGAAACACAAAAATACAAAAAGAAAAGGGGGTTTATGTCCGTCTGTCCGTCAGATAAAAGCTCGATAGCGCCTTAACGAAAAGAGCTACAGTAACAAAATTTCACAAAAGGAAGTCTTATATGAATGCCAGCCAGTGTGTAAAATTTTGTTACAATCGGGTACTATTTCACCATAGCTCCCATGTAAAAAACTTACAGAAACACAAAAATACAATAAGAAAACACGGTTTATGTCCGTCTTTCCGTCAGAGAAAAGCGCGATAGCTCCTTAACTACAAGAGCTAGAGAGACAAAATTTAGCAATAATATTTTCAATATATTATATAAATTGTATGCTAAAAATGGGTAAAATCGGTTCACATTTAGTTAGAACTCCCATATAACCCTGCCCCGGGAATCACATTTATGCTGACAAATTGAATAAAATTGTAAAATCTATGACTACTACATTAAGAACAGTGAAGTTTTATGCAACTTTCAGTCAGTATGTCAAATTTTATAGGAATCGGTCTATTTTTGACCATAGCTTTCATATATTGGGTGTTTTTTATTGAGGTATAGAACTTTAAGTTGGCATCACTTTTTTAACTGGCGGCCATTTTGTCAGCTGTCAAGTGATTAATATTTAGTTTGGTTTGCCATTTCATCATGAACAGGTTGACAAAAGAACAACGCTTGCAAATCGTGCAAATTTATTTCGAAAATAATGGTTCAGTTCGCGAAGTTTACCGCAAGCTCCGTCCATTTTATGGTCGACATAATCGTCCATCAGAGCAATTAATTCGGTTAACCATGGATCGTTTTCGCACTATGTTTACTCTATGTGATAATACGCATCCGCAGCGACGTCGAACAGTGCGCACCGAAGAAACAATTGCCGCTGTAGAGCAAAGTGTTGAAGAGGACCCGAATGAATCGATTCGCCACCGTGCACAGCAATTGGAGCTTTGTCCATCAACTTTATGGAAGAATTTGCGCAAAGATCTTGGCTTGCGAAATTACAAGATTCAGCTTGTGCAAGCCACGAGACCATGCAATGCGTCGTGATTTTGGTGTATGGGTCGAAAATGAGATTGATCTCGATGCTGATTTTCATCGCAAAATTTTGTTCAGTGATGAGGCTCATTTTTGATTGAATGGCTACGTCAACAAGCAAAATTGCCGCATTTGGAGTGAAGAGAATCCACATGAGACCCTTGAGACGCCATTACATCCACAAAAACTGACTGTTTGGTGTGCTCTATGGGCTGGTGGAGTCATTGGGCCATACTTCTTCCGAAATAATGCTGGAGAGTCAGTTACCATAAATGGAGACCGGTATAGAGCCATGATAACCGACTATTTTGTTCCCCAATTGGATGGCATGAATGTGGATGAGTTGTGGTTCCAACAAGACGGCGCTACATGCCACACAGCGCACGTCACAATTGATTTATTGAAGGAAACATTCGATGAGCGCATAATTTCGCGGAATGGACCTGTCAATTGGCCACCAAGATCGTGCGATTTGACACCACTGGATTATTTTCTTTGGGGATATGTGAAGTCTCTCGTCTACGCCAACAAACCAGAAACGTTAGGCGACTTGGAAGCCAACATTCGTGGCGTTATTGCCAACATACGGCCCCATATGCTCGAAAAAGTAGTTGAAAATTGGACCTATAGAATTGGCTTTATTCGAGCCAGCCGCGGCGGCCACATGCCCGAAATCATATTTAAACATTAATGGCATAAAATTATCCTTCCAATAAAGCCAAATTGATGGACATTAAAACGATTTTCTTGTGTTTTATTTCAATTCGAAGTTCTATACCTCTAAAAAAACACCCATTAAAAACCGCTCCCGATAACCACTAAAATGCCAAAAACGCCAATTAAAAGCTATTAAATTATAAACTATGTCAGCTATGGTGACTAAATTTTGCACAAATAAACTTTATATTAATACCAGCCAGTATGTAAAATTTTGTAGCAATAGGTCAAAATTTAGCTATAGTTCTTATACATATAACATCCCCTATTTATATCTACAATCAAAAAGATTTGGAGGTACATTCAGTATATTAAGATTGCTTCTACGAAATTAGATAGCTATCAATCAATGTTAGGTCCAGACTTTATACACGGTAGATGTATAGGAACTCCTTACAAAATATATGAACGTGCCGTATTGCTATCAACATGTTTATGGCACAACGAAACAACTTATTAATGTCCAAGGTAAATACTAGGGAAACCACTTAAATACTTTTTAATGTTGAACTATAGTAAGTAACTATACCACTGCAACCGAATTCAGTCCAAATATATTACCAACAATACCACATTTGGTCAACATTTTGAATTAGCTGCACTCTCGTACAACTTGATGGTGGGTATACAAGATTCGGCACATCCGAATATAACACTCTTACTTGTTATATCTACAATCAAAAAGATTCGGAGGTACAGTCAGCATATTAAGATTGCACCAATGTCCAGACTTTATACCTATACGGTAGATGCATTAGGAACTCCTTAAAAAATATATGGACCTGAACAACGAAAAGCATTTATTAACGTAAAACTATACGCGGTTATGGGACAAAATTTTGTGCAAACTAGGAAAACCACTTAGATACTTTTAAATGTTGAACTTTAAAGCTTCTGCTACCGAATTTAGTCCAAATATTTATTGTTAAATTTCAACGAAATATAAATACATTTTTATACAAATTAACCCATGGGCTGTAAATTGTTTTTATTCTCAGCCCATGGGTACTCAAGGGTTAATTTGCATAAAAATGTATTTAAATTCGACTTTGAGCGATTTTTTGACTTTTAGTTTTTTTTAATTTTCACTGAAGGTAAAATTTAATTCTATTTTAATTCCATTAAGTTCAAATCTTGTCTTGTCAAATCATGCCTCTATATAATGTTCAATGCATAAGCATTTGAAATTCTATTAATTGAATTCTATTATATTAAACAGTAATTATTTTATTTAATGAAGTACCTTTATTCAAAATTTGTGAGGTTAAAATTTATACATTTAAGGACTTAAAAGTCAGTTCCTAATCCATCATTGAAAGAGTGCCATTGAAGCACTTCAAAAATGCTTTTTAAAAACTAAATGCACTGAAAATTTTATTATGCATAAAATTTTATTTAAATCTATATTTTTTTGTAATTCATCTTTTGTATTTATTTAATTTATTAAGAAAAAAAAAATAATTACAACTTATTGAGTAAAAAAAGCAATAACAACAACATCATCATCAAAAAAAAAAAAAATGTGTCATTAAATCAAGGCTCTTTAAGTACCATCAAAAACCTTGACAACTCTGAAATTCTGCTTCTCTCTGGTTGTTTTTACATTTAACTATTCCAATTGATGTGAATAAACGTGGACTAAATAAATAAGAAAAAAAAAAATGAAAGAAAAAATGTAACGAGTGATAAGACAAGAGGCAAAGGCAAAAATTGAAATACAAATTAAAACTGTTACATATGAAAAACTCATTCATCATCTGGAGCATTCGGTTGTGCGTAGCGTTCGTTCGTATAAGAAGAAAATGGAAGGATAAAAAAAAATTGAGGAAAATAAAATGAAAACTATAGTATAAAAAACCAACAACCACTACTCAACTATAGCATAAAAAAATGCCAACAAAATTATTTGATTATACACAGTTGCAACAAACAAACAGGACAACAACAACTACAACAACTATAATACAAACAAAGTGGAAGGATACAAAAAACCACACGGACAGACACACTTTAATATTCTAACATACATTCATGCTTTTATCCAGAGTGGTCAACTGAGCGCTTTTGGCACTGTTTTTAGTGCTTTTTAAAATGTTTGACATCAGTGTTCACTGCTTTTTTTTTAGTAAAAATCGCAAAAAAAAATTCAATTACGCTACATTTTTAAAATTAAACTTTCTAAAACTATATTCTTACATAAAAAGGAAAGAAAGATTTGTCTACTTAGGACTAAAACTGGGTGTTTTTTACCCACCATCAAAAATAATGGGGGTATACTGAGATTGTCATTCCGTTTGTTATACCCTTTACCACCATAGGTGGAAAGGGTATTATAAGTTTGTGCTGATGTTTGTAACGCATAGAAATATTTGTCTTAGACCCACCTTTTAGTATACCAATAGACTTAGAATCACTTCCTGAGTCGATTCAGCGATGTCCGTCCGTCTGGCTGGACCCCCATGTAAACCTTGTAATCAAACTACAGGTCGCAATTCTAAAGATAATTTGATGAAATTTGGCACAGATAATTTTTTTGATAATGGGACCATAACTATTGAAATTGGTCAAAATCGGTCCATTATTTATGGTACCTCCCATAGGTCCCACTTCCCGGAATTGCTATATTGGCCACAAATATCAATATTTTTTCATGAAATTTAAAACAGATAATGCTAATGTAAACTTAAATCACTGTACCAAATTTCGTTGAAATCGGTCCACATTTGACCATAGCTCCCATACAAACTCTTCTTCAAAAACGCACTAAATGAGACAAAAAATCACTAAAACGCTCGTAAATCTAAAGATAATGAAAATTTTGAGTTTATTTTTTGCATACATAATTTTTGTAGCAACTGTAATCAATTTGCCAAATTTCGAGATAATCGGTCCACATTTGACCCTAGCTCTCATATAAGTCCAAATGACGGAAGCAGCTTAAATATATAAGTTTTGATAAAATGTTTGTATGATGGCAAAATTTAGCAAATATTTGTCTTTATACAGGAAAAATAACACCTTTGACCTTAGTGGTGAAGGGTATCGTATGGTCGGCTTGACCGACTATAGCGCTTTCTTACTTGTTTTTTTTAACATTGGCTCGAAAACCAAAAAGGTTGTATATTTGAAACCTTATTAAACTCTAAGACAGTCTGTCTAGCTGCTGTAAGACAGGAGCTAGGTCATTCAAATTTAGAAAAATATTTCTTATTTCTTGGGCAATCGATTATTTGCTATCAAACGACAAATTTTAATGGGTATGATGTTAATAATAATAAAAATAACACTGCTCTGCAAAAATTCATTTTTTGTCTTTCCTTTTAATAAAATTATGCGGACTATATGGATCTTGATGAGCTTAACTCAGATCCGTTGTCAGTTTTTTTCCATCAGATCTGGATTTTTTTTAAGGGCGTGGCAAATTTTTCCCCTTAAATTAGTCAGGTACGGAGACCTATTTCGTCCTAACTCGAGAACGACTCATCCGATTTTCAAAATTAAAACACTTGAAGATGCATAACAAAATTGCATTTATTTTAGTCTAATATAATTTTTCTGTATCTCTTATCGGTTTGGAGTTATTTAGAAATTAATGGAGAAAAATATTTTTTTTTCGTGCGAAATTCGTAATTTTTTTTCAGGTTAAAAATGTAATTAAAAAAAGAAAAAGTAAAATTTTAACATTTTAAACATTTTTCTAAGAGCTACATATCTTAAGAATAAAATAAGCTATAAACCATAAAAATCGGTTAAAAAATGTGAATTTTATTACAAATTTACCGCACTCATTGATGATATAAGGTGCTTTAGTACTTAAGACGCCCACTCTGACGACAGCCTAATTGATGTTTTGTTTGATGTATGTCACATATTTCATTAATACTGGGTACCTGATTTTTATGGTTATAGCTTATTTTATTCTTAAGATATGTAGGTCTTAGAAAAATGTTTAAAATGTTAAAAGTTTACTTTATCTTTTTTGTAATTACATTTTTAACGAAAAAAAAATTTTTCCTCCATTAATTTCTAAATAACTCCAAAACGATAAGAGATACAGAAAAATTATATTAGACTAAAATAAATGCAATTTTGTTGTGCATCTTCAAGTGTTTTAACTTTGAAAATCGGATGAGTCGTTCTCGAGTTATGCATCTTCAAGTGTTTTAATTTTGAAAATCGGATGAGTCGTTCTCGAGTTAGGACGAAATAGGTCTCCGTACCTGACTAATTTAAGGGGACAAATTTGCCACGCCCATAAAAAAATCCAGATCTGATGGAAAAAAACCGACAACGGATCTGAGTTTAGCGCATCAAAATCCATGTAGTCCACATAGTTTTATTAAAAGCAGGATTTGGCTGCAGAGCAGTGTTATTTGCTATCAAACGACAAATTTTAATGGGTATGATGTTAAAATTTAATAAAAATAATTAATAATTTTTTGCATTTGGATTAAAATTCGTTAATATATTTTTAATATTCCGCTATTTTGCTATATATATATATATAATTCCCCGGTAACATTCCAATTGGAACAAGGGGTACTTCTCTCAGACAATGAGCTGCATCCGATTCTATTTTTAGAATCATTGAAAGGGACCTACGTTTTAACGCCGGCTCCGAACGGCAAATGCATTAGTTAGAGAAGTTTTACATAGCCTAATACTCAATAACCAGTGGCTAGCTGAGTTATGAGGTGAACCGCCGCTTTTTTGAAAATTTATTTTTTCAAGTGAGTCTGGCCAGGGATCGAACTTGGGCCTCTGGTATGCTAGGCGGATGACTAACCTGCTATACCACGGCGGTTCACTATTTTGCTATGGAAAACTAAAAAAAAACTAATTTTGGCCTTTGACCCCGGAAAAAAGAGTGTTAAACTATTATAATATTAAAAAAACATTGCCACATATATTCTCCACAGACTGAGTAAAAATATACATTATTACTTTTATTAAAATTGAACTTAAGTACAATTCAACAACCATATAATCAAATTATGACCAAAAAATGTCATTTTCGCGAAATACTACGATTTCAAACCATAGGTACGGCGAAACGGTTCAAGATATCGACACCATTTTTTCTGTGTTTTATTCTCTTATTTGTTTAATTAATGAACATGAAACGATCATTTATAATTTGTAATATTTGTTTAACAAAATTTTCAAAAAATCAAAAAAGTTTATTTTCGAAACATAATTTAATGTGAAAAGATATGTCTTAAATAATTTAAAATACGATATGGGCAAATCCTGCGTGACGGACGATACATTTGTACGGATTTTATTGTACTTAAATGTATCCCATTGTCGTTGTACACTTGATATCTTTGCACAGATTTCCGAGAATATTAGCCCATCGACTGTGCCATCGAATTACATTTGTTAATTTACATACGTCTTTTGGAGGAAAAAGATATTCGCTTTTAAAGTGCTGTGACGGACGCTACAAAAAATGGAAGTGATGTTTTTTTCAACGCGTGTTTCTGTAATTTTCATCAAATCGGTCATAGCATTAAAAAAAATTGTAATAAATACATTGAAGATAAAGAAAAATCAGAGGATTACAAAACAGCTTTTATAGAATATTTAAAAGTTTCCAGTTTCAACAAAAATCCATACATGAACTGTTGCGGACGCTACGTGAAGGAAGTTTTTACTTGAATATTTTTTATTACGAAAAAATTCATATTTCATATTTTTTTTAAGGATTCGTAAGTCAGTGAAAAAAAAATTGTTTTATTTGTTCCCGAATTTCATTTCCTTACTCTTCATGCTCGCGATTAAAATGCGATTTTTGGGCACAATTTAATATTTCACAAAACGGCTACATACATATATTTATTTAAAGTTTTTCACTTTTTACATTTTATTTTTCGTCGAAAGAATGCTACGGCTAGCTGTTACAGTGTCCCAAAAATAAAAAAAAACAAGTAAGAAAGTGCTATAGTCGGTCAAGCCCGACAATACGATACCCTTCACCACTAAAGTCAAAGTTGTACTTTTCGTCTATAATACAAATATTTCCTAAATTTTGTCAAAATACGAACATTTTCTTAAGGATTATAAAAAATATAAAGCTGTTTTCGTCATTTAGACTTATATGGGGGCTAGGGTCAAATTTGAACCGATCATCTTGAAATTTAGCAAATTGATTACAGTTTTTACAAAAATTATGTGTGCAAAAAAATAGAGTTAATTAATAATTTTCGGATTTTTAAGCGTTTTAGTGATTTTTGTTTCATTTAGTGCGTTTTTAAAGAAGAGTTTGTACGGGAGCTATAGACAAATGTGGACCGATTTTAACGAAATTTGGCACAGTGATTTTAGTTTACATATGCAGAATCTGTTTTAAATTTAATGAAAAAATATTGATATTTTTGGCCAATATATCAATTCCGGGAAATGTGACCTATCAGGGGTACCATAAATAATTTACCGATTTTGACGAATTTCAATAGCCATGGTCTCATTATCAAAAAAATTATCTGTGCCAAATTTCATCAAATTATCTTTAGAACTGTGACCTGTAGTTTGATTACAAGGTTTACATGGGGGTCCAGCCAGCCAGAGGGACGGACGGACGGACATCGCTAAATCGACTCAGAAAGTGATTTTAAGCCTATTGGTATACTAAAAAGTGGGTCTAAGATAAATATTTCTATGTGTTACAAACATCAGCACAAACTTATAATACCCTTTCCACCTATGGTGGTGAAGGGTATAAAAAAATTAAATTTCAAAAGCATCAAATTTGCCCACTACATTTTTTTAACAACTAATACCTTCAATTTAATCTGTGGATATAGACAGTGTTATTACTTTATGAATAAGACAGACATGTGTTCGTAAATATTGTATTTGAAAAACATAATTTTTATAAAATATATACTGTGACGGACGCTACACACTTTCCTTTACATATTATTCTGAAAAATGCCACATCAACATCTATATATTTTTAGTCTAATGTAAAGCATGCTATAAGTTCTCTTTACGAACCAAGTTTAATTGGAGAAAAAAGAAAAATTGCACTTGTCAAATTTAAAAAAAAAAAACTTAATCTCTGTGACAGACGCTACACAGTTCTCAAAAAATTTTTTTCTGGATTTCGTTATAAACCGATAATTTTGTTTTCAATTTAATAAAAAAATAATGTAAAAAAATAATTGTCATTATAAAAACCGTGTGTAAAGTTTGCTTAAAAGCCTTTAGTGCAAAAAAAAACAACTTGATTAAAAATTTGAAGTAGATTCCAAACATGCGTAAGTGAGCAGTGGGAAAATTCAACCAAAACGATGGAAAAAAGTCAAAAAATTTAAATCAATTGAAAAATCGAGCAAAAACCCATATTCGCATTTGTTTTTTAATTAATTTTACTTAAACTGTGTGCGTTTGTTCTTTTGCAAATGTAATAATAAAGAATAAACAAGTAAGAAATCGCTATAGTCGGTCAAGCCGACCATACGATACCCTTCACCACTAAGGTCAAAGGTGTTATTTTTCCTGTATAAAGACAAATATTTGCTAAATTTTGCCATCATACAAACATTTTCTCAAAACTTATATACTCAACCTGTTTCCGTCATTTGGACTTATATGAGAGCTAGGGTCAAATGTGGACCGATTATCTCGAAATTTGGCAAATTGATTACAATTATGCAAAAAATAAACTCAAAAGTTTCATTATCTTTAGATTTACGAGCGTTTTAGTGATTTTTGTCTCATTTAATGCGTTTTTAAAGAAGAGTTTGTATGGGAGCTATGGTTTAATGTGGACCGATTTCAACGAAATTTGATACGGTGATTTAAGTTTACATAAGCAGTATTTGTTTTAAATTTTATGAAAAAATATTGATATTTGTGGCCAATATATCAATTCCGGGAAGTTGGACCTATGGGAGGTATCATAAATTATGGATAGATTTTGACCAATTTCAATAGCTATGGTCTCATTATCAAAAAAATTATCTGTGCCAAATTTCATCAAATTATCTTTAGAACTGTGACCTGTAGTTTGATTACAAGGTTTACATGGGGGTCCAGCCAGACGGACGGACGGACGGACATCGCTAAATCGACTCAGAAAGTGATTCTAAGCCTATTGGTATACTAAAAGGTGGGTCTAAGACAAATATTTCTATGCGTTACAAACATCAGCACAAACTTATAATACCCTTTCTACCTATGGTGGTGAAGGGTATAAAAAGTTAGACAGAAAATTAGTTTATCACATTCTAAAGTGGACGAATTTGATAGGAAAAAATTAAAAAATGTCCCACTGTAACGTGACATCATTTGTCCAACATGAGCGGAGAACTCAAGTTTTATAATTGGGAAGTCGTAATCTATATTTTATAATTCTTGTTAAATCTGACTCATGATTCTGAGTCTAGTGGTATACTTAAAGAAGGATTTCAGTCAATATCTGCACAAACCTATCATACCTTCCATTGTGATGGTGTAGGTTATAGAATAAACTCCAAGCGTGAGATGAGAAAGTTCATTCATGTTTGAATCCTAGACCAAACTTAACACGTTTGACAACAACATATTATACATTAAGTAAGATAAGCTATAGTCGGTCAAGCCCGACTATATCATAACCTTCACTACTAAGGTCAAATATGGACCAACATTTTAACCAGCTTTCCTTAAGTCTTAGAGACATTCATACATATACTATGTGCTATTTTTTCAAAATTTCGAGATTTATGTCATTTCCGGCTAAGGGCCTGATATGGGAGCTAGGGTCAGTTGTGGACCGATTGCTAACAAATTTTGGTTATTGGTTTATATTTGCAAAATATTTATCTGTTCAAAGACTAAGTAATCAAATGTATTTATCCGTTGAGTTACAAACGTTTTTGTGCTTTTATGAGTATATAAAAGTCTTTTGAGAATGTGCCTTGTATGGGAGGTATGGTCAAATATGGGCCGATTCCTACAAAATTAGTTACACTGATTAAGGTTATCATAAGCAATATTTTTGTTGAATATTATTAAAAGACAACAAAATTTGTGGTTGTATAGGACCAAAAACTCTATTCCGGGAAGGCATCCTAAATTGCCAACTTTTCAGTTGCAAAAACTTTTGGAGCTTTTTTAAATTTGAAAGTTGACAACGCTGCTTTTATCTTATATTTGTTCGTTACACTCACATCCTAGTTGCTTACTCAGACTTTCTCTCTCTCTCTCTTTCTCTAAATCTCTTGTTTCTTTTTTTACATTTGTTTGCAGGCGAATGTAAATACATACATGTTTTATGAATGTTATAGTACATAAATGTTTAATGTTATGCTAACTTAACATTAACAGTGTTAAGAGATTTCTGTTAACGTTAATTCTCATTCTCTATATCTTTGTATGTGTGTGTGTGTGTGTGTGTGTGTGTGTGTGTGTGTGTGTGTGTGAGTGCTTTGTTTACACTACGCATGTCCTGTTTTACTGTATTCTTTTTGTTACGGCTTTGATTTTGAATTGAATTGGATGGACTTTACACAAAAAAAAAAGAAGCGTAAAAAGTATCATGTATAAAATTTGTTTTAACATTTTCATTTCTTTGGTTTGTGTGTCATTTGTGGGAGTAGTATGAGTAAGTTCTACTGTGTGTTTTATTTTTTTTTTTGCTGGCTCAACTTGCAGTTTGTAGAGTAGTAAATGACTACAACTAACTTGTACTAAATGTATTCCAACCCCACTCACTTATTCACTAATTCAGTCAGTCAGTCACTCACTTACTCGCTAACACACACACACACACACACATACATACTATCTAGAATTGTGTATGTTTTTCCTACTCCATACCTTCAAACCTAGATACTTTGTGTGTATGTATGTATGTTTGTCTGCATGTGTGTGTCTAGTTAAAATGCCGGTTAGTTTGTAGTAAAAGACAAATTAGTTAAAGTTGGTTATTTATGGCCAGCAATTGTTTTTAAACCAATTTTTAGTTTTTGAAAATAAACGACAAAAAATTTGTTACTTTTTTTCGGAACTCTTGTTTTTTTTTTTTTATAAATTTTGAAAAATGCTTTAAGCTTAATCTTTTCAAAAGAAATTTTATTATTTTCTAAAACATTTCCCCCTTAAAAATATAATATTAAAATCTTTCCAATGTCATTTTGAGACAAAAAAAAAATTATATTAAAAAACTTAAATTATGTCCTTAATGATGCATTCATTTGTAACAAATTTAATGTGCGAAAATTTATCATAATCTTGGTTTTTTTTTGTGATGAAAAACTTTTAGTTGATTTATTGATGAAACTTTAATAAAATCTTCAACTTTCAAATTGATTTATTATGTGAAACGAATTGGTTTTTTTGTTAGGGACTTGCAGATTATTAAACTTCAAAGTCTCCTCCCAACATCTTTGATTATACAACACAAATTACTTTATATTCCCTTTAATTTATTATAAAATTTAAAAGAAAAACTTATGTAATGAGATTAAATTTTGAGGTTTCTAAACTGGCAGAGAACTTTTTTAATTAATGTTTTGAAATGAGAATCTACCGAATCATAAATAGAAAGTCTCTAACTAAAATAACGCGTCAGCGCAAAACGAGTGGTCTTCGATAACGAACTGCTCCATATCCAGGCAAACATGGCCCACCTACAACACTAAACGTTCAAATATCTTGGTAACTCTACCCCGTCATAGACTTCGCAATCTTATCTCGACCCTAACAGGGCACTGCGTTTTTGGGCTTCACGCCAGGAGACTTAATCTTCAATTTTATGACTACTGTCGCAGCTGTCACAACATAGAAGAGGAGGAGACAGTGACTCATCTTCTCTGTCACTGCCCCGCCCTTTCGACCCCTAGGGCTCTCTTTTTGGGGGCACTTTTTCTGCATGATTTATCGGATCTAGCGAGTATTGACATTCGTAAAATAGACTCATTTATCAGGGCTTCAGGATGGCTTGATCAGCCTCTCACTGATAGCCTGGAGTAATTGCCTTTGTTCTTTTCTTCCAGTCTATTCCTTGCAGGTAACACAAAGGGACCGCTTTTTGGACCCAAGTGACGCTGACCTACATCGGCTGCCTGCCTAACCTAACCTAACCTAACTAAATTAATGGCGATTATGCCATGCAACTCAACTTGAATTGAGTTGCCAATGGCCAAAATGACATTACGTTTGGCAACTGATAACCTATAACAGAAACTTAGTTGCCTTATCAATTAATAACACTGCGCTCGATTTTGACAACTTTTTCTTACCGACAAAAGGGAGACCTAGTGGGTAAAGATAAATCGAGTACGAATTCAATGGTGCTAACCAAATTCAATGGTGCTAACCGAATTCAATGGTGCTTACTGTTTTTTTAGATTAGCTTTAGTTTTCGAGATATAGCATTATTTAAAAAATGGAAGAGGTTTCTCAATAAATATTCTCATAACTCGAAAACTGTTTATTTTCTTATAGTAAGTAAAAAATAAAAATTCGGCAACAAAATTATCTTTCAGAAATACTAATTAGTTTTTTAATCCTACCAATAAATAAATTTAAATAATTTTTTTTGTGTGCAAAAAAAAAATATTTTTTTAATTATTTTTGTTATTTTTCAAAGAAAAATTTTTTTTTGCAAACAAAAAAATTTATTTAAATTTATTTGTTGCTCGGATTAAAAAAATAATTAGTGTTTCTGAAAGATAATTTTGTTATCGAATTTCTATTTTTCACTTAGTTCAAGAAAATAAACCGTTTTTAAGTTACGCGAATATCTACTGAGCAACCTCCTACATTTTCATAATGCTTTATTTTGAAAACTAAAGCTAACCTAAAAATTTATTTAAATTTATTTAGTACTCGGATTAAGAAAATAATCTGTGTCTCTGAAAGATAATTTTATTGCCGAATTTCTACTTTTTCCTTAGTTCAAAAAAAATAAACAGATTTCGAGTTAGGCGAATATTTATTGCTCAATCTCCTCCTTTTTTTATAACTAGAGCTAACCTAAAAAAACGGTGAGCACCATTGAATTCAGCATACTTGAAATATCTTTACCCACTAAGTGTCCCTTTCATCGGTTGTTTAAACTAGCACAGTGTAATCATACTGTAGATGGCGACAAAAGTCAATTCTAGTTGCCAGTTATAGGTAATTTCAGCAACCGGGAATTTGTAGTTGCTATGAAATTGTTTTGTAAAAAATGTGTGTAAAGATAAATTTTCAATTCTAAAATGACATTACGTATGGCAACTGATAACCGATAACTGAAACTCAGTTGCCTTGTCAATTATTAAACATATTGTAAATAACAACAAGAGTCAATTCTAGTTGCCAGTTAAAGGTTATTTCAGCAACCGGGAATTTGTAGTTGCTGTAAATTTGTTTTTGTCAAAAATGTGTGTAAAGATTTAAAAATTTCTGACCTGAGACACAAACCAATGTTTTTAACAGATCTCTGTTATGTAGTTAACATAGCTCTGTAAAGAACTAAAAATAAGAGGAAGTCACAAGGAATACGAATTCCTGGTGAACCAGGCAATGTAGGCGGACATATGTGATATCGGATTGTAGCTGAAGATATTTTTTATGGTTACCCATAGTCAGAGCCTTTAACAGAGCGAGTTGAGAGAAGTTATTCCCAGTTTTCTAAAGGTCAAATATGAGATTGTGCAAAGGGAGGATACCAGATTTCCAATAAACAAGGCAACGTTGGCGGACAAGTGAGTTATCAATTATTGCGGTAGTTTAAGAATCCTTTACTTACTTATATAGCCTGTACTTACAACCTATTAGGTCAAAGGCCGAGCTTATTTAAGAAATTCTTGCACTTCGTTCTTGTGCGCATATCTTCCAAGCTTTGAAAGATTTTCTTCTACTTGGTCTTGCCATCGAAGTTTTGGACGTCTTCTTCTAACTTGGATTTTAACGTAGTTCCCCGGGTGATACCACGAGGAAGTCAGTGTCCACACTTGAGATGAAGGATAACCAATGTAAGTCTAGGATTAGCAAGTTGAGACCAATTAGAACCGTTGCTTGGTATCCAACATTACCTAAATCACCCTGAGGATCCACTGGTACAAAAAATCTTTGAGATAGTGGTCAATCAGTCCCACAAGTCTTTGAAGAAGTTCTCAAAGATATTGGAATGTCATTGGCGGTGATCAATAAAGTAGATGTGTATGGCCTCATTTCTTAGAAGAAGTTGTATATTATTTTAGAGGCAGTGTCTGCTGTATGTCAAAATCGCAATGTTTTGATAAAGTCGATCCTAAAACACAAACCCACAAGAAGTGAAGAACGCCATTAAAAGCGTTAAGCGCAACAAGGCCTCGTTCATTGACAATATCTCAGTGGAGATGCTTTTATGTGATGTTGAAGGATCGGCGAGACTGTGGCCCCCATTTGTGCGTAAAATATGGGAAGAAGAAGCTCTACCAACCTCCTGAAATAAAGGTATACTAGTCAAAACACCAAAAAAAAAAGGGTGACTCCAAAGACTGCAATAACTACAGGGATATAACACTTCTTCCAATACCGAAAAAAATACGAAGTCGAGTAATTTTTAATAGAACATCCGACGCAGTTTCCGCCACATTACGCGAAAATCAGTTTGGGTTCAGAGAAAATCGAGCTGGTGTTGACCTAATCAACGCAGTAAGAATAGTACTAGAGCAATGGAATGAATTCCGCACCCCATTTACATTTATCGACTCTATGAAGGCCTTCGACAGTGTCAATACGAGTAGGAGCAAACTATGAAGATTTTTGGAAAATCGTAACATGTCAACGAAAATTCTGAACTTAATTCGGGCAATGTACGTGGATTTTAAATGTCGTATCCTACACAAGGGTAAATAGCTAAATCCGTTCGAAGTCACTACTGGAGTAAGGCAAGGATGTATCTTGTCACCTATACTTTTTATCCTTGTCATCGACAATATAATGCGCACGGCTTTGAATGGACACTTTTTAAACAGCTCGAGGACTTGGAATATGCTGATGATATATGTCTTCAAAACCAAAACTTTGGCCACCTTCAAGAAAATACTAACGGCATCACTGTTGGCAGCTGGGCTGGAAATCAATATTCCCAAGACAATGACTATGCCTGGAGGCTATGAAGCAAACCCGCTGATACACATCAATGTGGATAACGAGGTTATTGGATGTGTAGGTACCTTTAATTACCTTAAAAGTTTGGTATCTACAAAAGATGGAGCCGAAGAGGATATTGAATCGCAAAATCTGAATTCGGCATTCTCCGAGCTATTTGGAAATCTCGGCATATATCAACAACAACGAATACACAACTCGAATGTCGAGTCCATCCTGTATTACGGCCTCGAAACTTGCCAACCTTTGCCAACAAATGCTTACGGCAAATCCTTGATATATGGGGGCCAAACCGCATAAGAAATTAAGATGTACTTATCGCGACAAATCAAATCCCTGCTTCTAAAGAAGTATGTCTACGGAAATGGTGTTGGATAGGCTACATACTTCGAAGGCCGTCATGTTGTTGCACCTGCTAGTATATGGAGAAAGTCAATTGATGCGGAGCTGCAAACTTAACTTGAGATGACGTATGCCTTACATCTCGCAATAGAGACCGATATGAAAGGAAGGTTGAAGTTAAACTGGGAATCAAGAATAACAGAAGTTGTAATATTCATCCTAGCCCTAATTCTATACTCCCTCCCCAATAGGAGACATATTCTAGTTTATCTGGAGTTTGTATGATGGTCCCAGATTTTATTAACTGAGTCATCTCATAGAAGTATGTCTACGGAAATGGCGTTGAACAGGCTACACACTTCGAGGCCGTCGTGTTGGTGCACCTGCTACGTTTAGAAGGTCAATCGATGCGGAACTGCAAGCTATTCTTGAGATGACGTATGCCTTACATCTCGCAATAGAGTCCGGTTCTATGCTCCACTGGTAGTCAAGAATAACAGAAGTTCTAACCTTCATCCTAGCTCGAATTGTATGCTCTCTATGATAGGAGACATATTCTTGTTTATCTGAAGTTTAAATAATGGTCCCCGATCTTGTTAACTGAGTCATCTCGTAGAAGTATGTCAACAGAAATGGCGTTGGACAGGCTACACATTTTGAAAGCCGCCGTGTTGGTGCACCTGCTTGAATGTGGAGAAGGTCAACTGATGAGGAGCTGCAAGCAGCAAGCTATTCTTTGGATGACGTATGTCTTACATCTCGCAATAGAGTCCGATATGAAAGGAAGGTTAAGGCGTTATGCTCCACTGGGAGTCAAGGGTAACAGAATTTGTAACCTTCATTCTAAGCCGAATTGTTTGCTCTCTATGACAGGAGACATATTCTTGTTTATCTGAAGTTTAAATGATGGTCCCCGATCTTGTTAACTGAGTCATCGCATTAGAAGATCTGCGGTAATCCGGGAATACAAAATCGAATAAAAGTTGGACTGAGAAGCATTAATTACAAAAGTTGGTCTATGTTTATGACTATGGGCATTGGAGTTCTCTTTCTATTGCTAATTTTTAAAACAAATGTTAGAACCACCGTGGTATAGCAGGTTAGTCATCCGCCGTTTTTTTGTTTTTAATTTTATTTTTTCAAGTGGATCTGGTTGGAGATCGAACTTGGGACCTCCGAAGTTCGATCTCCTGCCCGATCCAATTTTCAAAAAAAGCGTTTCACCTCATAACTCGGCTGGTTATTGAGTATAAGGTTGGGTAAAACTTCTCTAACTAATACATTTGCCGCTCGGAGCCGGAGTTGAAACAATGAGTCTTAAAATAGAATCGGATGCAGCCCTTAAAATAGAATCGGATGTAGCCCTTGTTCCAATGGGATTGTCGTGGGAATTATGTATGTAATGCCAGAATGCATTAGAATAGCATTCCATTATTTTAAAAACTTTCTCAGCAAAAATTTAAATTTTGCGGTTAAATCACATTCAAGAAGTGCTGATTCAGCATCCATGGCGCCCAATTGAACTACTTTTGAGACGAGTTAGTCATGATAATCACAAAACTATTCAATAATAAAAATAAATCTCACATTATATGACTTCATCACCAAAGACGCCTGCCTTCATTGTCGTCGTCGTTAGCGTCATCATCATCATCACCACCATCAGCAGCATCTCCATCATATCCCCCTTCATTGTCATTATCTTTATTAGTATTCGGTACTTTAAGCAATGTAACCATATGTTTGGTGCAATATTTTGTTTACTTTTATTTCCTGTTTCATCTCTGGGTTATATCCTCATGACATTTTCTTCCTTCATTTCAGTGCAGTATCAAATTTAATAGCAACACTTGGTTGTGTCCCACATAAATGACTCTTTTCTAAAATTTCCATTTTTTTCTTCTCTAATAGCAAATGGCAAAAGAACAAATTGGAACAAAATCGTATAAAAAGAAAAACTTATTTATAATGTTTGCATATTGGTTTATAGAGGTTTTTTTCTATTCTTTTCCTATTATATTATAACAGAGTATGTGTTTGTGTGTGTTTGTATGTGTGCTTTTCTAATGTAAATATATTTAAAACCCCATTGCGCTAGATTTACCCAGTCACTTATTATGGTTTTTAACAATGTCTTACGATTTTAAATAAATATCTCATTTTTTACTTGTGTTTGCTTTTCTTTTCTCTTCTTCTCTTTATTATTGTATTCTTTTTATCATCTGCTTAAGTCTGCATTTAAGTTTTCCCTATAGTTTGTTTAATTATTATACAGGAGAATGTCGATAATACACTTGATCTAAAAAATAGATATTTGAGAAAAAAAATATAGTTTAAATTTTGGTCTCGCAAAAGATCTCCCGCCCTTATTCGAAAAAAATTCTTTTAGAAAAGATAAACTAATGTGTATTTAACAGAAAACAATTTAATCTAGTTGCAGCCACATGCAGCAGAGTTTTTTGTTTTACTTTGTTCTATAATGGTATGAGAAATTTTTGTTAACATATATTTTTAAAAATACCCAAGTTTTAGTGATCTTAGAAAATGATATCCGCTTTTATTCGAAAAAAGTTGTTTCAAAAAACTTATCCTCTAGTATGTGTAAGAAAAAAAATATTAATTAAGCTGCAACCAATTGCAGCGATATATTTTATACAGCATTAGATAAACAATAACACAGCACAACAAAATAAAAAAAATTTCATGTGCTCTTAAAACCACTATATAATTTTGATGTATCATGACTACCTTTGTACAAAAATGGTAAAATTTTTAAATTCTATGGCAAGATTTAAAAAAAAAAAAAATTTTTTAAATTGCAATTTTTTTTAAGACGTTTCTTCAAATAATTAATGATAACTCAAAAACTACTAGTCCGTTATTATTAAAATAAAATCAGAAAAATTAAGATTTATATAGCCTTTAATTCGTCTATATATCGCGTTTCAATCGGATCAATAGTATCGGAGTTATAATAAAAAACTTAAGAAAAAAATATATTTTTTACGTAAAAATGGCAAAAATTTTCGTTTTAAAAAAATCATGAAAAATCGAAAACGGCAAAAACTTCCAGATTTATTATTTTATCGCATAGCGACATATAATAGCAACAAAATGAGATATCGACTATAAAAATCGATAGATTTTTTTCGAATTTATTCACAATTTAGTGAATTCGCTCATTTTCGCCAAATTTTAGTTTTTTGCTTGATATACGCATTAAAGCGGGTTTTTAAATGTATGAAAAAAATAAATTTTCCAATTTCAAGGGGTGCATGTCGGATTATTGTGAGATTTGGTGAGAAACTTCCACCCACAAAATTTTAGTCGAATTGGACAACGTTAACACGTAGCGCATAGGCCCCAAATCTGAAAAGTAGCGTTTAAATCGAAAAAAATTTACAAATTTTCAGTTTTTGCAAAATTAAAGCTATTTATTCCCCCTTTTGCTAAAAAGTGGATAGCTTTAATTTTACAAAAACTGAAAATTTTACAATTTTGTTTCGATTTAAACGCTATTTTTCAGATTTGGGGCCTATGCACTACGTGTTAACGTTGTCCAATTCGACTAAAATTTTGTGGGTCGAAGTTTCTCACCAAATCTCACAATAATCCGACATGCACCCCTTGAAATTGGAAAATTTATTTTTTTCATATATTTAAAAACCCGCTTTAATGCGTATATCAAGCAAAAAACTAAAATTTTGCGAAAATGAGCGAATTCACTAAATTGTGAATAAATTCGAAAAAAATCAATTGATTTTTATGGTCGATATCTCATTTTGTTGCTATTATATGTCGCTATGCGATAAAATAATAAATCTGAAAGTTTTTTGCCGTTTTCGATTTTTCATGATTTTTTTAAAACGAAAATTTTCGCCATTTTTACGTAAAAAATATATTTTTTTCTTAAGTTTTTTATTATAACTCCGATACTATTGATCCGATTGAAATGCGATATATAGACGAATTAAAGGCTATGTAAATCTTAATTTTGATGATTTTATTTTAATAATATCGGACTTGTAGCTTTTGAGTTATCATTAATTATTTGAAGAAACGTCTAAAAAAAATTGCAATTAAAAAAAAAAAATTAAAAAAAAAATCTAGCCATAGAATTTAAAAATTTTACCATTTTTGTACTAAGGTAGCCATGATACATCAAATGTATATAGTGGTTACTCGAGCACATTTTTGCTGTTGACCTGTGTAATTTGTCATAACTGAAAATTGTCAGTTTATGCCCAGTATTTACTAGTAAAAGTTTCTGGGATGTTATACCATTTTTCTGGTAGGTACTGTCGAGTAGAACAACACTTTGTTTTTGGAATTTTCAAAACACCCCCAAAATCTGGAGTTACGGGTAAAAAACCGGGTTTTCAAAGCCGTATGCACTTATCACCATGTAACTAACACAACTGCTAACCGATTTAAAAGATATTGAAAGAAGATATTGAAAGAAGAAGTTAAGCCCTTTTCAACGGTATATAGTTTCTTAAAATATACTTAAGATACATATGTTTTTTTTTAACACCAAATATATTTTTTCCGGGTTTTTCCACAATTTTCTATTTTCGGGATGTTGTTTCAGAATATTCTTGTATAGGAACCGTGCAATTTATTATGATTTTAAAAGTATATAAGATAGCCAATAAAACAAGCCTTCATATTTAAAAATCCGCTAAAAATGACGGTTTTATTCAGCTAAAAAGAAAAACAAAAATATTCTATAACAACATCCCGAAAATAGAAAAATGTGGAAAAACCCGGAAAAATATATATTCCGTGTTTAAAAAACACATATGTATCGTAAATATATTTTAAGAAAATATATACCGTTGAAAAGGGTTAAGCTTCTTCTTTCAATATCTTTCAAAAAACTTAAAATTTAACTTGATTTGCAATGTCAATTGGCCGCCTTGTTCATGTGACTTAATGCCGATGGAACCATTTCAAATACCGGGTTTACATGAACAAATTATAAGCTTCTGACTCTCTGATCTTTCAGCGCTAAACTGACGAGATAAGCGAAACTTTTTTGCAAAATGTGGTTTAAAGTGGAGCCGTTCAGCTCTACAGCACAATGTGCTAACTTTTACAAAAGAGCTTTTAAATTTTCACACCGAAATACTATGTATGAGTGAGACGCAACTATGTTCGTCCCGCTCACACTTACGTAAAATTGTCTTTCCAAAGTCAGTGATGCCAAATTTTATTTTTTTGTTCGAATATATAAAAAATGCTCAAATTTTTTAAGAAAAATATAAATCTGAAAACACTCACCGTAAGAGCGTTCAAAGCTGTTTACCACAAACGCAAATATTAATGTATGTGCTTTTGGACAGGTCTGGTTTAAAATTTACATTGTTATCAATAAAATTGAATTGTATGTAGTAGTTCTTAATAACATGTGGACTGTTGATGCCGCCGGTCCAAAATTTGTACTAAACACGGCTATTTTGGAATGCATTGGACACTCGTAAATCTACATGTGTATCGGTATCGTTCCAAATTCGACTACTGATTTGAATGGCTACTATTCACCTAGAAATAGGTATCATATCAGTTTTGTTAAAAAGGAGATACTGACGTTCAAGTACAACAATACCTTGAGCTGTGGGGTATTAGTTTCATAGTTCATTGATGAGGACAACAAAATATGAAATAATATCAATTGGGAGTTCTATGCCATAGGGATTGTAATTAAAGAATTATTGTTACATTTGTCAGTGACAAAGTCGGAGTACCATGAACTCAGCCACGCAAATTTCAATGGGAGTTACAATTTACAATCTCAATCAATCATGAAATGTAACCCAGTTAACATTTTTGGAAAATTTTAATCAAATATGAGTATTTTTTAACTTCACTGCACGATTAAAATGATCATTTATAATAACACTTATGAGTCAAAAATTATCTTTTTGTGTCAGAAAATGGTACCCTTCATGCGACTCTTCAAAACGAGTCTTTAATGACTCATTTTGCTGATAAGACTATGACTGCACACATTTTGCTAGATTTGTAAAAAAATAAAGCTTTACTCAACGCAGTATATCTATTTTTAGAACACTTCGTATATATTTTTAGAACAGTGTAGTTGCGTTAATAATTACAGATACTGGATGTTGATTAATCAGTTTTTGATCATCTATACTAATCCCAAAGAGACTCATTTTGCTGATATTATCGTCCACAATCACCAAATTGCTAGCTGGGAATCATCTTATTGTCAGGATATGAGCAATATCCCAGCTAGCAATTTGGTGATTGTTGAAGATAATATCAGCAATATGAGTCTTTTGGGATTCGTATAGATAATCAAAAACTGATTTATCAGCTTGGCGATCTAAAAAAGACCACAAAAAGACTCAGAAAATAACTTGAAAGCGATTTTTTGAAAGCAAAATGTGTGCAATCAGTTTGGTGATCTAGAAAAGATTCCAAAAAGACTCTTTAAAATGCTTGGAAAACGACTAGTTTAAAAAAGCACAAACAATTCTTGCAGATCAAAAGAAACCACAAAAAGACTCATAAAATACCTTGAAAGCAGAATATGTGCAATCAGTTTGGTGATCAAAAAAGTGTACAAAAAGACTCATAGACGCTTTTCAAGCGACAAGTTAAAAATAGCACACAAAACCTTGTAAAATGTGAGTAATATAACTATTTTTAGGTGATCAAAAAATGCCACAAAAAGACTAGTATCTCATTATGGGTGATGTGGCTTAGTTGGTTAGCACGTCGATTATTAAGCATAACATATCATATTCAGCAGAATGTGTGCAGTCAAAATCTTATCGTGCAAACGATCCTAATACGATTGTTTTTTATGTTATTTTAATTAGCTTGGTGATCAAAAGAGACCACAAAAAGACTCATAAAATACCTTGAAAGCAGAATATGTGCAATCAGTTTGGTGATCACAAAAGTGTACAAAAAGACTCATAGACGCTTAGCAAGCGACTAGTTAAAAATAGCACAAAAAATCTTGTAAAATGTGCGTAATATAACTATTTTTAGGTGATAAAAAATAGCCACAAAAAGACTCGTATCTCATTATGGTTGATGTGGCTTAGTTGACTAGCACGTCGACTACAAAGCGTAA
The DNA here is from genome assembly GCA_933228675.1 of Stomorhina lunata. Lineage (NCBI taxonomy): Eukaryota > Metazoa > Arthropoda > Insecta > Diptera > Rhiniidae > Stomorhina > Stomorhina lunata. The sequence continues at coordinate 104,147,388 of OW121742.1, read as the reverse complement.
CATATCATATTCAGCAGCCTGGGTTCGATCCTCGGTCTCGGCAACTTCAATTTCTGTAATTATTAACGCAACTTCAGTGTTCTAAAAATAGATATGACATGCTCTAAAAAAAGATGTACTGTGTTGAGTATTTATTCCTTTTTTTTAACAAATCTAGCAAATTTGTGCAGTTATATTATAATCAGCAAAACGAGTCATTAAAGACTCGTTTTGAAGAGTCGCATGAAATATCATAAATCTTATATTCTTAAACGAGCAATAATTGTATGTATTTATATATATGTATATATTATATTTTGATGTATAGGTCGAAGAAGAAGGGACTTTTGGAACCTTTGCCTCTAAGAGGGTAAAAAGGGGGAAAAAATCGAAAACGCTATATCTCCTTAAGTAATAGGTATAGAAACAAAATTTAAATTACGTTTTAAACAGCTATGAAAATAAACGGACAGGTGTTTGGTACTTTTTTGAAACTATGCCCGATAAGGGGTAAAAAAGGGTGAAAATAGTTTTTTTGATACCTTTTTAACCCAGTCTTATATTTTAAACTAAGGAATATAGAAAGAAACTTTGTACTGCAATCAATAGATGTGAAACAAATATTGAACACGTATTTGGTACTTTTTTGATTTTGTGGCCAAATGTGTAAAAAAGGGATAAACTGATAACTTAACATCTACAAAAGTAATATGAATAGGAAAATTATGTTAACTGATAAAAATGTACCGAATTCAATTGATACCAAAGAAGTACCAATTATGCATATGGAACTTTTTGAAATTATTGGATAAAAAGGGGAAAAAATTAGTAATGTTATAACTTTAAAACAAATGAATGTTTGTCTGTATGTATGTTCTTTATAGAATAGTGAACTGTGAATTTGATCATGTCATGCTCTTCAGCAGAGATGTTGCGGATAAGCCGGTGGAGGTTTTTAAGTTGGTAAACCGAATTTCCGACAGGTGGCGCCACTGAAAATTACTAAAAATTAATTAAATCGTAAACTGTACATTTGATCATACTATGATCTTTTGCAAAGTTGTAGCGCATGAGCCGGCGAATGCTTTTTAATTGGTGTGAATAATTTCCGACAGGTGGCGCTACTGAAAATTACTCAAAGTCAATTTAATCGTAAGCTGTACATATAATCATGCTATAATCTTTAGCAATGTTGTTGCACATGAGGCGACGAAGGTTTCTTAGTTGGTATGAAGAAATTTCGACAGGTGGCGCCACTGAAATTTACTTAAAGTCAATTTAATCTTAAACTGTACATTTAATCATGTTATAATTTTTAGCAAAGTTATTGCGGATAATCCGACGAAGGTTTATGAATTGGAATGACCAAAGTCCGACAGGTGGCGCCATTGAAAATTACTCAAAATGAATTAAATCGTAAACTGTGCATTTGATCAGACTATAAGTGAATTAAATCATAAACTGTGCATTTGATCATGTTATGATCATAAGCAAAGTTGTTACGCATAAGCAGATGAAGGTTTCTTAGTGGTATGAACGACTTCAGGCGGTGCCACTGAAAACTACTCAAAATGAATTAAATCGTATACTATGCATTTGATCAGACTATAATCTTTAGCAAAGTTGTTGCGCATGAGTCGACGGAGGTTTCTGTTAGTATGACCAATTTTCAAAATTATTTAAAATGAGTTAAACTGTAACTGTATAAAATAAAATATATAAAAACTTTAAAATTTGCCTCAAAATGCTTATCATAAAGCCCCGAGCAAGGCTCGGTCAACCAGGTACTAATCATTTTAATCATGCAGTGAAGTCAAAAAAGACTCATTTTTGATTAAAATTTTCCAAAAATGCTAGCTGGGATGAAGGTTGTTTAGTATTACAAAAATTTTAACTAATACTATTACTTAAAACAGTAAAGGCTAGTCTTTCAGCTTTTAAAACATATGTTCCAAAAATGGTCCAGATCTAAAATCTTTAAAATCCAGTTGAATGACTCTAACATCGACAAAGTTCTTACTTTGTGTTTAAATGTAAATGCTATAAATAGTATATTTTTATCTGAGTTTCAAAACTATAAACTAGTAACATTTATTTGCTGACCCTCCAGCTAATACCCTTGTCTGCCATAACTTCCCCAACACGCTTTGAAATATGATGTTGTCGTCGTCATTCTATTACCCTTAGCCAGACTGTCGTCGGCGTCGTCATCATCTCTATCATCTCTCCATCATCGCCCACCACCAACAACCATTATCCTTGTGCTGCTTTTGTGTTTGTGTAAATTGTTAATTTATTTTTTGTCCCTATTCTACACCCATACAAGTGCCTGCTACTGATGTACGAGTACAATATGTCTCTGTGACTCTCAAATATTTTTTTTCTGTTACATATAAAATTACTCCAGTTTTTCTGATGGCAATTGTTCTTGAGTTCATGTTAATCTTTGGTGGTAAATAGTTTCTTTTTTGCAGTTTTTGTTCTTTACGTTTTTTTTTTGCTTCTTTGTTAAGATTTTCTTAATTAAAGTATTTTGTTTCTTCTTTTCTTGTTGTCTTGTTTTTTTTTTTTGTTCTGCTGCTGTCTTTGGTTTCTGGGTAAATAAGTATGAGTTTTTTTTGTCTTTACTTCTTGAAATTATGTTTATTTAATAGTATTTAGGCCAATGTTGGTCAATTGACCCTTAGCAGGGTTGTTGACTTGGGTTGAAGGATGTTTGGCTATGAATAATATTACGTCAAAAGATGTGCAAGAAGGAAAAAATTGTGTAATAATTCTTTGTAGAAAAATCGTTTTATTTGAAGTTTAGGCGAAATATTAAATTCGTTTAAAATTTTTTAGTGATATTTTTTTAATAAAAACTTAATGAAGATTTTATTTCGAAAGTCAATTCATGCCTATGTTTTTCCAGATTTAGTCGAGTTTTTTTTATACCCTTCACCAATAGGTGAAAGGTTATTATAAGTTTATGCATCCGTTTGTAATTTTTTTATTAGTGATCGTATACCCCATAAAAATTATACCGATCGACTCAGAATCGGGAGGAGAATTAAGCGATTAAGCGATATCCGTATGTCTGTCTGTTGAAATCAAGTTTCTGAATCCCCTGGAGGATAAACCCACAAAACCAAAAGGGATATATATTTTGAATCTTTATAAAATTCTAAGACGATTAGGCGATGTCCGTCTGTCTGTCCGTATGTCTGTCTGAATCTCTTCTCTACTTTATAAGGCCGATGAACGAATATTCCGTTTGTAATTTCCTTAATATTAGCTCAAAAACCAAAAGGGATATATATTTTGAATCTTTATAAAATTCTAAGACGATTAGGCGATGTCCGTCTGTCTGTCCGTATGTCTGTCTGACTCTCTTCTCTACTTTAATTGAGACGAGTATAAGAGAACAGTGAGACTAAAAGCAAGTTTGCTTACAGTTTTTGTGAAGTGTGTTTAAGTGTTTAACTCTAAATTTAATAAACATATAACTTTGTAAAAACGACATAAAGTGTTTTAATTTTGTTTTCGGTTGTTTTCAAAAAAAAAATTCCTTAGACGTTTTTAAAAGAAAAATGTAACAATACAAAAAGAAAAGGGGATTTATGTCCGACTGTTCGTCAAATAAAAGCGCGATAGCGCCTTAAAAAAAATGCTAGAGGGACACAATTTCACAAAAGTATTTTCGATAGCTTAAGAAGATTGTGTATTGAAAATGGTCGAAATCGGTTAGCATATAACCCCGACCCGGGAATCACATTTATGCTGATAAATTGAATACAATTGTTATATCTATGACATCCAAATTTAGAACATAGAAGTTTTATGCATCTATTGGTCAGTATATCAAATTTTATAGAAGTCCAGTGTATAAAATTTTGTTACAATCGGTCAACATTTGGCTATAATTCTTATATATATAACCACGGATCGGCGCAAAGAGAACAGAACAAAAAAATAATCGGCAGAGTTGCCGTTTTTTATACTTTTAACTTAAATAGTTTTTTTAATGTGTAGTTCTAAGGTTTTAAAAAGAAAATGTTTCTTACTCCATTTTTTTTTAAATATTTTAATCAAATATTTTTCTTAAAATTTTTTTTTTTTTATCAAAAATTTTTCTATAAAAATTTTTCTATAAAAATTTTTTTATCAAAAATTTTTCTATAAAAATTTTTTTATCAAAAATTTTTCTATAAAAATTTTTTTATCAAAAATTTTTTTATAAAAATTTTTCTATAAAAATTTTTCTATAAAAATTTTTTTATCAAAAATTTTTCTATAAAAATTTTTTTATCAAAAATTTTTCTATAAAAATTTTTTTATCAAAAATTTTTCTATAAAAATTTTTTTATCAAAAATTTTTCTATAAAAATTTTTTTATCAAAAATTTTTCTATAAAAATTTTTTTATCAAAAATTTTTCTATAAAAATTTTTTTATCAAAAATTTTTCTTTAAAAATTTTTTTATCAAAAATTTTTCTATAAAAATTTTTTTATCAAAAATTTTTCTATAAAAATTTTTTTATCAAAAATTTTTCTATAAAAATTTTTTTTATCAAAAATTGTTCTATAGAAAATTTTTTTAACAAACATTTTTCTATAGAAAATTTTTTTTATCAAAAATGTTTCTATAGAACATTTTTTTATCAAAAATTTTTTCATCAAAAATTTTTCTATAGAAAATCTTTATCAAAAATTTTTTCATCAAAAATTTTTCTATAGAAAATTTTTTCATCAAAAATTTTTCTATAGAAAATTTTTTTATTAAAGATTTTTCTATAGAAAATTTTTTATCAAAAATTTTTCTATAGAAAGTTTTTTCTTCAAATATTTTTCTATAGAAAATCTTTTAATCAAAGATTTTTCTACAGAAATTTTTTTTATAGAAGATTTGAAAACTTTTGAATATAAATATTTTTATCGAAAAATTTTCCAAAGAAAAATATTTTATTAAAAATTTTTTGTTTGGATCGAAAATATCTAAAAAATGTAAAAATCTAAAAATGTTTAATATTAGAATTTATTCCATCTGAATGGTTTTAATACTCATTTTAACGTGTTTTATCAATGATCGCGGTATTTACGAAAATTACATAAAATTCATCGGCTACTGGTGGTATGGGCTGCCTACTTCCGTATATAACATCCCCTTTTAATACCCACTATCAAAAAGATTCGGAGGTACAATCAGCATATTTAGATTTCACCAAGAAAATTATCTAGCTATCAATCAATGTCCAGACTTATATACGGTAGATGCATTAGGAACCCCTAACAAAATACGTGGACCTATCATGTTACTATCAACATGTTTATCCTACTTAAATATTAAACTAAACGAAAAGTATTTAACAGATTATTAATGCTAAAGTACCCGGTTAGACTTAGAAACTTTTAAATGTTGAACTATAAAGATACTGCAACCGAAATTAGGCCAAATATTTTAAAAACTAGCGTAACAAATTTTTTCGAGTTTGGACGACATTTTGAATTAGCTGCACCCTCGTAGATATATGAGATATGTTTCTAAATTTAACACAACTTGATGGTGGGTGTATAAGAATCGGCACAAACGAATGTAATACTCTTACTTGTTGAAATCTCAAGTGGGCGTGAACCCTCCCATTTAAGTCAAATATTTTAAATGACAAATACGTTGACCGAAATTTTTCTGAAATTTTGACAGTATTTTAAGGTGTGACCTTTGGGTAAATAGGATTATTTTTTTTGAAATCTCAAGTGGGCGTGACCCCTTCATAAAGATCAAATATTAAAAATGACAAATATGGATGATAAGATCAAAACGACTAAACCAAATCTATTAAAGTTTTTAATGTGGATATTTTCTTACTATATGATAGTTTTTCGCTTTTTGAATTTTTTATAAATGGACCAAGGAGAACCTGATAATCGAAAAATGGGGATGAAATTCCCTTTTTCTTTAAAATTGCATTGCATTGAGAACAACTGGACCGATCAAGACAGTTTTTGTTTTCTAAATGTTTGTCTTAGTCCAAGTTTGGATTCTACACAAAGAGAAATTGACCATGCCCACATTTTCGCCCTCTTTTTCGATTTATCTTAAATCGGAAAACGGCTGCATGGATATTGGAAATATATGATTATTGTTTGATAATAATTTGACTAGCGATTGTTTGATAATTTTTTGAAGATTTTTGATGATCGTTTGATGGTTGTTTGATGATTGATTGACTGATGACTATTTGAAGAATTTTAATTAATGTTCGATTGACTGACAATTGTTTGACGGTTATTTATTTTCTATTTGACGATTGTTAAGTGATTGTTTAACGATTGTTTGATAGTTTTTATTGATGATCTATATATGTATATAAAAAAATGTTCGGGTCTGTTTGTCTGTATGTTGTTTGATATTTATGGGCACAGATTTTCTGACCGATTTTCTGAAATTTTGACAGTATGTTAAGTTAAGTAAAATAGGCTAGGTTTTTTGAAATCTTAAGTGGGCGTTTGCTTACAATAGGAAAAGTTTAAGGCTTTTTGCATATTTTAAAAATTTACCAAGAAGGGCCAGAAAATAAAAAATGGGGAAGATTTTCTCTTTTTCTTCAAACTTTCATCAATTGAGAACTGCTGGACCGATTTAAAAAAGTTTCTTTCAAAATTTTTGCACAGCCCTTGGAGGCTTTTACATAGATAGAAATCGACCACAACAATAAGTAAAAATATTTTATCACTACGCGAGCAACGCCGGGTTGAAGTAGCTAGTAGCTTATAAATCCGTATTTCTCCTTAGTCAAAAGTTTGTTGACGAGTAAAAAGAATTGCCGTTGTCCACCTGAAAATTTTAAACAAATTCATATCTATAGGGCTATCTATGGTGCTCTTTTCTATATAGAAACTTTTCTTTCGTTTTTATCCCTTGCAGGTACACAAAGGACCATCTCTAGGGCCCAGTCACCTGCTTATCTATAGCACATGTTTGAAATACGTTTCTCGTTGTAATGGTGGACCTCTCAATAGTATCAGTTTCGTTTTTCGGTCGTTATAATATAACGACCGAAAAACGCTATATTTAATAGTTTAAAAGATATTTAACGAAATGTCGCTTACGATTATTTAAATCTGAGGGTTCGATATAGTTTTTCCTAATTTCGTAGATTTTAGAAAATTCCATTTTCAATCTTCGGAAGATCAACAAAAATTCATCAATGTTTCATATGCCATATATCTTTGTCTGTAAGGTCTACCTAAGATTAGGTTTGAGTATACTCGTATATAACAGATCGTTTGGATTTTGAGGTAGTTATTTATTCAAAGATATGAGTAAATTCAAAAGTGTTTAATATCTTTAATATATTTACTAAGGACGTCAATATTTAAATATTCGATATACTCGTATAAATCATTATTCCTTCCCAAGTATTTCTTTTATACAAAAATAATATTCCAAAAATATTTAAAAATTCCAAATTCTTGCCACGTTTTTCTAAACACATTTAAATATACATTTTCGTTACTTTAGCAACAGAAAATAAAAGTATTTGTATTCTAAGTATTTACACATTAACGTTCGATATTTATGCTACAAGAGACGCCTTCAAAATCGTTAATGGCGGCTGAGATTTTGGCTTATTTAACCTATTACCAAATGTACATAAGTAATTTGTATTGATTATTGAAATGTAATTTAAAAATAAATAAGTTAAAGACATTATAATGTCTAATAACATTTGTAGGGGGTGAAAAGGATCTATATCTATTACATTTAAAGGGATATACATAATTAAAATGGTAATGTTAATGATTGATTGAACAAATGACTGAAGGGTTTGGAGTTAAGGATTATAAATTACTAAAGGTGTACACTGTACAGTAGGGCGTCTCGAAAAAATAAAGTTCGCCGTACACCATCGAATATAAAGCATTACTATGAGACAGTTTCGAAATTTTTTTTTTAATTTTTTTCGTCGCACATTGGGGTCGCCAAAATACATTTTTCGTTATATCTTCGGCATTTAAAGTCGGATCTCAAAGTGTGATATATCGATGTTTTTGTCTCGAGAAGGCCAAAAATTTTCTTTAATAGTAATTATTCTCAGGTATCCGGTTCTAGTATTTATCTATCAGACCCCTGTTCCTACCACCCTAATGTACCACCCTAATATCAGAAAATTAAAGCTCTTAAAAAATCGTTAAACTTTTGCTTAGGAAGTTTTTCGATTTTTCAAACCGATCTATTACAAACAAGGAATTTCTTATTTTGCCGCACATAGGGATCGCCAAAATACATTTTTAGTTATATCTTCGTCATTTACTGTCGGATCTTAAAGTGTAATATATCGATGTTTTTGTCTAACGAAGGCCAATGTTTTGCGATATTAATCAGTGACCTTAAATACATTCTTCTACATAGTACCTACCCAATATATCTTTACTCATACAAAGGCATAGATAAGCTGTGAAAATAATTAAGTTTAGTAAATAAAACCATCAACAGAAAGTATTTTCCTTATGTTAGCTGGTATTTCGATTACATCTTTGGAAAACTGTAATGCTTCAGCAGTTCTTGCATTAAGAATTGCAAGCATGGCGGCTCAGTCAAAAAAATTCTGAAATTGTGGAAAAAGTGGAAAAAGTAAACGTTATTTTCTATGGGCAGACGAAGCATATGTTGAACGTCGCACAGTGAGATTTCTTCATACATCTAACTGCAAAAAATAGAAGGAGTTATCCTACAACGATGAAATTTGGCACACTTATTTAGTTTTATATAGATAAGAAAAATTCAAAAAAACTTTGAAATCCGACGACTCCTTGAGGTACCTCCCTTGGACCCCCATTTTTTTACTTATTTTTCTTCTCAATGTATAACCCGCAATTTTAAACAGAATTTCAAGAAAATCGGCATAACTCTATTATTTGACCAAAAAAAAGAGCTCCACTAGTTTTGGTTGAAGTCCGACGACTCCTTAAGGTATCGCCCTTGGACCCCCATTTTTTCACTTATTTTTCTTCTCAATGTATAAACCCCAATTTTCAATAGAATTTGATAAAATTTGGCACACTTCTATTTTTTTATCCTGAAAAAAGCCCTACTAATTTTGGTTGAAATCCGACGACTCATTGAGGTACTTCCCTTGGACCTCCATTTTTTCACATTTCAATGTATAACCCACAATTTGATAAAATTCGGCACACTTTTATTTTCTGATCTAAAAAAGAGTTCTACCAATTTCGGTTAAAATCCGGTTAAAGCCAATATTTAAATATTTTATGCATTAATTATCATTTCCTTAACTACATCATCCAATTCCGAAACATTTTTATAAGGTTGTCGTCTTAAATTACTTATATAATGATCAGAAGACTCAAGTAAACGATGAAAAACATCGGTATTTGTTGCAGTTCTACTGCACTTTCTAGAAAACATTAATCTGTAATTCCTATAATCTTTGTTTCGAGCTTCTTCTGCTTCCTCGGAGAGCATACCAATTGGGAGTACTGCTGCATCTATTATGTCCTTTCCATGTATAAGAATTTTAATTTTTAAGAATTTTTTTGTTTTTTTTTTTAATTTCTTATGCACTTTTTCCAAATAGCTGTCAATAAATTATTAATAAATTGTTGTTATAAAAGAGCTAATGTTAGGATTAATAACTGCAATTTGATTAAAAACTTAAGCCTGAAGGTATGCAATGGTTTTTTATTATAAGCAATATTCCTGACTTTTTTTACTAAATTTTGATTTTTTCAAAAGTTTGACAAAAGTTGCTAAATTTTTTTAGCTAATTCGAAAGAAAAGCCTTTTGTCTTTCATTTCATTATACTAAGAGCACGGAGGTAAACCGAGCCAACTGACCTTTTCTCCAACGAAAACTGCCAATGCTAAATTTTATAGGACAATCTTGATGCGCTCATATCTCCCAAACTATGTATGCAGTAAACTTTTTTTTTTTCTTTAAAACAAACACAAGATCTCAGACTTCAATAAAATTCACACCTACATTTTTCCACTTGAAATATCTTCGATACATAAGCCTTTAAATTTCAATAATTTTACCATAAATTTTTGTTTCACAATATTTAGCTGACTTCAACCGATTTTTTCTATATATATGTATATATATCTTAGGAAAAAAATATAGATTTTTCATTACCAGATTCTTCTCTATCAAATGGCATTATTAGATTTTTGAAAAGTGATAGTCAAAAAATGCCTTTTTTGCAGCAGAAATACCATAGTGCGTCGTCCGGCAATTGATGAACCCAAGATATATCATCTATTGGAATTGCTTGAGGTTGGATTTCACAAGAACCAGAATGGCGGATAAAATAAAAGCGGAGAGTTCGGGAGGCTGTTGTTTATTTAAATTAATTTTTAATAGTTTATAATTAAATTAAACACATCGCGATTAAATGTTATACAGACACAGATGAAATTCAAACAATTATTTCGTGGATAAAACGAATAGCAAGACAAACTAAGAGACTGTTTGGGTATTAACACTGTGAATTTTTACATGATATTTTTTCACAATTTTAAATAAATACTAGAACGAATATCTGAGATCAATGATTATTATCAAAAAAAGTACTAGAAGAATGTACTTGAGGTCAATGATTAAAAAACTAAACTTAATTATTTTCACAGCTTATCTATGCCTTTAAACAGACACTGAACGTTTTGTTCATGTAGTACATTAATCTGCCTTGGCTGTCACTGGTGAGCAACCCATGGGCCACTTTTCTTCAGAACTTGAGAGCCGTCAAAATACAGCAAACTTGGATCTTTTCAAAACATAATTGATTAAAAGATTTAAAATTTGTATAATTCTTGTTGTATGAGTTACTATGTAGAAGAATGTATTTAAGATCATTGATTAATATCGCAAAACATTGGCCTTCGTTAGACAAAAACATCGATATATTACACTTTAAGATCCGACAGTAAATGGCGAAGATATAACGAAAAATGTATTTTGGCGATCCCTATGTGCGGCAAAATAAGAAATTCCTTGTTTGTTATAGATCGGTTTGAAAAATCGAAAAACTTCCTTAGTAAAAGTTTAACGATTTTTTAAGAGCTTTAATTTCTGATGTTAGGGTGGTACATTAGGGTGGTATTAACAGGGGTCTGATAGATAAATACTAGAACCGGATACCCAAGAATAATAACTATTAAAGAAAAATGTTGGCCTCCTCGAGACAAAAACATCGATATATCACACTTCGAGATCCGACTGTAAATGCCGAAGATATAACGAAAAATGTATTTTGGCGACCCCAATGTGCAACGAAAAAAATTAAAAAAAAATTTTTCGAAACTGTCTCATAGCAATGCTTTATATTTGCTGGTGTACGGTGAACTTTATTTTTTCCCCATATAAGTCGAGACGCTCTACTGTACAGGTATGTGATGGACATTTTTCGTTTTCAAATCGATCGATTTCAGGCATATTTTTTTAGCTAATTTTCGGTAATTTTGGCTTTAATCCTTTTGACTGATATTTTATCTTTCATTTGGTTTGAATTTCTTGGGAAAATAACCAAAAATTATCTCAAAAATATATCTGAAATCAATCGATTTGAAAACGATCGTTTTCCATCACATACCTGATAGGTTTAATATATACAGTGGTCACCTTTTAAGAATCTTAGACTCTCAGTAAACATTCACCAGCAACTTCTTTCTATCCTTGACTCCCAGTGGAGTAAAGGGACTATGCACCTAGGACCATCTTAAAATCATTATCATTTAATGTCGTTCCTCAAATGTCTTTGAAGCTAAAGTGCAATTGTCTCTAAATATCCCGAATTTCATAAGACCTTAGAACCAGCCGGCACTGCTAAAGATGGAATATGTATATGACATCTCCATGAGAGCTTGGAACATAAAATGCTTTTGAAAATATCTTCCAGCTCTTGCGCTATGGTGACCAATTGTTTTTGGCTTTCAAGATAAGGACAGATCATAAAGCGATCATAGTCTTTTGTAGATCCTATTTGAATAAGACGGTATATTCTGTTGTTCTGACACACCAGTCGTCTATTCTCAGGTCTATCGAATAGGCTCAACAATTCTGAAAGAATGAAACTAAAAACATCTTTTTGAAGGTCTAGTATTCTTTAGAAGAAGGGTTATGTCATGCTTCTATCTTAAGTGACTAGAACTCAGGACTTATTAATATAAAGATGTTGCACTTTTATATATTGATTCACCGTATGGTCGTTTTGAAAAGTCCCATCTGTTGGTCCTACCTGAGTATGTGTTCGTTAGTGATCTAAGCTTAAGAACGAAATTTGTTCTATCGTCTAAAACAGCTTTGAATCTTTAGAAAAACAAATATCAATCCGTATTTATCGGAAATTATCTACTACGAGGATTTAATTTTCAAAATTTGAATAATTTTTGGAACTAAACAACTATCCTTAAAATCAAATTGTAGACTAAATTTTGTTTAATTTTTTTTTCTTATGATCTTATAATTTTATTTCGTGACTTAATATATTTAAAAAAATGTTGGGTCATTTGAGTCCCCAAGTCTGTTAAGGGTTAATACACATTTTGTAATAAAAAGACTTAGTGTCAATAAAAATAAATATATTTTTGCATTTTGAACAAAATTTGGTAATAAATTCTTAATATTCCGTCATTTTCCTATAGAAAATGAAAAAACTTCAAAATTTTGACCTTTGACCTTGGAGAAGAAAGGGTTAAACTTTTACAATATTAAAAAAGCAATGTCGTATATTTTCTATATAGTCTGAGAAAAAATATTCACTATTACTTTTATTAATGTTGAACATTAATACAATTTAACAAGCTCAAATACTCAAATTATTACAAAAAACTCACATTTTCACGAAATTCTATGAATTTAAATCGCAGGCACGGCGATGAAATTAAAGATATCGACCTCGTTTTTTTTGTATTTTATTCTCCAATTTGTTTGTTTTATGATACTGAAAATTAAATTTATTATTTGTAATATTTGTTGAACAAAATTTTCAAAAAATTAAAAAATGATTTTTGAAACAGGCCCACGATGGGCCGAAATTAATATTTAACAGGAATAAATTCATAACATTATAAATACCTAGCCGATATTTCTAAAATTTTCACCGTGTTTTATTGCATCTCCGGCGCTTAATGCTGGCTATAAACTTTTCTGATATTTAAAGTGGGAGTAGCCCCGCCCATATAAAAAAATATATTTCATCGATTTCTCTCAAATTTTCAATTGTTTTATTGCATCTCCGTCGCTAATGATGGATATAAACTTCTCGGATTTTTAAATTGGGATTAGCCCCGTCCATATAAAAAATATTTCATGGTATATCTGACCCACTATTTTAACTAGGATAATCAAATTTGCTGTGGGCATCTAAACGTTTGAGGTGTATAAGCACGCAAAAAATGGAGGCTATAGAAATAGTAGGCGTGGCACCTTCCATAAACAAAAAATTATCTATATATTTTCGAATTAGAATTACCAAAATTTATTAATATGGATTTACTACAAATAATTATATATGATATCATATATCTTGTATGAAGACAAATATTTTCTAAATTTTGTCTTTTTACGAAGATTTTTCCAAAACTTATATATGTAGGAGCTGGTGTCAAATATGGACCGATTGCTTAGAAATTATTACATCATTTTCAAAAATTATGTGTACAAAAAATGCAAAACAAAATATAAAATTGTCAACATCTTCGGATTTATGAGCATTTAAGCGATTTTTGTCTCATTTAGTGAGTTTTGTCTGAAAAGTTTGTATGGGAGCTATGATCAAATATGGACCGATTTTCAGAAAATTTTGTAAATTTTGTGATGTTCGTGTATATAAGCAGTATTTATATTAAGTTTCATGAAAATATACTGATATTTGCGGCCAAAATGCCGATTCCGGGAAGTGAGACCTATGGGAATTCGGTACATATTAAAAAACCCAGTTGACATATTGTCTCTATTCATATTACTTCATGTGGTGTTAAGTTATCATTTTATCCCAATTTACCCCAGAAATCAAAAAAGTACCAAAGACTTGTTCAATATTTGTTTCACATCTATTGATTGTAGTACAAAATTCTTTTCTATGATCTTCGGTTCAAAAGATAAGAGTGGTACCAAAAAAACTATTTTCACGCTTTTTTAACACCAAATATGTATAGTTACAAAAAAGTACCAAGCACTTGTCCACTTATTTTTATAGATGTTCAAACGTAATTTAAATTTTCTTTCTATACCTATTACTTTAGGAGATATAACGCTTGCGATTTTTTCCCCTTTTACCCCCTTAGCGACAAAATTTCCAAAAGACCTTTCTTAATCGATCTATACGGCAAAAAAAGGCATCCACCGTACAAATTTTATAAAAATCGTTAGAGCCGTTTTCGAGATTATTCGTTTAAAGATATAAGATAAGATAAATTCTAAAGTTTGGTACTTTTTAGATGTTTTTCATACTTAAGTCGTCAAATTAACATTTTGACACTTTTTGGAAATGTTTAAGTTCTAGGTACAGCTGGATTTATTATAGTTCTACAATATGTCAGCAAATGTAATTTAAATTTTGTTTTTATGCCCATTACTTTAGGAGATATAACGTTTGCGATTTTTTCCCCTTTTACCCCCTTAGCGACAAAATTTAAAAAAGACCTTTCTTAATCGATTTATACGGCAAAAAAGCCACCCACCGTACAAATTTTATAAAAATCGTTATGGCCGTTTTCGAGATTGTTCGTTTAAAGATATAAGATCAATTCTAGGGTTTGGTACTTTTTAGATATTTTTCATACTTAAGGCGTCAAGTTGAACATTTTGATACTTTTTGGAAATGCTTAAGTTATAGGTACAGCTGGATTTATTATAGTTCTACAATATGTCAGCAAATGTAATTTAAATTTTGTTTTTATGCCCATTACTTTAGGAGATATAACGTTTGCGATTTTTTCCCCTTTTACCCCCTTAGCGACAAAAATTCCAAAAGACCTTTCTTAATCGATTTATACGGCAAAAAAAAGGCACCCACCGTACAAATTTCATAAAAATCGTTATAGTCGTTTTCGAGATTGCTCGTTTAAAGATATAAGATTAATTCTAGGGTTTGGTACTTTTTAGATATTTTTCATACCTGAGGCGTCAAGTTGAACATTTTGACAGTTTTTGGAAATGTTTAAGTTCTAGGTACAGCTGGATTTATTATAGTTCTACAATATGTCAGCAGAGCAAACCGGGTACCGCTAGTCCCTGTTATATTTTGTTTTTGTACTTTGTGTGAACGTATAGTACTTTCCCAAAACACCATTAACAAAAGGTTTCGTTTTTATACATTTGGCATGAAATATTATCATTAATGACTGAAAATAAATGTATACCTTAATAGATATCTATAGTAAATATTGTAATCAAAAAAGTTGAAAAAAAAACAAATATTTTGGGGGGAAAAGACAAAAAAAGACAGGGAAGTGCAAACTTTTGGGTAAAAAGGGGAAATGATTTGAAAATAGGCTAATAAAAGAAATTCTAAAAGCTTTTTTAGTTTTTTTGCAATTTCTTTTTAAAATCTGCTATAGAAAAAATAAATTCCTTAGTTGTATGACCTTTTGAAGTCGTAAGCCTTATATTAACCAACTTTTTCTTAAATTGTTGGAACTTTATACCTTGTCTAATAAACCTAATTATTCTTTTATTATAAAAAAAATGTTTCCCTTCTCTGTCTTTAACATTAGACTGTTTTTTATTCATAGCCAAACTCAAAAATACATTAGCACTTTTACATAGTCTATACACATAGACCTACCAGACATATCCTGTTTATACACACACACACACGCTCTCGCGCGTTCCAGAAACTCTTACAAATACTAAAGCGTAAAGACAATAACAATGTAAAATAAATTGGTGTAAAATTATAAACTTAATTACAAATAGGCTTTGATGTTACAGTTTTTACTTATTGTAATGCTAGAGCTCTTGTTGTTCTTGTTTTTGCTGCTGCTACTTTTACTATTTTCTTCCTTTTTGTGATAGTTTTCCTTATTGTTGTTGCTTTTTCATATTGTCCTAGTAACTACAACAACAGCAACAATAAGAAGGCACAACAAAAACAAAGACTTTATAAAGAAAATCCTACAAAAGAAACTTAAATGTAGAAAAAAAGCGTTACATGTAAAAAAAATAACACACAAAATAGTCTACTAAAAGTCATTACCCGAGGAGAGAGGCCTATTCTAATACACACATACTTCCATATATCCTGCCCTACACATACTTATTCTTTCGTGTGCGTTTAGTTTTAAGAATTTTTTTTGTAGGCTTCCTCTGTTTTTTAGCTTTCAATAGTTTTGCGGGAAAATTATAGTTTTATGGTGGGTCGAGAATGGGGCATTAGCTTTAATTACACTGAAGTAGGGTTATAACGAATGATTGTAATTTGCAAACAAGCTCTCAGGTCCCGTCAGTTTTTCATAAAGATTTTATACGAATTCGATGCTTTAGTAGCAAACATCTTTAAAAAAAAAATCATATTTCTCTTCGACTTGTTTTTTTTAGTTTTGACCCATTGTGCATTCGATAACAAACCCATATTAAAAAAAAAACACTTGTATACATCCAACAGTTCAGGAAACAAATAGTGAAACCCGTTTTTAAAGATCTTGAACCGTTTAATGTTGAGAAATTTCCAAAGTCAAACATTTTTCCAAAAATTTCTTATTTTTATAGGAAATTTTTCCAAAAATTTCCTATTTTTATAGGAAATTTTTCCAAAAATTTCCTATTTTTATAGGAAATTTTTCCAAAAATTTTCTATTTTTATAGGAAATTTTTCCAAAAATTTCCTATTTTTATAGAAAATTTTTCCAAAAATTTCCTATTTTTATAGGAAATTTTTCCAAAAATTTCCTATTTTTATAGGAAATTTTTTCCAAAAATTTCCTATTTTTATAGGAAATTTTTCCAAAAATTTCCTATTTTTATAGAAATTTTTCCAAAAATTTCCTATTTTTATAGGAAATATTTCCAAAAATTTCCTATTTTTATAGGAAATTTTTCCAAAAATTTCCTGTTTTTATAGGAAATTTTTCCAAAAATTTCCTATTTTTATAGGAAATTTTTCCAAAAATTTCCTATTTTTATAGGAAATTTTTCCAAAAATTTCCTATTTTTATAGGAAATTTTTCCAAAAATTTCCTATTTTTATAGGAAATTTTTCCAAAAATTTCCTATTTTTTATAGGAAATTTTTCCAAAAATTTCCTATTTTTATAGGAGATTTTTCCAAAAATTTCCTATTTTTATAGGAAATTTTTCCAAAAATTTCCTATTTTATAGGAAATTTTTCCAAAAATTTCCTATTTTTATAGGAAAATTTTTCCAAAAATTTCCTATTTTTATAGGAAATTTTTCCAAAAATTTCCTATTTTTATAGGAAATTTTTTCCAAAAATTTCCTATTTTTATAGGAAATTTTTCCAAAAATTTCCTATTTTTATAGGAAATTTTTCCAAAAATTTCCTATTTTTATAGGAAATTTTTCCAAAAATTTCCTATTTTTATAGGAAATTTTTCCAAAAATTTCCTATTTTTTATAGGAAATTTTTCCAAAAATTTCCTATTTTTATAGGAAATTTTTCCAAAAATTTCCTATTTTTATAGGAAATTTTTCCAAAAATTTCCTATTTTTATAGGAAATTTTTCCAAAAATTTCCTACTTTATAGGAAATTTTTCCAAAAATTTCCTATTTTTATAGGAAATTTTTCCAAAAATTTCCTATTTTTATAGGAAATTTTTCCAAAAATTTCCTATTTTTATAGGAAATTTTTCCAAAAATTTCCTATTTTTATAGGAAATTTTTCCAAAAATTTCCTATTTTTATAGGAAATTTTTCCAAAAATTTCCTATTTTTATAGGAAATTTTTCCAAAAATTTCCTATTTTTATAGGAAATTTTTCCAAAAATTTCCTATTTTTATAGGAAATTTTTCCAAAAATTTCCTATTTTTATAGGAAATTTTTCCAAAAATTTCCTATTTTTATAGGAAATTTTCCCAAAAATTTCCTATTTTTATAGGAAATTTTTCCAAAAATTTCCTATTTTTATAGGAAATTTTTCCAAAAACTTCCTATTTTTATAGGAAATTTTTCCAAAAATTTCCTATTTTTATAGGAAATTTTCCCAAAAATTTCCTATTTTTATAGGAAATTTTTCCAAAAATTTCCTATTTTTATAGGAAATTTTTCCAAAAATTTCCTATTTTTATAGGAAATTTTTCCAAAAATTTCCTATTTTTATAGGAAATTTTTCAAAAATTTCCTATTTTTATAGGAAATTTTTCAAAAATTTCCTATTTTTATAGGAAATTTTTCAAAAATTTCCTATTTTTATAGGAAATTTTTCAAAAATTTCCTATTTTTATAGGAAATTTTTCAAAAATTTCCTATTTTTATAGGAAATTTTTCAAAAATTTCCTATTTTTATAGGAAATTTTTCAAAAATTTCCTATTTTTATAGGAAATTTTTCAAAAATTTCCCATTTTTATAGGAAATTTTTCAAAAATTTCCTATTTTTATAGGAAATTTTTCAAAAATTTCCTATTTTTATAGGAAATTTTTCAAAAATTTCCTATTTTTATAAAAATAGGAAATTTTTCAAAAATTTCCTATTTTTATAAAAATAGGAAATTTTTCCAAAAATTTCCTATTTTTATAGGAAATTTTTCTAAAAATTTCCTATTTTTATAGGAAATTTTTCCAAAAATTTCCTATTTTTATAGGATATTTTTCCAAAAATTTCCTATTTTTAAAGGATATTTTTCCAAAAATTTCCTATTTTTATAGGAAATTTTTCTAAAATTTCCTATTTTTATAGGAAATTTTTCCAAAAATTTCCTATTTTTATAGGAAATTTTTCCAAAAATTTCCTATTTGTATAGGAAATTTTTCCAAAAATTTCCTATTTTTATAGGAAATTTTTCCAAAAATTTCCTATTTTTATAGGAAATTTTTCCAAAAATTTCCTATTTTTATAGGAAATTTTTCCAAAAATTTCCTATTTTTATAGGAAATTTTTCCAAAAATTTTCTATTTTTATAGGAAATTTTTCCAAAAATTTCCTATTTTTATAGGAAATTTTTCCAAAAATTTCCTATTTTTATAGGAAATTTTTCCAAAAATTTCCTATTTTTATAGGAAATTTTTCCAAAAATTTCCTATTTTTATAGGAAATTTTTCCAAAAATTTCCTATTTTTATAGGAAATTTTTCCAAAAATTTCCTATTTTTATAGGACATTTTTCCAAAAATTTCCTATTTTTATAGGAAATTTTTCCAAAAATTTCCTATTTTTATAGGAAATTTTTCCAAAAATTTCCTATTTTTATAGGAAGTTTTTCCAAAAATTTCCTATTTTTATAGGAAATTTTTCCAAAAATTTCCTATTTTTATAGGAAATTTTTCCAAAAATTTCCTATTTTTATAGGAAATTTTTCCAAAAATTTCCTATTTTTATAGGAAATTTTTCCAAAAATTTCCTATTTTTATAGGAAATTTTTCCAAAAATTTCCTATTTTTATAGGAAATTTTTCCAAAAATTTCCTATTTTTATAGGAAATTTTTCCAAAAATTTCCTAATTTTATAGGAAATTTTTCCAAAAATTTCCTATTTTTATAGGAAATTTTTCCAAAAATTTCCTATTTTTATAGGAAATTTTTCCAAAAATTTCCTATTTTTATAGGAAATTTTTCAAAAATTTCCTATTTTTATAGGAAATTTTTCCAAAAATTTCCTATTTTTTTAGGAAATTTTTCAAAAATTTCCTATTTTTATAGGAAATTTTTCAAAAATTTTCTATTTTTATAGGAAATTTTTCAAAAATTTCCTATTTTTATAGGAAAATTTTCAAAAATTTCCTATTTTTATAGGAAATTTTTCAAAAATTTCCTATTTTTATAGGAAATTTTTCAAAAATTTCCTATTTTTATAGGAAATTTTTCAAAAATTTCCTATTTTTATAGGAAATTTTTCAAAAATTTCCTATTTTTATAGGAAATTTTTCAAAAATTTCCTATTTTTATAGGAAATTTTTCAAAAATTTCCTATTTTTATAGGAAATTTTTCAAAAATTTCCTATTTTTATAGGAAATTTTTCAAAAATTTCCTATTTTTATAGGAAATTTTTCAAAAATTTCCTATTTTTATAGGAAATTTTTCAAAAATTTCCTATTTTTATAGGAAAATTTTCAAAAATGTCCTATTTTTATCGGAAATTTTTCAAAAATTTCCTATTTTTATAGGAAATTTTTAAAAAATTTCCTATTTTTATAGGAAATTTTTCAAAAATTTCCTATTTTTATAGGAAATTTTTCAAAAATTTCCTATTTTTATAGGAAATTTTTCAAAAATTTCCTATTTTTATAGGAAATTTTTCAAAAATTTCCTATTTTTATAGGAAATTTTTCAAAAATTTCCTATTTTTATAGGAAATTTTTCAAAAATTTCCTATTTTTATAGGAAATTTTTCAAAAATTTCCTATTTTTATAGGAAATTTTTCAAAAATGTCCTATTTTTATATGAAATTTTTCAAAAATTTCCTATTTTTATAGGAAATTTTTCAAAAATTTCCTATTTTTATAGGAAATTTTTCAAAAATTTCCTATTTTTATAGGAAATTTTTCAAAAATTTCCTATATTTATAGGAAATTTTTCAAAAATTTCCTTTTTTTATAGGAAATTTTTCAAAAATTTCCTATTTTTATAGGAAATTTTTCAAAAATTTCCTATTTTTATAGGAAATTTTTCAAAAATTTCCTATTTTTGTAGGAAATTTTTCAAAAATTTCCTATTTTTATAGGAAATTTTTCAAAAATTTCCTATTTTTATAGGAAATTTTTCAAAAATTTCCTATTTTTATAGGAAATTTTTCAAAAATTTCCTATTTTTATAGGAAATTTTTCAAAAATTTCCTATTTTTATAGGAAATTTTTCAAAAATTTCCTATTTTTATAGGAAATTTTTCAAAAATTTCCTAGTTTTATAGGAAATTTTTCAAAAATTTTCTATTTTTATAGGAAATTTTTCAAAAATTTCCTATTTTTATAGGAAATTTTTCAAAAATTTCCTATTTTTATAGGAAATTTTTCAAAAATTTCCTATTTTTATAGGAAATTTTTCAAAAATTTCCTATTTTTATAGGAAATTTTTCAAAAATTTCCTATTTTTATAGGAAATTTTTCAAAAATTTCCTATTTTTATAGGAAATTTTTCAAAAATTTCCTATTTTTATAGGAAATTTTTCAAAAATTTCCTATTTTTATAGGAAATTTTTCAAAAATTTCCTATTTTTATAGGAAATTTTTCAAAAATTTCCTATTTTTATAGGAAATTTTTCAAAAATTTCCTGTTTTTATAGGAAATTTTTCAAAAATTTCCTATTTTTATAGGAAATTTTTTAAAAATTTCCTATTTTTATAGGAAATTTTTCAAAAATTTCCTATTTTTATAGGAAATTTTTCAAAAATTTCCTATTTTTATAGGAAATTTTTCAAAAATTTCCTATTTTTATAGGAAATTTTTCAAAAATTTCCTATTTTTATAGGAAATTTTTCAAAAATTTCCTATTTTTATAGGAAATTTTTCAAAAATTTCCTATTTTTATAGGAAATTTTTCAAAAATTTCTTATTTTTATAGGAAATTTTTCCAAAAATTTCTTATTTTTATAAGAGATTTTAAAAATAAACTCACTTTCGTGTACAGTCTTTACATTTAGCTATTTATATTGGACTTTTTTGTTTAAAAATATTTCGTTCAGTTTTCGGACAAGGGGTGAAGGCTTATCCGTTGGCTGGACGGGTTGAAGGTTTTTGTTGTTACTGCCTTTTGTGTTTAAGGTTGATATAGTGGTTGGTCGTTTACTTATTTGATATTACGTGTTTTCATTTTTTATCTACTTTACGTGAATAGTACGTGCTATTGTCGAGGTTGTTGCTGTTGCTATAATTTTTGCCGGCGGTGTTGCTATTTTTCCAAATGAGTAATTTATGCGCTGCACTTTAACGTCATATTAGTTGTTGTTTTTTGTTTTTCTTTTTGCAAATTCTTTAGCAAATAAACGTTTTAACAAAAAAAAAAAGAAACTAAAAACTTTCAACTTGTTCGTTCTGGTATAACTAACAGGAGCAGCAAATTAAGAGGGGGAAATATGTCTGAAATGTAGCAGCAGCAGAGGCGGCGGCATTAGTTACATAGTTATCAGGCGTAATAAAACGTGTTGAAAATGTGGGTGTTTTTTTAGGAAGGATTTTTTTGTTTTTCCTCTTTTTTTCTATCTATGACTACATTAAATTTTTTTTGTTTTGTTTTATATTTAGGGCTGTTTTTTCAGTTTGAAAAACGTTTTATTTGTTAATTTCAATTTGTTGTTTTATTTTTGCTATGGTTCTTATTATTTTTTTTCAAAGCAATTTCCATTTCTTTTGTCCGTTGTTTAAAGATAATATCCTTAAGCCTTTACATTCAAAAACTCTTTTATTTTTGCTATTTGATCTTTTGTTTTTTAGGGAGACAAAAAAAAAACTTTTCAAACAACACTTGGTGTTTGTGTTTGGTATTTTTTGTGTATAGGATGAGGCACAGTGGTTTGAAGAACTAGATTTAGTACTAATAAGATGCCTACCCAGAGCTATAAGCGGAGCTTTTGCCTTTTAGTCATATCTCAAGTTAGAGCTTTAATCAATTAATCAACAGAGTTCTTCTTAAAGATCTAGCTTAAGTTCTGGTCACTAGTCAAAGCTTTAATAAAAGCAGTTGTAATATATCTAGTCAGAATTCTACATATTGCTATAGTCATAAGAATAGTCAAAGCTTTAATCAGAGGTCTTGTAAAAGATCAAGTTAGAATTCTAGTTATTGCTATAGTTACGAGAATATTCAGAGCTTCGTTAAGAGCTTTAGTCATAGTTCTAGACAAACCTTTAATTAGAGCTTTGTTTAGAGCTTTAATCATAGTTTTAGCCAAAGCTTTAATCAGAGTTCTTGTAGTAGATCTGTCAGAATTCAAGTTATAGTCATAAGAATAGTCAGAGCTTTGTTTAGAGCTTTAGCTTTAGTTTTAGACAAAGAGCTCTTGTAATATATCTAGTCAGCTCTTGTAAAACATCTAGTCAGAATTCTAGTTATTGCTATAGTTAAAGCTTTAATCAAAGCTTTAATCAAAGCTCTTGCAATAGAAATTGTCAGAATTCTAGTTATTGCTATAGCCATAAGAATAGTCGGAACTTTGTTTAGAGCTTTAGTCATAATTTTAGTCAAAGCTCTTGTTATATATCTAGTCAAAATTCTAGCTATTCCTATAGTCATTAGAATAGTCAGAGCTTTAGTCATAGTTTTAGTGAAATCTTCAATCTTGTAATAGATCCAGTCACAATTCTAGTTATTTCTATAGTCATAAGAATAGGCAGAGCTTTGTTTAGAACTTTAGTCGTAGTTAAAGCTTTAATCACAGCTCTAGTAATAGATCTAGTCAAAATTCTAGTCATTGCTATAGTTAAAAGAATAGTCAGAGCATTGTTTAGAGCTTTAGTGAAAGCTTAAATCAGAGCTCTTGTAATAGATCCAGTCAGAATTCTAGTTATTGCTGATAATTAGTCTAGGCAAGTCATAGTTTCGGAGCTTTTGTCATAGTTCTAGTCAAAGCTTTAGTCTGAGCTTAAGTCATAGCCATAGACAAATTATAAATCAGAGCTCTTGTAATGGATACAAAAAGATCTTCATCATTGCTATAGTCAATAGACTAGTCAGAGCTTAAATTATAGTTTTTGTTTTAGCTACAGTCAAAGCTTTAATCGGAGATCTTGTAATGGATCTGGACAAAGCTCTAGTCATTGCTTTAGTCATAGGTATAGTCAGATCTTTAGTGATAGTTCTAGTCAAAACTTTATTCAGAGGTTTAGTTACATTTCTTGTCAAAGCTTCAATCAGAGCTTTTACAGTGGATCTAGATAGATATTTAACAATTGCGAATATCTAGTTAGAGCTCTAGTCATTCCGATAGTCATAAGTCAAATGAAAGCTTTGGGCATAGTTGTAGTCAAAGCTTTTATCAAAGCTTAAGTCATAGTTCTAGTCAAAGTTCTAACCAGAGCTCTTGAAATAGATCTAGTCAGAGCTCTAGTCATTGCTATAGTCATAAGTTTTGTGAAAGCTTTAGTCATATTTCTAGCTAAAGTTTTAATCAGAGCTCTTGAAAAGGATTTAGACAGAACTTTAGTCATTGCTTAAGTCAAAGATCTAATCAGAGCTTAAGTTTAGTTCTTGTTTAAGCTTTAGTGAAAGCTTTAATTAGAGTTCTTGTAATAAGTCTAGGCAGAATATTAGTCATCATCATTAGTCATGGTTCTAGTCAAAACTTTGTTCAAAACTTTAGTTACAGTTCTATTCAAAGCTTTTATCTGAGATCTAGACAGATCTTTAGCAATTGGTAAAGTCAAACTTCTAGTCATTGCTATAGTCATAAGTCTTGTGAAAGCTTTAGTCATTTTTCTAGTCAAAGCTTTAATTAGAGCTCTCGTTATGGTTTTTGACAGATCCTTAGTCATTACTTTAGTCATAGGCTTAGGCTTAAGTCATAGTTCTTGTCATAGCTCTGGTCGAAGTTTTAATCAGAGCTATTGTAATAGATCTAGTCATTGCTATAGTCATAGGTCAAGTCAAAGCTTTTGTCAGAGCTCATGCAATAGACCTAGTCATATCTCTAGTCATTACTATAGTCATAAGTCGAGTCAGAGCTTTAATATGGGCTTAAGTTCTAATTATAGTCATAGCTTTAATCAGAGCTCCATAATTTAAAGCTCTTTTCATTCATATAGTCATAGGTCAATTCAGAGCTTTTCTTATAGTCATTGCCCTATTCGATGCTTTAATCAAAGCTTTTATAATAGATATAGACAGAGCTCTTGACTAAGGATCTATTCTGAGCTTTAGTCATAGCTCTAGTCAAAGTGAAAGCTTTAGTAAGAGTTTTATTAAAAAAGTCTATTAAAAGCTCTAGTTATAGCCTCAGTCGTAGCTTTAGTATAGCTTTAATTACATAGTTAGTAGTTTGCTTCACAAAACATCAGTTGAGCCCCAAAAAAAAAAACTCAACTCTTAACCACTGTTCCGGGTATCTCTAACACAAACGAGTGCTTTGCTTTTCAACACTTCTTTTTTTTCCTGCAGGACAACGTTCTCCTAGTGCTTATGTTTGTGTTTAGTGAATTGAATTAATATTGTTGCAAATTGTTTTTGAAAGGTATTAATTTTGTTTTCTTTGCTTTAAATTTGTCTTCACTTTTTTTTTTGAAGTTTAAAAGGGATAAGTTTTCACAGGGAAGATAGTATTTTTTTCACAAAAATATTTTTTTATGTTCTGGTTATTTTGTGCTAATGTGTTAAATTTGCTATTTATGTGCATGATAACTATACAACTTAAAACAATTGGGTTTTAAATTTTAAAGGAAATAAAAATGAAAGAATTGAAGCGTTAAATAAGTTTTTAAGGTTTAAAATTTCTGTGTGGCTCTGTCTTTGATGAAGCCAGGTAGTACGTAGTTTGTAAAAATTTAACTAACACCTCTAATTTCTGGGGAGTACTTTTGAAAAGTTTTGCAGGATAAGGCGCATAAAGTGAAGGGTCAATTTTCCCCTTGGGTATTGGCTGATCTATATAACCGTGCAAATAGGGTTTTAATCAACCGATAGTGAGCATACATTCCGACCTCGATTTGCGCATTACTAAAGCGCTTCTCCTTTAGATACCAGTTACTTATTCTTACCGCAACCAGTTGAGCCCCAAAAAGCTTTGGTACTGTTCTCATATTCCCAGTCATACAACAAAACAGAAATCATGCAATACTTATTAAAAATGAATTAAAATAAAGAATAATGATACCATCCTACCAGTCTAAGATCACAGAAATACCAGAACCAATGATAAGAAATAGAAGTCAGGTCATAACAAACGGATCCACATTCCAAAGGCATTCTAAACTCTTCTATTTCCTATTTTGTCTTTTACCTCTATTACAAAGCTTTATTGCATTATCACACATTCTTAAACTTTTCAGGGTGTAAGACATTCTACTCAAGACGTAATAATATTCCTACCTCCTATAACTATAATGTCTAAATAGTACTTGCATTACCACTCCATATTATACTATACCAATTTTTACACACTTTCCAACAGTCACATATAAGCTTTTTACTCAAAGTTCTTTAACTTTAAATTAAAGTTTGTGCATAAACTCATACGTGACCCCAAAATTTATATTAAAATCTCATCCAGATTGTAATCTGGGTACTCATAATATCTCAGTATCGCCCTTTAAACATCCCTAACCCAATCCTTCTACAGTATTTTTAGAAACCAAATGTTTTCTTCAATTCGGTTAAGTACTTTTCGAGATATGGGTATTAAAGATTCGATAAAATTCTCAGAACTGTTTTTTTATTTGGTCAATAACTCTGTGCTCGACTTTGAAAACTTCTGCTGAATTTAATGGTACTGATCGTTTTTTTGGTTAGCTCTAGTTTTTAAAAAATGAAGGAGGTTGAACAATAAATATTCGCGTAACTCGAAAACTGTTTATTTTCTTGAACAAATAAAAAAACCAAAATTCGGCAACAAAATTACCTTTTAGGAACACTAATTACTTGTTTAGTTTGGGCAGTCGTTTTAGAAAAAAATACTGGTCCGTCCTAGCGATTGTAAGAATTTTTCGTGCAGCTTCGATAGATCAGACATAGACATATTTATTAAAGCTTTTGGGTAGTTCTAATAGCCATTTACCACAGATAACCTGAAAAACTTTCTTTTTTTAATCTATTCCATTTCATTTAATCCATTCCATATTTAATCTATTCCATTCCATTTTAATCATTCCATTTTAATCTATTCCACCACAAAAGGGTCAGTTTAAGACTCAAGTGACGCTTAGTCACCAGCAACCTCCCTAACATATCACATCATGACTTTGTCGGAAAAGCTTTTGATTAGTTATGAATAAATTTAAAGTTGGAGAAATTATTAAGATGAGCCTTTTAGCAGGCGGTGTTGTTCTGTAGCCCCGTTCTTAGGGTATAGACAACCTTTTGCTTTTAAATCAGTGAAGGTTACAAACACAAACGCAAATTTTTGATTGGCCTAGTGACAGCAGAGAAATTTTAAAAAGCTCCGAGTATGTTTTCGGTTCATAATGTGTATTTCATAGCGAGTAACTCAATTTGTTTTGGAGATACATATATAAATTTTGAATGGAAGGCGCTATATTAGAAAAGTTAATAAATAATAAAGCTCATAACTTCAAAAATTAGTAGATCGATTTGAAAAAGTTCTTCAACAAAAATGTTTATAATTCTGTCTATCTATGAAAGCCTTAGGTAGAATCGATTTAAAATGGATATTGGAGCTTTATTGGAAAAGCTTGAGGTTAATCATAAAGATCTCTCAAAACAAAGAGATCGATTTAGATAATTAATTCAGCAATAATGTTTGCAATATAACGATGATGATTTTGATTTTTTTACCCAAAATCAGTCCGAAGTTGCCCAAAACATACCCAATTGTGTTCATGTACTCTGTTTTGGTTTGAATCTTTACTAAATTGTGAGAGTAATTTCATTTCCCCTCTTACTCAAAACAACATAGACTTTTTCTTAGAAACCTACGTCGACTCATGCGCAAGAACTTTGCTAAAGATCATTGCCTGGTCAAATGCACAGTTTACGATTTAATTCATTCTGAGTAATTTTCAGTGGAGCCACCTGTCGGAAATAAGTCGTACGAATTAAGAAACCTTTGTCGGCTTATGCGTAACAACTTTACTTAAGATCATAGCACGATCAAATGCACAACTTACGATTTAATTCATTTTTAGTAATTTTCGGTAGCGCCACATGTCGAAAATTGTTCATACCATTCGTCGGCTCATGTGCAACAACTTTGCTAAAGTTCATTGCACGATCAAATGCACAGCTTACGATTTAATTCACTTTGTGTAATTTTCAGTGGCGCCACCTGTCGAAAATTGTTTATACCAACTAAGAAAGCTTCGTCGGCTCATGTGCAATAACTTTGCTAAAAATCATAGCCTGATCAAATGCACAGTTTACGATTTAATTCATTTTTAGTAATTTTCAGTGGCGCCACCTGTCGGAAATAGTTCATACCATTTAAAAAACCTTCGCCGGCTCATTTGCAACAACTTCGCTAAAGATCATAGCATGATCATATGTACAGTTTACGATTTTATTTATTTTGAGTAATTTTCAGTGGAGCCACCTGTCAGAAATAAGTCGTACGAATTAAGAAACCTTTGTCGGCTTATGCGTTACAACTTTACTAAAGATCATAGCACGATCAAATGCACAACTTACGATTTAATTCATTTTTAGTAATTTTCGGTAGCGCCACATGTCGAAAATTGTTCATACCATTCGTCGGCTCATGTGCAACAACTTTGCTAAAGATCATTGCACGATCAAATGCACAGCTTACGATTTAATTCACTTTGTGTAATTTTCAGTGGCGCCACCTGTCGAAAATTGTTTATACCAACTAAGAAAGCTTCGTCGGCTCATGTGCAACAACTTTGCTAAAACTCATAGCCTGATCAAATGCACAGTTTACGATTTAATTCATTTTTAGTAATTTTCAGTGGCGCCACCTGTCGGAAATAGTTCATACCATTTAAAAAACCTTCGCCGGCTCATTTGCAACAACTTCGCTAAAGATCATAGCATGATCATATGTACAGTTTACGATTTTATTTATTTTGAGTAATTTTCAGTGGAGCCACCTGTCGGAAATAAGTCGTACGAATTAAGAAACCTTTGTCGGCTTATGCGTTACAACTTTACTAAAGATCATAGCACGATCAAATGCACAGCTTACGATTTAATTCATTTTTAGTAACTTTTATTTATTTATTTATTTTCAGTGGCGCCACCTGTCGGAAATTAGTGATACCAATTTAAAAACTTTCGTAGTCTCGCGCGCTACAACTTTAGCTAAAGATTATTGCATGAGTATAACATGGTTAAATGCATAGTTTGCTATACTATAAAGGACATGTAGACAGAAAAATATTCATTTGTTTAAAAGTTATAACATTACCAATTTTTCCCCTTTTAACCCCCAATTTCTTAAAAGTTACATATCGTTACTTTAATATAGAAAGGCCCTAAGTCGTTTTTCATTCAAATTGCTTTTTAAAGCTTTATCTTATGTAATTTTATAAAAATATTTGGATTTCAATAAACATTATTATGGCAATAAATCCTTCAGAGAATTTAGTAAAAAATTGCGTTTAAAAAATTTCTGTATCTCCAAAACTTTAGATTTTATTTAGTTTATTTTTCCTCTCCTGTAATGTAAGAAAAATATTAGTTAGGGCTTTTCTATATTAAAGTAGCGATATGCACATTTGGTACTTGGTACCCATTTTGGCTCCCGAAATAAAAAAGTACCAAATACGTGTTCAATATTTTTCTCACATTTATTGATTGCATTACAAAATTCTTTTCTATATTATTTGGTTCAAAAGATAAGAGTGGCTTTAAAATGGTACCAAAAAACTATTTTCACCCTTTTTTACCCCTACTGGGCATAGATTGGAAAAAGTACCAAGCACCTGTCGGCTTAACAGCTATTCAAAGCATAATTTAAATTTTGTTTCTATGAGTATTACTTTAGTAGATATAGCATTTTCGATTTTTTCCCCTTTTTACCCTCTTAGAAGCAAAGGTTCCCTTCTTACTCGACCTATACATCAAAAAAGATACTCACTGTCCAAATTTTATCAAATCGCCATTCTATATGCAAAGTGAGCTTTAAAGCTTTTTTGGAGTTAAAGCTTGAACTAAAATAAATACATTTCAGTTTAAATACATATTCAGTTATTTTAGTTCAAGTTTTAACTCCAAAAAAGCTTTAAAGTTCACTTTGCATTAAACACTTATGTATATTTTGATGTTTAAAATAACAAGTTTTCTTTTGAACTTAAATAAAAATCAAGGAAAAATAAAACGATTTTCATCTAATCTTTATTATGTCCAACGTTTTTTTGCCTTTCAATCTATCTTCCACTATTTCCCCCATTATCTAAAGAGATTTAAAAACCAAGACTAGTCCGGAAGTCTTTAAACAAAATTTATCATTTGGTGCTTTTAGAACGAATTGTTTCCTTGTGCCAGAAAGCAAAATTAAGCTCCTGGTTAAGCCGATTAGTTTTGATTTTGTTTTGTTTTATTTTAAAACGTTTAAATAAAATTTTTATTACTTAGGAGATTTTTTTTTGTTTTGCTTTTCCTTTGTTTCTTATCAAGTGATTTTAGATATTTATTTATAATTTTCTTTTTGAAAATCCTAAATGATTGGAGAAAAATTAGAAATAATAAAAATTCAACTAAAATGTAGTAAAGTGCCCTCTAACTACGGGTAGTTGTAGTTATAGTGAAGTTGTATTGAAAAAGTAACTACTCGACGTCCTTTTAAAATTTATTATTTTAGTAGTTAGTTTTTGTGTTGTTGTATTTTAGTTGGTTGGTTTGTTGTTGTAGTTGTTGCTGCAATTGTTGTTCCATTTAAAAGCCAATATTAAATTGCCATCCAACATGGAGTTGGACAAAAAAAAAACTAAAATGAATGAATGAATTGCATACAATAAAACATTGTATGATATAATAGCACAGGATATTAGTATAGGGGCAAATAAGTTTTGATATTAAAAAATTAAAATTAAAGTATTGTTTTTTACAAAATTTTTAATATTTATATCTTTTTTGTCATTTCAGATTATATTAATGAAGGTATGTATTCGTTAAAATTAATTTGAATTTAAGATTTGAGGAAACTAAATTTTCAATATTTCAGTAAACATTTGTTTAATTGTATTCAAAGCCGATATTTTAAAAAATACTCATCCGATACTTTCTTAAAAGAAATAGTATACAATTATCTGCATATACTTGCATTTACTATGAGCTTTTTTCTTTTAAAATATAATGAAGAAAAATTTTCTATACAAAAAAAGAAATTTTTAAAAGTTTTATCGTAGTGTATTGTACTATAGAAAACATTTTGTATAAAAAAATTGATGAGAACGAACATTTTTTATAGAAAAAAAATTTCTATAGAAAAAATTTTGTTGAAGAAAATTTTTTTAGAGAAGACATTTTTCTAGAGAAACTTTTTTCTATAGAAAATGTTTCTCTAGAAACTTTTTATTTCAATAAGGAAGGTTTTCTTTAAAAATAATTTTACAAGAAATTCTTCCACTAAAAATTTTTGATAACAAATATTTTTTATCGAAAAAGTTTTGATAGCGAAAATTTTTTCAATAGAAAACATTTTGGTAATTTTTTTGAGACAAAAAATTTTGATAACGAAAATTTTCCTATAGAAAAAATTTTGTTAACGAAAATTATTCTATAGAATTTTTTGTAAAATTTTTGTTATGAACATTTTTCTATAGAAAAAAAATTTTAACGAAAATTTTTCTATAAAAAAGTTTTCCTAACGAAAATTTTTTTAACGGAATTTTGTTTTAAAGAAAAAAAAATTTCTAAAGGATTTGTTTTGTAGTAAAAATTTTCTAACGAAAATTTTCTATAGAAAAAAGAACATTTGATAACAAAAATTTTTCTATAGAAATAATTTTGATAATAAAAATTTTTCTATAGAAATAATTTTGATAATAAAAATTTTTCTATAGAAAAAGTTTTGATAACAAAAATTTTTCTATAGAGAAAGTTTTGATAACAAAAATTTTTTTATAGAAAAAGTTTTGATAACAAAAATTTTTCTACAAAAAAAAATTTTCTAACGAAAATTTTTCTATAGAAAAAATGTTGATAAGAAAAATTTTTCTTTAAAAAAAATTTTTCTAACGAAAATTTTTCTATAGAAAAAATGTTGATAAGAAAAATTTTTCTTTAAAAAAAATTTTGATAACAAAAATTTTTCTATAGAAAAAATTTTGATAACAAAAATTTTTCTATAGAAAAAAATTTGATAACAAAAATTTTTCTATAGAAAAAAATTTGATAACAAAAATTTTTCTATAGTTAAACTTTTTCTAAAATTTTTCTATCAACATTTTTTCTACAGAAAAAAATTTTTTTGACGAAATTTTTTCTGTAGAAAATTTTTCCATAGAAAAAATTTTGTTAAGGAAAATTTTTCTATAGAAAAAATTTGCTAAGGAAAATTTTTCTAAGTAATTTTTTCTTCA
The DNA here is from genome assembly GCA_933228675.1 of Stomorhina lunata. Classification (NCBI taxonomy): domain Eukaryota; kingdom Metazoa; phylum Arthropoda; class Insecta; order Diptera; family Rhiniidae; genus Stomorhina; species Stomorhina lunata. The sequence goes on along the minus strand of OW121742.1, from coordinate 104,115,151 downwards.
AAAATTTTCTATAGTAATTCTTTCATCAAAAATTTTTGATAGAAGTTTTTTCATAAAAAATTTTCTTTAGAAACTTTTTCATCAAAAATGTTTTATATAAATTTTTTCATCAAAAATTTTCTAAAGAATTTTTTTCATGAAAAATTTTCTATAGATATTTTTTCATCAAAAATTTTCTATTCAACTTTTTTCATCAAAAATTTTCTATAGATATTTCTTCATCAAAAATTTTCTATTGAACTTTTTTCATCAAAAATTTTCTATAGAAACTTTTTCGCCAAAGTTTTCTAAAAAAAATTTTTCGTCAAAAATTTTCTATAGAAATTTTTTCATAAAAAATTTTCTTTAGAATATTTTTATTAAAATTTTTTTTTTAGAAATTTTTTGTTAAACATTTTTTATAGAAATTTTTTCATCAAAAATTTTCTATAGAAATTTTTCCATCAAAAATTTTTTATAGAGACTTTCTATAAAAGCTTTAATCAAAATTTTTCTAATGAAATTTTTTCATCAAAAATTTTCTGAAGAAATTTTTTTATGAAAAGTTTTCTATAAAAATTTTTGCATCAAAAATTTTCTCTAGAAATTTTTTCATCAAAAATTATCTATAGAAATTGTCTATAGAAGCTTTTTCATCAAAAATTTTCTAATGAAATTTTTTCATCAAAAAATTTCTAAAGAAATTTTTTTATAAAAAATTTTCTGAAGAAATTTTTTATGAAAAATTTTCTAAAGAAATTTATTTATCAAAAATTTTTTACAGAAATTGTTTTTATCAAAAACTTTCTAAAGAAATGTTTTCATCAAAACTTTTTTAAAGAAATTCTTTTATCAAAAATTTTCTAAAGAAATTTTTTCATAAAAAATTTTCTATAGAATTTTTTTCATCAACAATTTTCTTTAGAAATTTTTTCATTAAAAATTTTCTTTAGAAATTTTTTCATAAAAATTTTCTATAGTAATTTTTTCATCAAAAATTTTCTTTAGAAATTTTTTGATAAAAAATTTTTTTGATCAAAAATTTTCTCTAGAAATTTTTCATCAAAAATTTTTTTTAGAAATTTTTTCATCAAAAGTTTTTTAAAAAATCTTTTTCGTCAAAAATTTTCTAAAGAAATTTTTTCGTCAAAAAAATTTTTTATAGAAATTTTTTTATCAAAAATTTTCTTTAGAAATTTTGTCATTAAAAATTTTCTATAGAAATTTTTTCATCTAGAATTTTCTAAAAAAAATTTCTTGATAAAACATTTTCTAAAGAAATTTTTTCATGAAAAATTTTCGAAAGAAATTTTTTTATTGAAACTTTATAAAGAAATTTTTTTATTGGAATTTTTGAAAAGAAATGTTTTTATCAAAAAGTTTCTATAGACATTTTTTCATCAAAAAGCTTCTATAGACATTTTTTCATCAACAATTTTCTATAGAAATTTTTTGATCAAAAATTTTCTATAGACATTTTTTCATCAACAATTTTCTATAGAAATTTTTTGATCAAAAATTTTCAATAGAAATTTTTTCATCAAAAACATTCTATAGAAATTTTTTTATCAAAAATTTTCTGTAGAAATTTGTTCATCAAAAATTTTCTATAGAAATTTTTTCATCAAAAACTTTCTATAGAAATTTTTTCATCAAAAACTTTCTATAAAAATTTTTTCATCAAAAATTTTCTATAGAAATTTTTTCATCAAAAACTTTCTATAGAAATTTTTTCATCAAAAATTTTCTATAGAAATTTTTTCATCAAAAATTTTCGATAGAAATTTTTTCATCAAAAATTTTCTATAGAAATTTTTTCATCAAAAATTTTCTATAGAAATTTTTTCATCAAAAATTTTCTATAGAATTTTTTTTATCAAAAATTTTCTACCGAAATTTTTTCATCAAAAATTTTCGATAGAAATTTTTTCATCGAAAAATTTCTTAAGAAAGTTTTTTATCAAAAATTTTCTTTAGAAATTTTTTCAGAAAAAATTTTCTAAAGACATTTTCTTATTAAAAATTTTCTAAAAAAATTTTCTTATTGAAAATTTTCTAAAGAAATTTTTTCATCAGCAATTTTCTATAGAAATTTTTCATAAAAAATTTTCTGACTAAATTTTTTCATAAAAAATTTTCTATAGAAATTTTTTCATAAAAAATTTTCTGAAGAAATTTTTTCATAAAAGATTTTGAAAAGAAATTTTTTTATCAAAATTTTGTTTTAAGAAATTTTTCCATTAAAAATGTTTCTAAAGAAATTTTTCCATTAAAAATGTTTCTAAAGAAATTTTTTCATCGAAAATTTTCTAATATTTTTAGAGAAACTTTTTTTATAGAAAAAAGTTTTTTACAAAAATTTTTAAAAAATATCCCTTATCCTTTTTTCTTTCACTGCTTTCATTTACAATCCCTCGACTACACATTTTCATTCATAGATTTCTCTTTAACGTTTGTCTGAAATTTTTATTCGTTGCCCAGTTGTTGTTGTAGTTGTTGTTGCTACGAGTATTTCACTTTACCGCCATATACAACATTTCCGTCCGTCTAAAACAAAAGAGTTGGAAGGAATAATAAAAACGCATTTGTTGGCAGGTTTCTATTTTATTGTTTTGTAGTTAATTTTAATTGAAATTTGGCTTTCGGTGATATAATACGGACAGAATATAAATGGCTAAAAGAGCAAATATATCACTGGAATAACTCTTTCCTTATTTATATTTTTTAGACCAAATACTCGTACTTGTATTCAAGTTGTGGTTTCAGTCTAAAGGAGTAAATAGTCTAAAGTCTTTGAAAAGGGATTTTCTAAAAAAAGACTCCTTTAGTTATAAATATTTCTGGAAACAATATAAATAGCTTTACCTGAGTTTAAATGGCTAAAATTTATTAATTAAATGACTATTTGAAGACCATGAAAGAGATTTTCAAAAAGGGGTTGTCAACGCTACAAAATACTAACATCTCCTAAATACGGTTTTTGCTTAAGTTAATTAAAATTGACTAAATTCTTGGAATTAAATTGGCCTTTTTGAAGGTTTTAAATTTTGTCTCTATAGTGATTAAAAAGGCAAATTCTACTTAGAAACATAAGCAATATTTGTCATTTTAATTAAGAGTATTTCGCATTAAATTTTCATTAAAGAGGAAATATTTTTTCATTTATTATTTATTAATATTTAATTAATGATGTTGACATAAAATTGTAAAAAAAAAATTCAATATTTAGTGAAACAAATTTACTTTTTGAAGTCTGAGAAATTTAATTAAAAGGTGTCGTTTATGACTTAGCCATAATAAGCTCGCCTCAGGCTAAATGTGCATGTGAGCACAAAGCTTTAATGTAAAAAGTCTTAAATATTGTTGTTCAATTCACATATTGTTGTATAAGTCATAAGAACTCTTACGAATACGATATGAGTGCAAGAGAAAACTTTGAGAAAAACCTAACATTGTACACGGCGGTAGTAAGAGCGATAATGGACTAAGGTGTTATTGTCTGTTTGAGAGCTCTTTAGAAATCGATATGCTGCTAGATATACGTCCATCGAATGATAAGTCTGTGCATTGCGGTCGAATTTCTGTCCACCTCTGGACATAATCAGCAAATAAACTGCGACAGTTTAATTAATAGAGCTATCATACCGGCCACCATTGACTACACTCCTGTAGTATCACTATTAGAAATGTGGCTTGGTGCTAAAAGGGCCAATGTCAATTTTTTGCTGTTTTGACTCCAACAGCTAATCTCTAACTTAACCCTCAAAAGATTTATAAGGGTTTTTCTGGACAACGTACCTATGAATCTATATAGAAAATAAAAACTTTAAAGCAAATTTTCTTAAAATTATATTTTTTGACATTGGCCCTTTTAGCACCAAGCCACAGAGATAAAATGTATATACGAATATTTATAGCGGATATGAATTCGTAGCTACATTGAACTTGTAGTAAAGTATGATTCAATAATTTGGTTGACTTCAAAGTCAACTTTAAAGACATAAAGCTAAATTAAGCACGAAGGGACCTGATCACTTTAGTATATTCCAGTAGGTTGGCTGAAATGTAATAGCCTTATGATAGTGAAGATAAATATTTTCTCTAATAGTCAAACTGTCATTACTTAGGTGTCAGATTTCTATCTTCTGAGTATAATATCGATCAATTTGGCCAGCCTTGACGAACATTAATCAACACATTCAATCAAATCTGCTATAAACCCTATATCATTAACAAGCCGTCGATGTAAAAGAAATAAAATTGGGTCTAGAACAAACAATTTAAGGAATTCGTTTACCTATCAACAGATGGCGAAACTTTATTCCATTGGCTGAGAATAACCGCCTTTTATTTTTTTGATTCGAAATAAAAGTTATTTTTTTATTTTTATTTCTATTTTTTTTATTTTTACCTACGTTTTAACTCCGGCTCCGAACGGCAAATGCATTAGTTAGAGCAGTTTTACAAAGCAGAATCACTTTCTGAGTCATCTGGCTGGAACCCCATGTAAACCATGTAATCAAAGTATAGCTCGCAATTCTGAAGATAATTTGATAAAATTTGCACACATAATTTGTTTAATAGTGGGACCATGGCTATTGAAAGTCGTCAAAATCGGTCCATTATTTATGTTAACTCCCATGTGTCCCACATCCCGGAATTGATATATTGGCCACAAATATAAATATTCCCAGCAAAACTTTGGTAATGGCAAGTACTCTGATAACTGGTTACCTTGTAACGACTACAACATACCATCCGAATAAATAATAAGTTATTGCAGAAGTACTTATTTGTAATTAAGATGGTAATTTAAACTGAATGGCCCCGGTTCAAATCCCACCAAGGGCAACAATTTTTTTTAGTTTTTTTTTTATTAAAAGAGTCTTTTTAAATGATTTTTGAATTTTAAGAACTTAAATATTATCTTCTGTAAAAAAATTTGTAAAAATACCTTCATGAGTCAATTTTGATTATGTAGGGGATGTTGAATACCAAACACGATTCTAATTGGTCTTAACTTGGTGAGCCCAACTTATCTGGGTCATCCTTCATCTCAACTGTGGACACACACCTCCTCATGGTATCACCCGGGGAGCTAGTTTAACACCCATTAATATTGTGAGTTAACATGTTCCGAGAGTTGTCCCATAAGATCGATAAAAATGAAAATAACCCATTTTTACGGGCTAGTAACCCTCTCTTGAAAAAAAAGACAATGAAGAGGATAAAATTAGAATTGAAATGTCCCACTACCTAATATTAGAGGAGGATGTCCGAAATTTCGATAGAAAGACCAAGTAGAGGAACATATTCTCCTATAAAATTGGAGAATATTCGCACAAGATCGAAATCCATGGAATTCTAAAATATGCTCGGACTTTGACCTAAACAGGTTGTAACCTTAGGCAATTTAAGTAAGTAAGAGTCAATCTTTTAAAAATTTATACAAAAAAGAAGATTTAAATTGTTAAAGTTTTAAAATAATTTTAAAAAAGTTTTAAAATAATTACAAAAAATCGTATAAAAATATTTTTCCAAAAATTACAACAAAGCAAAAAAAAGCAGGGAAAAAAAGTTATTTTCACATGATTTTGGATCTAAAAGTAGAAATTGTTTATATTAATTATAAACTGCTAAGTTTTCAACATATGAAGTAGCTCAGTGGAAGAGTCTCTGCCTAGCAGTCGGAGGGTCTGGGTTCGAGCCCCCATGGGATCATAAAAAAAATTTTGTATTTCGTTTAAAAATATATGTTTTTAATAAAACAATAACAAAAAAGTTGTTGCTGTTGTTGTTGTTGTTGCTTACAAATTGCTTACCCAAGTCATTATTTTTATGTAATTGGTAAGTACTTGCCTCCAATGACATCCCCATGTTAATGTAATGACTTAAACAGCGAATGAGTAAGTAGTTCGTGTTCAATAGTTTAACTGTTTAACTCATTATTTGGTAATGAAAAGTTTTACTGGGATTCTTTCATGAAATTTAAAACAAATACTGCCTATGTAAACCAAAATCACCGTAACAAATTTTTGAAATCTGTCCACATTTGATCATAGCTCCCATACAAGGTCTTCTGTCAAAAAGCACTAAATGAGACAAAAATCCCTAAAACGCTCATAAATCTGAAGATAATGAGAATAGATTACATAATTTTTGTAATCTATTTCCCAAATTTCGAGATAATTGGTCCACATTTGAGGCCCTATGCTCCACTGGGAGTCAAGGATAACAGAAGAAGCATATAAGTCCAAATGACTGAAACAGTTTAAATATAAAAGTTTTGAGAAAATGTTTGTATGATGGCAAAATTAACCAAATATTTTTCTTTATACAGGAAAAAGAACACTTGACCTCAGTGGTAAAGGGTATCGTATGATCGGACTTAGCCGACTATAGCACTTTCTTACTTGTTTTTTACTTAATTTTGATTTTTTTTTAAAGATTGATAAAAGTTGGTGAATTGTTTCAGCTAATTCAAAAAAAGGCCTTTATCTTAATCTTTATTATGCTGAGACCACGGAGGTAAACCGAGCTATCTGACTTTTTCTCCAATGATTTTTATGACAATTTTGATGCGCTTATAATGGGTGTTTTTTTTAGAGGTATAGAACTTCGAATTGAAATAAAACACAAGAAAATCGTTTTAATGTCCATCAATTTGGCTTTATTGGAAGGATAATTTTATGTTATTAATGTTTAAATATGATTTCGGGCATGTGGCCGCCGCGGCTGGCTCGAATAAAGCCAATTCTACAGGTCCAATTTTCAACTACTTTTTCGAGCATATGGGGCCGTATGTTGGCAATAACGCCACGAATGTTGGCTTCCAAGTCCCCTAACGTTTCTGGTTTGTTAGCGTAGACGAGCGACTTCACATATCCCCAAAGAAAATAATCCAGTGGTGTCAAATCGCACGATCTTGGTGGCCAATTGACAGGTCCATTCCGCGAAATTATGCGCTCATCGAATGTTTCCTTCAATAAATCAATTGTGACGTGCGCTGTGTGGCATGTAGCGCCGTCTTGTTGGAACCACAACTCATCCACATTCATGCCATCCAATTGGGGAACAAAATAGTCGGTTATCATAGCTCTATACCGGTCTCCATTTATGGTAACTGACTCTCCAGCATTATTTCGGAAGAAGTATGGCCCAATGACTCCACCAGCCCATAGAGCACACCAAACAGTCAGTTTTTGTGGATGTAATGGCGTCTCAAGGGTCTCATGTGGATTCTCTTCACTCCAAATGCGGCAATTTTGCTTGTTGACGTAGCCATTCAACCAAAAATGAGCCTCATCACTGAACAAAATTTTGCGATGAAAATCAGCATCGAGATCAATCTCATTTTCGGCCCATACACCAAAATCACGACGCATTGCATGGTCTCGCGGCTTTAATTCTTGCACAAGCTGGATCTTGTAAGGTCGCAAGCCAAGATCTTTGCGCAAAATCTACCATAAAGTTGATGGACAAAGCTCCAATTGCTGTGCACGGTGGCGAATCGATTCATTCTGGTCCTCTTCAACACTTTGCTCTACAGCGGCAATTGTTTCTTCGGTGCACACTGTTCGACGTCGCTGCGGATGCGTATTATCACATAGAGTAAACGTAGTGCGAAAACGATCCATGGTTAACCGAATTAATTGCTCTGATGGACGATTATGTCGACCATAAAATGGACGGAGCTTGCGGTAAACTTCGCGAACTGAACCATTATTTTCGAAATAAATTTGCACGATTTGCAAGCGTTGTTCTTTTGTCAACCTGTTCTTGATGAAATGGCAAACCAAACTAAATATTAATCACTTGACAGCTGACAAAATGGCCGCCAGTTAAAAAAGTGATGCCAACTTAAAGTTCTATACCTCAATAAAAAACACCCGATATATGTCTACTTTTACATTATTTAGGTTTGGCTCATCAAGTCTTGAATTTGTATGAGAAAAAACTGACAGAATTAAAATTGAGCAAACCTGACCGTACTACCAAGTTTACAAAAATTTTGAAAATTTATATGAAATTTAAGGAAAATAAAATGAAAACTGATGAAGAAAATGTTCGTGTGTGAACGTGAATGCAGGTTCAAAAGAAATTTAAAGAAAAACTGATCAAGTAAACCTGATTCGTGTGAAACGGGACTATATGTCTTAAAAACATAAGATTTAACTCTTCAGGAAGATTGAGTGACGTTTAGAGGTTGCACATTTTGACGACTTAAGTTGTGGTGATTGAAAAAAATGAAAAAGAATATGCAATAAAAAAATAAAAGACTTAAATAATAATTTTAAGATTTCTAGGTACTAAATAGTTTAATTTTGTTAAAATATTATTTACATACTTTTGTTCATACTTGAAAATGGTACTTTTTTCTTAGGTCGCGACCGGTCGGTTTAAAATTAATTTTTTAATTTTTGAAAAATTGTGCTCAACAAATATTAAGAATTTTAAATTGGCTAACCAATGCGTTAAAGCAGACAAATGGGTAAACAAAATCAAAAAAAGTTGAGTTCGATACCAATAACCGTTTCGTCGTACCCGTGATTTGAAATCGTCGAATTTCGCGAAACTGTAAATTGTTGGTCATAATTTAAATACACATATGTTTGTTAAATTTTACTTGTGCTCAATTTCAATAAGAATAATAATGAATATAATTGCTTTCACTATGGAAAATCTAAAATTATTTTTTTTTTGATATTGGAAAATCTTAACCCTTCTATTCCGGGCTCAAAGGTCAAAATTTGTATTTATAATTTTTCATAGTGAAATTATGGAATATTCACAATATATTAGCAAATTTTGATGAAAGTGCATACAAGTGATTAATTTTACCAAGATTAAGTTTGTTTTTATGACTAGATATAAGAATTTGTACCCCTTATATGAAGATATTTTTTAAATTCATAGCGAAAATTCGTGTTATATATATTCTAGCGGCATGTCATTCAATTTCTGTCTCAAATTTTGACTTTGTTTATGTCTGCTAGACTATACGTCAGTCGCTGAGGGTTAAATTTTAATACTGATAACCTGGCGTAGGCAGCCCATACCACCAGAAGCCGCAGACTTTTGCTAATTTTACCACCAGAAGCCGCAGATTTTTCTAATTTTCGTAAATATGACGATCATTAATGAAACTCATGAAAATGAGCATTAAAAACTTTCAGTTGAAATTTGGATGTTAGCAAAGTCAGTTGGTGCCACTTGACAGCGTTACCGTTATTCGACTAAAGTCGCAATTTGCGACTTTTTAGGTGGCCTGCGACGCAACCTGCGACTTTTCTTCCATGGCCCTTTTTTGCTACTTTTTCGAGTTTTGTGCGACTTTTGACACCTTTTTAGAAAATTATTTAAAATTTTTATTTTTAGCCTATATTCAATATTTCAACTAAAATTCCCAAAAATTATTGTAACTTATGTATAAATGCCATCACTTTGGTCTCAGTTTACTATCGAAAACCATTAAAAGCAATATTTAATATTTTGCACGATTTTCAAAATCTTCATACAATAAATAAATGGCAAAAACTCAGTTTGTTTGGAATTTTTATACATATTTGTCGTATGTTATATCAACATGGAGCACATAAATTAGATATATATCAAACGATGCACAACTGAAAGATCTACCAATCCTTATCCATTTTTTAGGAATTCATTGAGGGGGCCGAAAAATATGCGAAAAAAGTGGCGAAAACGTGATTCAATTTTGGCAGCCATTAAGTAGTATTTGAATGACAAAATTAAAATTTAGGGGGCAATGAATTCATCCCCTAAGTATGGTGTCTATTTCATAAAATAACTACTGGGTCCAAATGAAACGAAAAAAGAAGACGAAATATGAAAAAAAAAACGTAAATGCATCATTCGATTTTTTTTACGTTTTTGAAATTTGCATGCCAATTACGCTAAGAAGTGCAAAATTGCGCTACTAAGATTTTGCGTTCAATATACCTGTAGACTTAGGAGTTCAAATCTGTAATTAGATTTTCCGAACACCTTCGAGTTGAAAGTCGGTTTTATAGGAATTAAAACTGTTTGATTTTTGCCTATATATAATATCTTTTCAAGTATGAATTGTTTTATAGTCTTTTGTTCATTGTTTAAAAAAAAAAATGTTATTAAAAAGTGTGCGACTTTTTTTTGTTGAAAGTGACTTTTTGTGCGACTTTTTTTGTAAAAAGCGACTTTTTCTGCGACTTTTTTAAATTTGTCAGCGGTAACGCTGCCGCTTGATATAATACACAAGACACAAGATCAAAATTCAATTTATAGCAACAAAATATATGGTTCGAGAGAACAAAGTAATATAATCTCGAACATTTTTGCCACGACACTATTATTTTTGTAAAGATGTTTTGAAGTAAATAGATTTAACCAAATTGGGAAAATTTTTCGAAATAAATTAAATTACATTCTTTAGATAAAAAATTATTTTTTAGATATTTCGATGTTTCTTTGGAAAATTTTTCGATAGAAACTTCTGTGAAAATTTTAAATTTTGAATAAAGAAATTTTCTATAGAAAAATTTGTAATAAAAAAAAATTCTATAAAAAAATTTTTAATAACAAAAATTGTTGGCAAGAAAAATTTTATATAAATACCAAGAATCGATATATGAACCCAGTAAAACTTTTCATTACCAAATAATGAGTTAAACAGTTAAACTATTGAACACGAACTACTTACTCATTCGCTGTTTAAGTCATTACATTAACATGGGGATGTCATTGGAGGCAAGTATTTACCAATTGCAGAAAAGTAATGACTTGGGTAAGCAATTTGAAAGCAACAACAACAACATCAACAACTTTTTTGTTGTTGTTTTATTAAAAATATTTTTTTTAAACGAAATACAAAATTTTTTTTATGATCCCATGGGGGCTCGAACCCAGACCCTCCGACTGCTAGGCAGAGACTCTTCCACTGAGCTACTTCATATGTTGAAAACTTAGCAGTTTATAATTAATATAAACAATTTCTATTTTTAGATCCAAAATCATGTGAAAATAACTTTGTTTTTCCCTGCTTTTTTTTTTTGCTTTGTTGTAATTTTTGGAAAAATATTTTTATACGATTTTGTGTAATTATTTTAAAACTTTTTTAAAATTATTTTAAAACTTAAACAATTTAAATCTTCTTTTTTGTTTTTACATAAGATTGACTCTTACTTACTTAAATGTTATAACCTGTTAAGGTCAAAGTCCGAGCATATTTTAGAATTCCATGGATTTCGTTCTTGTGCGAATATTCTCCAATTTTATAGGCCAAGCTTTGAAAAATGTTCCTCTGCTTGCTCTTTCTATCGAAGTTTCGGACATCCTCCTCTAAATAATATTAGGTAGTGGGACATTTCAATTCTAATTTTATCCTCTTCATTGTATTTTTTTTCAAGAGAGGTTTACTAGCCCTTAATCCTAACCCATTTTTATCGATCTTATGGGACAACTCTCGGAACATGTTAACTCACAATATTAATGGGTGTTAAACTAGCTCCCCGGGTGATACCATGAGGAGGTGTGTGTCCACAGTTGAGATGAAGGATGACGCAGATAAGTTGGGCTTACCAAGTTAAGACCAATTAGAATCGTGTTTGGTATTCAACATCCCCTGCATAATCAAAATTGACTCATGATGGTATTTTTTTCATTAACGTGAGTTAGTTTTACAAATTTTTTTTACAGAAGATAATATTTAAGTTCTTACAATTCAAAAATCATTTAAAAAGACACTTTTAATAAAAAAAAAAAACTAAAAAAATATTGTTGCCCTTGGTGGGATTTGAACCGGGGCCATTCAGTTTAAATTACCATCTTAATTACAAATAAGTACTTCTGTAGTGCGATTCACTAACTTTTAAAACTTTCAAAAGGTTCTACTATTAACAACACATTTTGATGTTTGCACTAACCACTATGTGATTCACTAACTTAGTTTAAGCCACGGTAAAGTTATGTGGCAACTTTGTCAAAATAAGAGAAAAACACAAAGAAGAATAGAAAAAAAAAAACAAGCCAAAAACTATTTTTGTTGTAAATTTTAAGAATAACTTGAGTAAAATATTAAAAATAATTATTATTTTAAATACATTTTTATTTATTTTGATTATATATGAATACTACTGTCAAAAGAAGCCGGTCGTCTGCTGAGCAGCCAAGTCATATAGTTGAATTATATTTGTTGTTATATTCTTATATTATATTTTCTTTAATTATAATTTTCGATTTATATAAAGAAACAATTTTTTAATACACTTTTCTTAACCACTTTTCTTTAACATTAAACAGCATCAAAAATGTTGGCGTTAATAAACAACAATTTCTTTGTTTATTAATAACAGCTGATTGAAACAGCTGACTTTAAACGTCAACAGAAATCGTTAAAGTGTTAGTGAATATCAGTGTGGTTAATTTAGTTGTTTAATAATTTTAAAGAAACAATTGTGGTTAAAAAAGCGTAGTGAATCGCACTACTGTAATAACTTATTATTTATTCGGATGGTATGTTCTAGTCGTTACAAGGTAACCAGTTATCAGAGTACTTGCCATTACCAAAGTTTTGCTGGGAAGTTTCTCTTTTAGGGACTATTATAAAATAAAAACAATTTATAACACTTTTTTTAGTTTTCAATGTTTTTAATTGTGTGTACCCAAGATGATATTTAGGTGCAATATTCTAATATTCATTAATCTTACAAAAATGACTTTTAGACAAATCAATAGATTTTACCAAAGATAATTGAAAATCTATGGTATACTTCAACCGTACCAACTCCCAAAACGAGTAAGAAAAAAGAAAAGAAATTAAAAACGACATAAACTTGTTGATGTTTACAAAAATCTAATGAAAAATCAATTAAAATCCCAGCAATTCCCTTGTGCATCTGCATATTTTGCTGTTGTTGTTGTTGTTTTTTTCTATTTTCGAATAAAAACCACTTTCGAACATATTCGTATTAACAAAATCTACGTTTAAGTGTTCGAACCAGAGAGAAGTCATGTGAATGAATCAAGTTGTTTTGTTGGTGTTGGCTAAAATATTAAATGAGGAAATACAACAGACAGACGGAGACATGGACGGACGGACCAAAAGACAGACAAACTAAAATTTCAATATAATTGATTTTCATTTTCAGTTTTGTTTTTTTTTTATTTTTTTTTTTATTTCAATTTTTGCAAATAAACGAGACTATAAAGACATTATGTTCACATCGATTATGGGGTGTTTGGCAAATGGAGTTTGTCTTTCTTCTTTCAAAGATTAATGGCTTAAGGTTTAAATGAGCCAGTAAATGATTGAAATATTTAAGGAAATTTTGCAAGAAAACTTAAAAAACAATAAAAAAAAAAATGACAAAAATTGAATAGGAGATTATTTGGCAAAAAGGAAGATATATGTCGACAGATGACTAATGAGTCATTTGTTAAATAAGAAGGAAATCGAAAATTTGACAACGAGAGGAAATGTCTTGGAAAATTTACTTTATGCTTAAATTAAATTGAGTTCTTTATTGTAAAAGTATACTGGTATTTGTCTCTAGCTTTAAACAATGAAAATTCCTAGATTATATCCCAGCAAAACTTTGGTAATGGCAAGTACTCTGATAACTGGTTACCTTGTAACGACTACAACATACCATCCGAATAAATAATAAGTTATTACAGAAGTACTTATTTGTAATTAAGATGGTAATTTAAACTGAAGGGCCCGGTTCAAATCCCACCAAGGGCAACAATTTTTTTTAGTTTTTTTTTTTTATTAAAAGAGTCTTTTTAAATGATTTTTGAATTTTAAGAACTTAAATATTATCTTCTGTAAAAAAAAAATTGTAAAACTAACTCACGTTAATGAAAAAATACCATCATGAGTCAATTTTGATTATGTAGGGGATGTTGAATACCAAACACTATTCTAATTGGTCTTAACTTGGTAAGCCCAACTTATCTGGGTCATCCTTCATCTCAACTGTGGTCACACACCTCCTCATGGTATCACCCGGGGAGCTAGTTTAACACCCATTAATATTGTGAGTTAACATGTTCCGAGAGTTGTCCCATAAGATCGATAAAAATGGGTTAGGATTACGGGCTAGTAACCCTCTCTTAAAAAAAAATACAATGAAGAGGATAAAATTAGAATTGAAATGTTCCACTATCTAATATTAGAGGAGGATGTCCGAAAAATGTTCCAAGTAGAGGAACATTTTTCAAAGCTTGGCCTATAAAATTGGAGAATATTCGCACAAGATCGAAATCCATGGAATTCTAATATATGCTCGGAGTTTGACCTTAACAGGTTGTAACATTTAAGTAAGTAAGTCAATCTTATGTAAAAACTTATACAAAAAGAAGATTTAAATTGTTTAAGTTTTAAAATAATTTTAAAAAAGTTTTAAAATAATTACAAAAAATCGTATAAAAATATTTTTCCAAAAATTACAACAAAGCAAAAAAAAAAGCAGGGAAAAACAAAGTTATTTTCACATGATTTTGGATCTAAAAATAAAAATTGTTTATATTAATTATAAGCTGCTAAGTTTTCAACATATGAAGTAGCTCAGTGGAAGAGTCTCCGCCTAGCAGTCGGAGGGTCTGGGTTCGAGCCCCCATGGGATCATAAAAAAAATTTTGTATTTCGTTCAAAAATATATGTTTTTAATAAAACAACAACAAAAAAGTTGTTGCTGTTATTGTTGTTGCTTTCAAATTGCTTACCTAAGTCATTACTTTTCTGCAATTGGTAAGTACTTGCCTCCAATGACATCCCCATGTTAATGTAATGACTTAAACAGCGAATGAGTAAGTAGTTCGTGTTCAATAGTTTAACTGTTTAACTCATTATTTGGTAATGAAAAGTTTTACTGGGATGAAATATATTTTTCAATTTAAGTTTAAGTAGTTTCGATGTAATTCGTTTTGGAAAATAGGACATATTTTTTGATACAATTTTTTTTTTTTATTAAATAAGATAGGATAGAAGACGTACTCTTTTCGAAAATTTGATTATTTTTAGAAATCCGGGCCCTATCAGATTTTTGCACAGACTTTACTAACATAACACTTAATCTTATATTATTAAACGAGCAATAATTGTATGTATATATATATATATATATATATGTATATATATATATATATATATATATATATATATATATATATATATATATATATATATATATATATATATATATATATATATATATATATATATATATATATATATATATATATATATATATATATGTATATAGTACCTGGTTGACCGAGCCTTGCTCGGAGCTTTATGATAAGCATTTTGAGGCAAATTTTAAAGTTTTGATACATTTTATGTTATAAAGTGCTAAAATAAATTTAGAGGAAAGGCATTGTACAAATATTCAGTTAATTTTGAATTATTTTATTTTGTCCGACCAAAACATAGTTTACAGTTTAACTCATTTAATTAAATTTGGAAATTGGTCATACCAACACTCCGTCGACTCATGCGCAACAACTGTGCTAAAGATTATAGTCTGATCAAGTGCACACTTTACGATTTAATTCACTTTGAGTAATTTTCTGTGGCGCCACCTGTCGGACTTAGCTCATTCCAATTACATAAACCTTCTTGGCTTATTCGTTACAACTTTGCTGAAGATTATAGCATGATTAAATGTACAGCTTACGATTAAATTGACTTTGAGTAAATTTCAGTGGCGCCACCTGTCGAAATTTTTTCATACCAACTAAGAAACCTTCGTCGGCTCATGTGCAACAACTTTGCTAAAGATTGCAGCATGATTAAATGTACAGCTTACCATTAAATTGACTTTGAGTAAGTTTCAGTAGCGCCACCTGTCGGAAATTATTCATACCAACTAAAAAGCCTTCGCCGGCTCATGCGCTACAACTTTGCTAAAGATCATATCATGAGCAATTTGATTAATTTTTGATTCGATTTGATTAATTTTTAGTATTTTTCAGTGGCGCCATCTGTTGGAAATTAGTCTTATCAACTTAAAAACCTTGGCAGGCTTATCCGCATCATCTTCGCTAAAGAGCATAACATGATCAAATTCACAGTTTACTTTTCTATAAAGAACATACATACAGACAAACATTCATTTGTTTAAAAGGTATAACAATACAAATTTTTCCCCTTTTTATCCCCTAACTTCAAAAAGTTCCATATGCATATTTGGTACTTTTTTCATTATATTATTAATAAAATATACCGAATTCAATTGGTACCAAAGAAGTACCAAATATGCATATGGAACTTTTTGAAATTAGGGGATAAAAAGGGCAAAAAAATAGTAATGTTATACCTTTTAAACAAATGAATGTTTGTCTGTATGTATGTTCTTTATAGAAAAGTAAACTGTGAATTTGATCATGTTATGCTCTTTAGCGAAGATGTTGCGGATAAGCCGGCGAAGGTTTTTAAGTTGATAAGACTAATTTCCGACAGATGGCGCCACTGAAAATTACTAAAAATTAATTAAATCGTAAACTGTACATTTGATCATGCTTTGATCTTTAGCAAAGATGTAGCGCATGAGCCGGCGAAGGCTTTTTAGTTGGTATGAATAATTTCCGACAGGTCGCGCTACTGAAACTTACTAAAAGTCCATTTAATCGTAAGCTGTACATTTAATCACGCTACAATCATTAGCAAAGTTGTTGCACATGAGCCGACGAAGGTTTTTTAGTTGGTATGAAGAAATTTCGACAGGTGGCGCCACTGAAATTTACTCGTAGTCAATTTAATTGTAAGCTGTACATTTAATCATGCTATAATCTTCAGCAAAGTTGTAACGGATAAGCCGACGAAGGTTTATGAATGGGAATGAGCAAAGTCCTACAGGTGGCGCCACAGAAAATTACTCAAAGTGAATTAAATCGTAAAGTGTGCATTTGATCATGTTATAATCATAAGCTAAGTTGTTACGCATAAACAGACTAAGGTTTTTTAGTTGGTATGAAGAACTTCAGGTGGCGCCACTGAAAACTACTCAAAATGAATTAAATCCTAAACTGTGCATTTGATCAGACTATAATCTTCAGCAATTTCCAAAAAAATATTAAAATGAGTTAAACTGTTAACTATGCAAACTATGTGTTGGTCGGACAAAATAAATAAAATAATTCAAAATTAACTAAATATTTGTACAAAATCTTTCCTCTAAATTTATTTTAGCACTTTATAAAATAAAATATATAAAAAACTTTAAAATTTGCCTCCGAGCAAGGCTCGGTCAAACAGGTACTACAATTTACTTAAGAAAAAGTTTTGAAATCCACAATCAAATTTTTTTACAGACACAAAAAATTCAAGTTTTGTCCAAAAATTGCTGATTTTCGATCAACGCTGGTTGTAGGGTGCATATTTAAAATTATTTCAAAAATAATTTACACGCATTCCTGAAGCATAATCTTTAAGAAAATGTTAGAAAAATTTAGTCTTTTGAAAAAATTTGTGAAAAAATTGAAAAAATGAAGTTACCTTTTTTTTGAAAAAAAAAAAAATATTTTTCAAGCTTTTTTCGGTACACAAATTTTGAAGAATTTTTCTGTGTTATAAACTTTACATAATCAAAATTTTTCAGCAATCTCACAGTATTTTTTAAAAAATTTTTCGTTTTACTACAAATGATTTATAAGCCAAAAAAGGCCAGAAGTCATACAAAAAAAAAAAAAAAAAAAAAAAAAATGCAAAAAAATATGTTTAGAGTCAAATATCTCTTAAACTAAAAGAGATAATGTAGTATGTGGCATGTTTTTTCCTAAATTTTTGAAGGAGTTTTCGGAAATGTAAAAATCTTTTGGATCGAATAAAATAAACGAATGTTATACGCACCCAAAGGTTTTATAGACCCGAGGTTGGCAATTTGCTTCACTGAAGAGCCCACTGTGCTACAGATTGATGCACCCTTAAACGTTGTTCCAAAAGCCTAACTCCTCTTTAATTGATAATCCAAATTTCGTCGAAATCCGTCCTCATTTGCACCACTATGCCTTAGTACTGAAGTGTATCAAGCAGTCGGGTTTGATCGATTATTACAATTTCTTATCATAATTTCTTTACGAAATTGTTTTGATTCCGAATCTAATTTTTTATTTTCGGCTAAAATTAAATTTAAATACTCGCGTTTAAAAAAAGTGATAATAGATTTTACTAAACTTAATTCTAGTTTTAGTATAGACTTTGCACAGAACAGAAGTACTCTTGGGAATTCTATTTAAGAAAAAGTTTCTTTAAAATATTTGGTTTTAATTTATTTTAAAGATGTTTAATTATTAATATTTAAAGTTTATAGATAAGAAATTAATATAAAAATGTGTAAAATTGTAAGAAAAACTACAAAACATTGAAAAGAATTACATGGATTAAATTAAGTCTCAGATGACACAGAGACCGACAAGATTTTTTAACGAATATATAGACCTCGTTTATCTACATTTTTAACGAGTTATATCCAAAATTTTTTCTATTGAATAATTTAAATCGAAAAAAAATTTCTTAAAAACAATATCAATATCAAAACAAATAAGAAAGTGCTATAGTCGGTCAAGCCCGACGATAGGATACCCGATACGATAAGGCAAAGGTGTTCTTTTTCCTTTTTTTTGCTATCATACAAACATTTTCTCAAAACTTATACATATATTTAAGCTGTTTCCGTCATTTATACTTGTATGAGAGCTAGGGTCAAATGTAGACCTATTATCTCGAAATTTGGCGAATTGATTACAGTTTTTACAAAAAATATGTATGCAAAAATATAAACTCGAACTTCTCATTATCTTTAGATTTGCTAGCGTTTTACTGATTTTTGTCTCATTTAGTGCGTTTTGACAGAAGAGTTTGTGTGGGAGCTATGGTCAAATGTGGACCGATTTCAACGAAATTTGGTACAGTAATCTTAACATAAGCAGTACCTATATATTTTAAATTTCATGAAAAAATCCAGCCAGACGGACGGACGGACAGACTGACATCGCTAAATCGACTCAAAAAGTGATTCTAAGTCTATTTGTATACTAAAAGCTAGGTCTGAGACAAATGCGTTACATACATCAGCAAAAACTTATAATCAGGGACCGTAACTGTTATAACTTGTTATCACTCTACACTCGTAACTTTAAAGATAACTTGATGAAATTTGGCACAGATTTATATTTTGGTCCAAGAACGGTCCCTACACTTTTTGGGCGAAATCGGAGTACTATTTCGGGTACCTCCCATAGGGATGCCTCCCGGAATAGAGTTTTTGGCCCTTTACAGCCACAAATTGAGCTGTATTTTAATAATATTCAGCACAAATATTGCTTATTATAACCTTAATCAGGGTTCCTAATTTTGTAGAAATTGGCCCATATTTGACCATACCTCCCCTACAAGACACATTCTCAAAAGACGTTTATATACACATTAAAGCACAAAAACGTTAATAACTCTTAAGATAAATGCATTTGACTACTTAAACTTTGCACAGATAAATATTTTGTAAATATAAACCAATAAACAAAATTTGGTAACAATCGGTCCACAATTGACCCTAGCTCCCATATCAGGCCCTTAGCCGGAAATGATATAAATCTCGAAATTTTGAAAAAAAAAATAGCACAGAGTATATGTATGTATGTCTCTAAGGCTTAAGGAAAACTTGTTTAACTGTTGGTCCATATTTGACCTTAGTAGTGAAGGGTATTACATAGTCGGGCTTGACCGACTACAGCTTTTCTTACTTGTTTTTGTTTAAATTCATGATAAAGTTATTGAAAATTTTTGTCAAACAAAAATAACTTTTCAGTGAAAATAATTTGCATACGCTCAAAAATTAATGGAGTTGAGTTTCGCAGTCATAATTAGGGTTGAAAACACAAAAATAACATTTATTTCTGCTCGAAAAAATAAAAGTCAAAAAATAAAAAAAAAATAAATAAGAAAAAATAAAAGTAAAAAAATAACTTTTTTTCCTGATCGAAATAGTAAAAGTTAAAAATAACTGTTATTTTTTCTCGAAAAAATAAAAGTTTAAAAATAACTTTAATTTTTGCTCGAAAAAATAAAAGTTAAAAGTAACTGTTATTTTCGCTCAAAAAAATAAAAATAAAAATAAAAAAATAACTGTTATTTTTTTCTAAAAAATAAAAATCAGATTTTCATCAGATCATCGCATTTTATTAAAATTTGGCCCAAGATTTATTCTCCGACATTTTTTTGTGGTTGCCTTTTTAATCAAAAATTCAAAAATAACAGTTATTTTCGGTTCCCTGCTTATAATACCCTTTCCACCTATGCATAGGTGGAAAATATGTGCGAAACCATACCATCGTGACACATACCATAGCTATGGTGATACATAATTCATTTAAGTTCTGTTTATTTTAATATATGGCGCACCCTCTATATATATAAAATTTTCTTAGTCGATTTCGATACACTTTTTGTTTCTAAGTTAATTTGTTCAAAAGTAAAAAAAAGTACCAAAAATATTTTTAACAAAGCCTTTTTCCAAAAAGAACCAATCGTCTTCTTACTTTTTCAGGTGATCAAAACCAATTTTTCCCCTTTTTATTTCCTAATTTCAAAAAAATCCCCGTTCATAATTGGAACTTTTTTGTACCTTTTTTGTTTCTTTTCATATTACTTTATGAGATGTTAGGCTATCATCTAATCCCTTTTTTTAACCATTTTGCCCCCCGAAATCAAAAAGTACTAAATATGTATTCAATATTGTTTCACATCTTTTGATTACAGTACACAGTTCCTTTCTATATTCTTTGGTTCAAAAGATAAGTGTGGGTTAAAAAGTACCAAAACAAATATTTTCACCCTTTTTTACTCCCAAAAAAGTACCAAACACCTGTCCGCTTATTAGTTTCTGTACCTAATACTTTGGGAAATATAAGGTTTTAGATTTTTTCCCTTTTTTATCCCGACTGATCAATTGCTTTCTTTCCCTGATAATATTCTGTAATTTTCTTCTTATGTAATAATGAACCCTGTTCTCATCCAGCTCTTTACTATATTTGGCCTTAAGAATGCCGATCCCTGTTATATAGAATAGAAGTGCAATTGTTTTATTCGGTGTCGTAATCGCGTAATTGATGACCGGCAGTGTATAGCTCGGTAAATATGATTTCAAAACAAGTAGCGTTAGGTGTAAATTTCTTAAAAATGATTCAGTTATAGCTTTATCATATAGCACAGAGCACAAAGTCATTGATTATATAGAGCAGACTTCGCATTTTTGTGAAGAGCATCTGAATCAGTTTTTATACCCTTCACCACCATAGGCGAAAAGGGTATATTGGGTTTGTGCTGATGTTTGTAACGCATAGAAATATTGGTCTGAGAACCACCTTTTAGTATACCAATCGGCTTAGAATCACTCCCTGAGTTGTTTTAACGATGTCCGTCCGGCTGGCTGGCTGGCCGGTTATCCATATAAGCTTGTTATCACTCTATAGGTCGTAACTTTAAAGATAATTTGATCACATTTGGCACAGTTTCATATTTTGGTCCAAGAACGATCTCTATACTTTTTGGGTGAAATCGGATTACTATTTCGGGTACCTCCCATGCCTTCCCGGAATAGAGTTTTTGATCCTCTACAGCCACAAATTTAGTTGTATTTTAATAATATTCATCACAAATATTTTTGTAGGAATCGGCCCATATTTGACCATACCTCACATACAAGACACATTCTCAAAAGACGTTTATATACACATTGAAGCACAAAAACGTTAATAACTCTAAAGATAAATGCATTTGACTACTTAAACTTTGCACAAATAAATATTTTGTATATATAAACCAATAATCAAAATTTGGTAACAATCGGTCTACAATTGACCCTAGCTCCCATATTAGGCCCTTAGCCGGAAATGACATAAGTCTCGAAATTTTGGAAAAATAACACATAGTGTATGTATGCATGTCTCTAAGACTTAATTAAAACTTGTTTAATTGTTGGTCCATATTTGACCTTAGCTGTGAAGGGTATCATATAGTCGGGCTTGACCGACTATAGCTTTTCTTACTTGCTTTTTATACCCTTCACCACCATAGGTGGAAAGGGTATTATAAGTTTGTGCTGATGTATGTAACGCATGGAAATATTTGTCTTAGACCCACCTTTTAGTATACCAATAGGCTTAGAATCACTTTCTGAGTAGATTTAGCGATGTCCGTCCGTCCGTCTGGCTGGCTGGACCGCCATGTAAATCTTGTAATCAAACTACAGGTCACAATTCTAAAGATATTTTGCTGAAATTTGGCACATATTATTTTTTCGATAATGGGACCATGGCTATTGAAATTCGTCAAAATCGGTTCATTATTTATGGTACCTCCCATAAGTCTCACTTCCCGGAATTGATATATTGGCCTCAAATATCAATATTTTTTCATAAAATTGAAATCAAATACTGCTTATGTAAGCTTAAATCACTGTACCAAATTTCGTTAAAATCGGTTCACATTTGACCATAGCTCCCATACAAACTTTTTTTTAAAAATGCACTAAATGAGACAAAAATCACTAAAAAGCTCGTAAATCTGAAGATAATGGGAATTTTAATACACAATTTTTGTAGCAACTGTAATTAATTTGCCAAATTTCGAGATAATCTGTCCACATTTGACCCTAGCTCTCATATAAGTCCAAATGTCGGAAACAGCTTAAATATATAAGTTTTGATAAAATGTTTGTATGATGGCAAAATTTAGCCAATATTTGTCTTTATAGGAAAAAGAACACCTTTGACCTTAGCGGTGAAGGGTATCGTATGGTCGGGCTTGACCGACTATAGCACTTTTTTACTGTTTTTTTTTTTTTTGTTAATTGGCCTGAATCTAAAAACAGTTTCTCTGGATTTGACTACATCGAATAAGCGAGATATTGAAAGCTTAAGTCTTATACAGTGCGAAAACTGTCGTTAACGTGTGACCGTCAGTGTATGACTCGTTAAAATATGATTTTCCAATATCTTTTACTAGTTTTGTTGCGCTGTCATAAAACTTTTATTATTTCCGGTTTAATTGTTTTTTCGTTTCTTCCAGCAGCAAATATTTAATAACGTTTATTCTAAAACAAATTGTACAAAAAAAAAAGAAAGAAAATTTAAATTAAAACGACATCTTTACCCATTTTTTATACTTTTAGGAAGCTCTCATAAAAAAGGACATGGTTAATTGCTAAACAATGACAAAAAGACAACCAGAAAAACTAAAAAGGAGAACGCGTTAATAAAAACAGCTTGTGAAAGTATAAAACACAAAACTAAAAGAAAATTTCAAAAAAGTAAAAAGCACTAGTTTTGGCTGAGGAGAAGCGGGAAAAAGAGGAAAGATTTATCTGAAGTGTGAGGCAAAAAAGCAACAAGATAGAGCTGAAGAGGAAAAATTCAAAAACATGTTACAACCAACATCATGTGGCCCAGGGCCACCGGATAAAGCATTCGAATTTAATAAGAACAATAAAAATGAAATGAAGCAAAAATATCAGCATTTAGAAGGAGATGAGGGTATAGAAAAACGAGATGGGTCGGGGTTTGGAAGTGGGGCTGGTGTTGAAATAGTTAAAGAATTTAAGAACTATCAAACTAGAGAGAAAAGAAGATTTGTTGAGTTTGAGGATGATAATGATAATGATTACGAGCAGGTTGCCAGTTTCGATAATGATGAAGATAATGTTGATGGTAGAAAGGAAGATGAAAAGCTTGACGTTTATGAAAAGCGAACGCAATGTTGTAACTTGGACAGCAGCAGCAACAACAACTACAATAATAACTGCCATTTAAGAAACATCAAATTATATTTAAACAAAACTATAACAGCAATAACAAATAAAGCTGCTGCAACAACAACAACAACAACATCGTCGTCGTCAGTAGCAGCAACAACTATTGCTGCTGCAGCTAAACTTAAAAGCAAAAACTCTTTCTTAAGCAGAAAAACAAATTCAACATCAAACAACTCAAACCAAAATGCTCATCCTAGTAGTTTAGCAAAAACAACAACATCAACAACAATTGCTAATGCCAACAAAAGCATCGGCAACATTTTTACCACCCCCTTAACAACTTTTACAACTTGTTTCCGAACTCTTACAACTCGTACTATTACTACTACTACTACTACTACCAATGCAGCAAAACAACAGCAGCAACAACCAGAGCAACATTTAGAAAAAATCTCTACAGCAAAACAAGCCATGGCAAATGTTGCCAACAACTTGAATAAGTTTTATTGTAAGTTTACAACAATTACAACATCAGCAGCAGCAACTACGACATCCTCAACTACTACTACTACAACAGCAACAACAACAACTTCTATAAAATGGATTTTAATGTTTCTAATGCTTTTTAACATTTTGGCACAAACTCCGCATCAAGTGGCAGCTGAAAAGAGCAAACACTGTAAGTAGCACAAACATTAAGTTCTTCCTCCGTGTTGCACAGTGGGATGGTTTAAAAATCGAATGGTTTAAAAATAGAAAGTCCGTAACTTCTAAACCGTTGGGAGGATTATATAAAAACATTATATAGATATAGCAGAAATATTGGGGAGCTTAAGTTTTGAATCTGGAAAGCGTAGATTTTACTGGGGCGGCTCAGTCGGTGAATTTAGAAAAAAATCTTTTTCTAAAATTACGGATATTCACAGAGGTTCTTCCATTGATTTTATCATATCTTGGGAATGACTTATCTAAATTCGTTGAAAGAAATACCGGCGGATACACCACAAAATTTTCTTTAAGGCTTGAAAAGACAATATTTTCATATGGTCAACGGTTGTGGAGTTTTTCACATAAAAATGTAATTTTTTTTTTTCAAAATCGAAAAATTTTTATTTTTCAAAAATTCCCTCAAAGTAGGGCACCTTAGACTTATAAATCACTTGAAACGTTACATAATACTGGTCAACAAGAGAAATTGCTTTGAGGTCTAACTATTCAATTTCGATATATTATGGCCCCCCAAATTTAAATTTCTATGAATACGATTTTTTTCTTTCTTTCTAAAATTACGGATTTTCATGGAGGTCGTTTCATTGATTTTATCATATCTTGGGAGTGGCCTGCCTAAAATCGTTGAAAGAAACATCGGCGGATTCATCACAAAATTTTCTGTAATCTCTGAAAAGATAATTTTTTCATATGGTCAACGGTTATGGAGTTTTTCACATAAAAATGTAAACATTTTTTTTTTGCAAAATCGAAAAATTTTTATTTTTCAAAAACTCCTCCAAAGTAGGGCACCTTAGACTTATAAATCACTTAAAATGATACATAACACAGGTCAATAATAGAAATTACTTTAACGTATACTTCTAAGAAAAATTTCGATGTATCATAGCCCCCAAAATTCAAAATTCTATGAATACGATTTTTTTTAATTTTTTCTAAAATTACGGATTTTTACAGAGGTCGTTCCATTGATTTGATCATATCTTGGGAACGGCTTACTCAAATATATTAAAAGAAACATCGGCGGATTCACCATACAATTTTCTTTATGCCTTTATAAGACATATCGTCAACGGTTGTGGAGTTTTTCACAAAAATATTTCAAAAAAATTTTTTTTCGCAAAATCGAAAAATTTTTATTTGTCAGAAATTCACAAAAAATCGTAAAAGTCAAAATTTTACCATCCTTACTTGATGATTGTTATGTGGTATGATTTTTCAAATCGGTTAGGAAATGACAATTATATATAATATATATATATATATATATATATTAAAGTGACTTATGAGTCTAAGGTGCCCTACTTTGAGGGTCGATTTTCATAACCCGCCCAACAGCTTAGAAGTTACGGAAATAATTCCATTCTATTTTAAAACCATCCCACTGTGCGTCGTTTCAGCCTTTTTTCTTTATTCCTCTTAACAAAATTTGGTAAACATTTTCATATTTCTTATTGGCATTTTTTCTTCGTTCATCATCACAATTGACCAATAAATATTGATTAAAGTTATTATAACAAAATGAGTTTTTTCCCCAACTCCAAAATAGTTTCCTTTAGTTTACGGTTTTTAGTTTGTTATAAAAGAGTTTTTCTTCCAGTTTTTTTGTGGCAAAAAAATAAATTTTTGCCATAAACGAAATGTTAAAGAAAACTATCAAAACTTATATCAAATTTATTAGTTTGTTCGTAAAAGACAAAATTAAGATTTTGTTTGAAATTGCAAAATGTCAGGGGGTGGTGATTTTTCTATTACGGGATCTTTGTGGTTTAAAGCCCTCATGCAGGCTTTATCAGTTGAAATCAGTAGGAATCAAATTAGAAGTGTAAAAGATGTAGTTTGTGCTGATATAATAGTTTAAACATTTTGAAAATTTTTCTATAAAAATAGAAAAATTTTGAAAATTTTTCTATAAAAAATAGAAAAATTTTTAAAATTTTTCTATAAAAATGGAAAAATTTTGAAAACTTTTCTTTAGAAATAGAAAAATGTTGAACATTTTTCTATAGAAATTGAAAAATTTTGAAAATTTTTCTTTAGAAATAGAAAAATTTTGAAAATTTTTCTATAGAAATAGAAAAATTTTGAAAATTTTTCTATAGAAATAGAAAAATTTTTAAAATTTTTCTATAAAAATAGAAAACTTTTGAAAATTTTTCTATAGAAATAGAAAAATTTTGAAAATTTTTCTATAGAAATAGAAAAATTTTGAAAATTTTTCTATGGAAATAGAAAAATTTTGAAAATTTTTCTATAGAAATAGAAAAATTTTGAAAATTTTTCTATAGAAATAGAAAAATTTTGAAAATTTTTCTCTAGAAATAGAAAAATTTTGAAAATTTTTCTATAGAAATAGAAAAATTTTGAAAATTTTTCTATAGAAATAGAAAAATTTTGAAAATTTTTCTATAGAAATAGAAAAATTTTAAAAAATTTTCTATAGAAATAGAAAAATTTTAAAAAATTTTCTATAGAAATAGAAAAATTTTGAAAATTTTTCTATAGAAATAGAAAAATTTTGAAAATTTTTCTATAGAAATAGAAAAATTTTGAAAATTTTTCTATAGAAATAGAAAAATTTTGAAAATTTTTCTATAGAAATAGAAAAATTTTGAAAATTTTTCTATAGTAATAGAAAAATTTTGAAAATTTTTCTATAGTAATAGAAAAATTTTGAAAATTTTTCTATAGAAATAGAAAAATTTTGAAAATTTTTCTATAGAAATAGAAACATTTTGAAAATTTTTCTATAGAAATAGAAAAATTTTGAAAATTTTTCTCTAGAAATAGAAAAATTTTGAAAATTTTTCTATAGAAATAGAAAAATTTTGAAAATTTTTCTCTAGAAATAGAAAAATTTTGAAAATTTTTCTATAGAAATAGAAAAATTTTGAAAATTTTTCTATAGAAATAGAAAAATTTTGAAAATTTTTCTATAGAAATAGAAAAATTTTGAAAATTTTTCTATAGAAATAGAAAAATTTTGAAAATTTTTCTATAGAAATAGAAAAATTTTGAAAATTTTTCTATAGAAATAGAAAAATTTTGAAAATTTTTCTATAGAAATAGAAAAATTTTGAAAATTTTTCTATAGAAATAGAAAAATTTTGAAAATTTTTCTATAGAAATAGAAAAATTTTGAAAATTTTTCTATAGAAATAGAAAAATTTTGAAAATTTTTCTATAGAAATAGAAAAATTTTAAAAATTTTTCTATAGAAATAGAAAAATTTTGAAAATTTTTCTATAGAAATGGAAAAATTTTGAAAATTTTTCTATAGAAATAGAAAAATTTTGAAAATTTTTCTATAGAAATAGAAAAATTTTGAAAATTTTTCTATAGAAATAGAAAAATTTTGAAAATTTTTCTATAGAAATAGAAAAATTTTGAAAATTTTTCTATAGAAATAGAAAAATTTTGAAAATTTTTGTATAGAAATAGAAAAATTTTGAAAATTTTTCTATAGAAATAGAAAAATTTTGAAAATTTTTCTGTAAAAATAGAAAAATTTTGAAAATTTTTTTATAAAAATAGAAAAATTTTGAAAGATTTCCTAGAAAAATAAAAAAATTTAAAAATTTTCCTTAAAAATAGAAAGTTTAACTACTTAAAACAATTACAATTAAAGCTTTATTTAATGTCCACAAGCTTTACAAAGTCATTTGAAGTTCTATGTTTCTTTTAAACCGTATTTTTTGCTTTACTAATACAATATTTATTAATTCCTTTATATCATAAGATTTTCTTTGTGGTTCATATCGCTCACTTACCAAAAAAACGTCTTAAATCAAAAAGATGAGTTTTGTTACCACTTCTTATTCAATAGCTTTTAAAGAAATTGTGCTTTCGGAGAATTTAGATCTGTTTTAAAAATATCAATATATAAAAATTTGGAGTAAATCTATCCCAGTCGAAAACATTAACAGCTTGAAAGACGAGATTCTATTTGAGTTATGACCATATTACAGTAAATGACCGATATATTGCTATATAAAATTTTGAACGTGTATTTAAGTTTCTTATAAACATCATCCTAAACTTTGTTTGTACTTTAAGTTTGTACTTTTTTTCATTATTAGTTTGTTTATACTTTTACTCTTTGCTTTGATACAGGAAAAAAAACTTTCTTAATTTATCAAAATAAATTAAATTTTGTACGTTAAAAAGAAATAAAGAAAGGCGAAATAAACATGAAAATTATATAAAGATGCTATAACATTAAAAAGAAAAGAATTGTCAAGGAGGAATAACCCACTTGGTATATATTCAACTTAAAGACAAATAGGTTAATTTAAGATAACAAGGAAATTTAAGACAATCTTTTTGCTTTTCGGAGAGATTAGGGAAGATATAACTACGGCACTAAAAAAACAAAAAATGAAAAGGATGCTTTGATTTTAAAGATTTGCCTATGTCTATAGACATAATAATCAAATAAAAAAACAAAAGCAGGAAAGAGTTTTCTATAGAAAACTTGCCAATGGGAACACTTTTCTATAGAAAAGTTGAATGTGGGAAGAGTTTTCTATAGAAAAGTTGACGGTGGGAAGAGTTGTCTATAGAAAAGTTGACGGTGGGAAGAGTTTTTTATAGAAAAGTTGACGGTGGGAAGAGTTTTCTACAGAAAAGTTGACGGTGGGAAGAGTTTTCTATAGAAAATTTGACGGTGGGAAGAGTTTTCTAAAGAAAAGTTGACGATGGGAAGAGTTTTCTAAGGAAAAGTTGACGGTGGGAAGAGTTTTCTATAGAAAAGTTGACGGTGGGAAGAGTTTTCTATAGAAAATTTGTCGGTGGGAAAGGTTTTCTATAAAAAAGTTGTCGGTCGGAAAGGTTTTCTATAAAAAAGTTGTCGGTGGGAAGAGCTTTGTATAAAAAAAATTATCAATTTTTCTTTAGAAAATCTATGAATTTTTCTATAGAAAATTTATGAAATTTTTCTATAGAAAATTTATGAAATTTTTCTATAGAAAATTTATGAAATTTTTCTATAGAAAATTTATGAAATTTTTCTATAGAAAATTTATGAAATTTTTCTATAGAAAATTTATGAAATTTTTCTATAGAAAATTTATGAAAATTTTCTATAGAAAATTTATGAAATTTTCTATAGAAAATTTATGAAATTTTCTATAGAAAATTTATGAAATTTTCTATAGAAAATTTATGAAATTTTCTATAGAAAATTTATAAAATTTTCTATAGAAAATTTATGAAATTTTCTATAGAAAATTTATGAAATTTTCTATAGAAAATTTATGAAATTTTCTATAGAAAATTTATGAAATTTTCTATAGAAAATTTATGAAATTTTCTATAGAAAATTTATGAAATTTTCTATAGAAAATTTATGAAATTTTCTATAGAAAATTTATGAAATTTTCTATAGAAAATTTATGAAATTTTCTATAGAAAATTTATGAAATTTTCTACAGAAAATTTATGAAATTTTCTATAGAAAATTTATGAAATTTTCTATAGAAAATTTATGAAATTTTCTATAGAAAATTTATGAAATTTTCTATAGAAAATTTCATAAATTTTCTATAGAAAATTTCATAAATTTTCTATAGAAAATTTCATAAATTTTCTATAGAAAATTTCATAAATTTTCTGTAGAAAATTTCATAAATTTTCTATAGAAAATTTCATAAATTTTCTATAGAAAATTTCATAAATTTTCTATAGAAAATTTCATAAATTTTCTATAGAAAATTTCATAAATTTTCTATAGAAAATTTCATAAATTTTCTATAGAATATTTATATATATTTTTTATAGAAAAATTCATAAATTTTTTATAGAAAAATTCATAAATTTTTTATAGAAAATTTCATAAATTTTTTATAGAAAAATTCATAAATTTTTTATAGAAAAATTCATAAATTTTTTATAGAAAAATTCATAAATTTTTTATAGAAAAATTCATACATTTTTTATAGAAAAATTCATAGATTTTCTAAAGAAAAATTGATAATTTTTTTATAGAAAGCTCTTCCCACCGACAACTTTTTTATAGAAAAATTTTCTATAGAAAACTCTTCCCACCGTCAACTTTTCTATAGAAAACTCTTCCCACCGTCAACTTTTCTTTAGAAAACTCTTCCCACCGTCAAATTTTCTATAGAAAACTCTTCCCACCGTCAACTATGAAATTTTCTATAGAAAATTTATGAAATTTTCTATAGAAAATTTATGAAATTTTCTATAGAAAATTTATGAAATTTTCTATAGAAAATTTATGAAATTTTCTATAGAAAATTTATGAAATTTTCTATAGAAAATTTATGAAATTTTCTATAGAAAATTTATGAAATTTTCTATAGAAAATTTATGAAATTTTCTATAGAAAATTTATGAAATTTTCTATAGAAAATTTATGAAATTTTCTATAGAAAATTTATGAAATTTTCTATAGAAAATTTATGAAATTTTCTATAGAAAATTTATGAAATTTTCTATAGAAAATTTATGAAATTTTCTATAGAAAATTTATGAAATTTTCTATAGAAAATTTATGAAATTTTCTATAGAAAATTTATGAAATTTTCTATAGAAAATTTATGAAATTTTCTATAGAAAATTTATGAAATTTTCTATAGAAAATTTATGAAATTTTCTATAGAAAATTTATGAAATTTTCTATAGAAAATTTATGAAATTTTCTATAGAAAATTTATGAAATTTTCTATAGAAAATTTATGAAATTTTCTATAGAAAATTTATGAAATTTTCTATAGAAAATTTATGAAATTTTCTATAGAAAATTTATGAAATTTTCTATAGAAAATTTATGAAATTTTCTATAGAAAATTTATGAAATTTTCTATAGAAAATTTATGAAATTTTCTATAGAAAATTTATGAAATTTTCTATAGAAAATTTATGAAATTTTCTATAGAAAATTTATGAAATTTTCTATAGAAAATTTATGAAATTTTCTATAGAAAATTTATGAAATTTTCTATAGAAAATTTATGAAATTTTCTATAGAAAATTTATGAAATTTTCTATAGAAAATTTATGAAATTTTCTATAGAAAATTTATGAAATTTTCTATAGAAAATTTATAAATTTAGAAAATTTCATAAATTTTCTATAGAAAAATTTCATAAATTTTTTATAGAAATTTTCTATAGAAAATTTATGAAATTTTCTATAGAAAATTTATGAAATTTTCTATAGAAAATTTATGAAATTTTCTATAGAAAATTTATGAAATTTTCTATAGAAAATTTATAAATTTAGAAAATTTCATAAATTTTCTATAGAAAAATTTCATAAATTTTTTATAGCAAAATTTCATAAATTTTCTATAGAAAAATTTCATAAATTTTCTATAGAAAATTTATGAAATTTTTCTATAGAAAATTTATGAAATTTTTCTATAGAAAATTTATGAAATTTTGCTATAAAAAATTTATGAAATTTTTCTATAGAAAATTTATGAAATTTTCTATAGAAAATTTATGAAATTTTTCTATAGAAAATTTATGAAATTTTTCTATAGAAAATTTGTGAAATTTTTCTATAGAAAATTTATGAAATTTTGCTATAAAAAATTTATGAAATTTTTCTATAGAAAATTTATGAAATTTTTCTATAGAAAATTTATGAAATTTTGCTATAAAAAATTTATGAAATTTTTCTATAGAAAATTTATGAAATTTTTCTATAGAAAATTTATAATATTTTGCTATAAAAAATTTATGAAATTTTTCTATAGAAAATTTATGAAATTTTTCTATAGAAAATTTATGAAATTTTTCTATAGAAAATTTATGAAATTTTTCTATAGAAAATTTATGAAATTTTGCTATAAAAAATTTATGAAATTTTTCTATAGAAAATTTATGAAATTTTCTATAGAAAATTTATGAAATTTTTCTATAGAAAATTTATGAAATTTTTCTATAGAAAATTTATGAAATTTTTCTATAGAAAATTTATGAAATTTTGCTATAAAAAATTTATGAAATTTTTCTATAGAAAATTTATGAAATTTTGCTATAAAAAATTTATGAAATTTTTCTATAGAAAATTTATTAAATTTTTCTATAGAAAATTTATGAAATTTTCTATAGAAAATTTATGAAATTTTCTATAGAAAATTTATGAAATTTTCTATAGAAAATTTATGAAATTTTCTATAGAAAATTTATGAAATTTTCTATAGAAAATTTATAAATTTAGAAAATTTCATAAATTTTCTATAGAAAAATTTCATAAATTTTTTATAGAAATTTTCTATAGAAAATTTATGAAATTTTCTATAGAAAATTTATGAAATTTTCTATAGAAAATTTATGAAATTTTCTATAGAAAATTTATGAAATTTTCTATAGAAAATTTATAAATTTAGAAAATTTCATAAATTTTCTATAGAAAAATTTCATAAATTTTTTATAGCAAAATTTCATAAATTTTCTATAGAAAAATTTCATAAATTTTCTATAGAAAATTTATGAAATTTTTCTATAGAAAATTTATGAAATTTTTCTATAGAAAATTTATGAAATTTTGCTATAAAAAATTTATGAAATTTTTCTATAGAAAATTTATGAAATTTTCTATAGAAAATTTATGAAATTTTTCTATAGAAAATTTATGAAATTTTTCTATAGAAAATTTATGAAATTTTTCTATAGAAAATTTGTGAAATTTTTCTATAGAAAATTTATGAAATTTTGCTATAAAAAATTTATGAAATTTTTCTATAGAAAATTTATGAAATTTTTCTATAGAAAATTTATGAAATTTTGCTATAAAAAATTTATGAAATTTTTCTATAGAAAATTTATGAAATTTTTCTATAGAAAATTTATAATATTTTGCTATAAAAAATTTATGAAATTTTTCTATAGAAAATTTATGAAATTTTTCTATAGAAAATTTATGAAATTTTTCTATAGAAAATTTATGAAATTTTTCTATAGAAAATTTATGAAATTTTGCTATAAAAAATTTATGAAATTTTTCTATAGAAAATTTATGAAATTTTCTATAGAAAATTTATGAAATTTTTCTATAGAAAATTTATGAAATTTTTCTATAGAAAATTTATGAAATTTTTCTATAGAAAATTTATGAAATTTTGCTATAAAAAATTTATGAAATTTTTCTATAGAAAATTTATGAAATTTTGCTATAAAAAATTTATGAAATTTTTCTATAGAAAATTTATTAAATTTTTCTATAGAAAATTTATGAAATTTTTTTATAGAAAATTTATGAAATTTTTCTATAGAAAATTTATGAAATTTTTCTATAGAAAATTTATGAAATTTTTCTATAGAAAATTTATGAAATTTTTCTATAGAAAATTTATGAAATTTTTCTATAGAAAATTTATGAAATTTTTCTATAGAAAATTTATGAAATTTTTCTATAGAAAATTTATGAAATTTTTCTATAGAAAATTTATGAAATTTTTCTATAGAAAATTTATGAAATTTTTCTATAGAAAATTTATGAAATTTTTCTATAGAAAATTTATGAAATTTTTCTATAGAAAATTTATGAAATTTTTCTATAGAAAATTTATGAAATTTTTCTATAGAAAATTTATGAAATTTTTCTATAGAAAATTTATGAAATTTTTCTATAGAAAATTTATGAAATTTTTCTATAGAAAATTTATGAAATTTTTCTATAGAAAATTTATGAAATTTTCTATAGAAAATTTATGAAATTTTCTATAGAAAATTTATGAAATTTTCTATAGAAAATTTATGAAATTTTCTATAGAAAATTTATGAAATTTTCTATAGAAAATTTATGAAATTTTCTATAGAAAATTTATGAAATTTTCTATAGAAAATTTATGAAATTTTCTATAGAAAATTTATGAAATTTTCTATAGAAAATTTATGAAATTTTCTATAGAAAATTTATGAAATTTTCTATAGAAAATTTATGAAATTTTCTATAGAAAATTTATGAAATTTTCTATAGAAAATTTATGAAATTTTCTATAGAAAATTTATAAAATGTTCTATAGAAAATTTATGAAATTTTCTATAGAAAATTTATGAAATTTTCTATAGAAAATTTATGAAATTTTCTATAGAAAATTTATGAAATTTTCTATAGAAAATTTATGAAATTTTCTATAGAAAATTTATGAAATTTTCTATAGAAAATTTATGAAATTTTCTATAGAAAATTTATGAAATTTTCTATAGAAAATTTATGAAATTTTCTATAGAAAATTTATGAAATTTTCTATAGAAAATTTATGAAATTTTCTATAGAAAATTTATGAAATTTTCTATAGAAAATTTATGAAATTTTCTATAGAAAATTTATGAAATTTTCTATAGAAAATTTATGAAATTTTCTATAGAAAATTTATGAAATTTTCTATAGAAAATTTATGAAATTTTCTATAGAAAATTTATGAAATTTTCTATAGAAAATTTATGAAATTTTCTATAGAAAATTTATGAAATTTTCTATAGAAAATTTATGAAATTTTCTATAGAAAATTTATGAAATTTTCTATTGAAAATTTATGAAATTTTCTATAGAAAATTTATGAAATTTTCTATAGAAAATTTATGAAATTTTCTATAGAAAATTTATGAAATTTTCTATAGAAATTTTATGAAATTTTCTATAGAAAACTTATGAAATTTTCTATAGAAAATTTATGAAATTTTTTATAGAAAATTTATGAAATTTTTCTATAGAAAATTTATGAAATTTTTCTATAGAAAATTTATGAAATTTTTCTATAGAAAATTTATGAAATTTTTCTATAGAAAATTTATGAAATTTTTCTATAGAAAATTTATGAAATTTTTCTATAGAAAATTTATGAAATTTTTCTATAGAAAATTTATGAAATTTTTCTATAGAAAATTTATGAAATTTTTCTATAGAAAATTTATGAAATTTTTCTATAGAAAATTTATGAAATTTTTCTATAGAAAATTTATGAAATTTTTCTATAGAAAATTTATGAAATTTTTCTATAGAAAATTTATGAAATTTTTCTATAGAAAATTTATGAAATTTTTCTATAGAAAATTTATGAAATTTTTCTATAGAAAATTTATGAAATTTTTCTATAGAAAATTTATGAAATTTTCTATAGAAAATTTATGAAATTTTTCTATAGAAAATTTATGAAATTTTCTATAAAAAAAAAATTATGAAATTTTTTATAGTATATTTTTTTCTATAGGAAATTCATTGAATTTTGTTCAAATTTTTATAATGTTTTAATTTTGATAGCCTCAGGAAAATTTTGTCCTGGTTCGTTTGAAAAAATTTTTTCCACATTTGTTACCGCATTATGTTTTTAATCATATAGATATTAATCTACCTGCAAATATCTGCAATTAAAAGAATTTGGGACTTCATATTCTTTATTTTACTTTTTCTATATTTTCACTTTTAAAATCCTTCTTAACTTTAATTTTTTTTTAATTTTTTAAAATTCTGGCAAATCTTTTCAATTTAATTAATTTTAATTGTATTTCTAAAAATTGATAAACAAAAAATTGTTAAGCCATTTTTTGTACTTGTCATGAGTTGGTTTTTTACCCGGACGCAAAAAGTATTTAAGCAAAATGATGTCGGACAAAAGCAGCAGCAGCAGTTTTTTTATATGAGTTAAAGCTCAATTTTTTCCATTGAAAAATTAAAATAATAGTATAAAAATGAAAAAAGTTTAATTGTTGCAAAAAACAGGAATATTGGTTGTCATGGTGGGCTTACAAATGGATTTTATCTCATGCGATTATATGCATATCGTTCAGGTCCAGAGAAAGAGTAAATATGTTTAAATTTATTTCATTATAGCCTTTTTTGTAGTTTTATTGCTCTGGACGTCTGTCTCTAGTATAATTTTGTGGCGGTAGATTAAATACTTATAAATTTTGCGTGAAATGTTTATCATTTTTTAAACAATTGGCATTACATGTGGTTTTTAATTGAAAAAAAAAGACAAGGTATTTTTTTTTTTTAAATTGAAATTTTTTTTATGGAGTTAAAAAAAATACCTGATTTACTTTTTAAAACTGTTTTTAATTTTCTGAATTTTTTTACTGTACAACTTTTTTTTAAACATTTCCCTTAAATTTAAACAGCTTAACTTCAAATACTTTAATCTCATTTGTTTATTATTAAAAAATCCTACTTTAAGGCTTTTTAATATTTCGCCAAACTTTGCATATTTTTAGGCATTTGAATAATTTATCTGCTTATTCCTTTAATACAACATTAAATAAATCCTAAACTTTATACAAAATTCAATACAATTCTTACACTCTTGATCCTTAGCCTTCTCCTATTTATGTTTATATATTACCCTTTCAACTATATCGACCATAAATCTATTTAATATTTATTATTTGGTAACAGATTTTCCATAAAGGTTTTCAATTTTTTTTGGTTTTGATCACAAACTCTTTGTTACACTAACTAACCAAATGCCACCAAAAACAATACAACAAAAAAGGGGGAAAAAATTGTAAAAAGTGTAGATTTTATCTGATTTTGGGTGAAAAAAAATGTTGTCCCATATTCTTTATGTATAATAGCCTTGTATTATTTATGCATATTTATTGGCGAGCATATTAAAAACACGTCTGCATAAAAAAGATGTATGACTATGACAAAACATGATAGGTATTTTTTAACACACATACTTACACATACATATGGATCTACACACACTACAACCGCGTTGATTGAAAAAAAGATTCCATTGTTTGACTTCACAATTTTAAAGGGAAATTTTTTGAGTTTAGATGCCTTTAAAGTCCTGATATTGTGAATAACATAATGGATGCTATAAGTAATAACCTGATTATAAACCCTTGCAACAATGTTGTTGCCATATGGCAACAAAAAGCACCTATAAAGACAGCCTGGTAACAGCAGTCATCTGCAGGGGAAAGACAGGCGGCACCATTATTAAGAACAAGTCTTCGGCGTTTTTCCAAGTCCTCCTACCTTTCGCAATATAATCTAGTTTTAGGGTCGAATCAAATTAATCGCCATTGAGAATAAGCTTTATGATAAATGCAATCGATGAGCTATAATGACAATGGACAAGGTATGCCCAATGCTATTGTAGATGTTTTCAATAAGGAAAAAAATATCGACCACACCCAGGACACACTTGTCATTTTAATCACCTACAGAGAAAGAGAAGATCTCTTAAATTAAACAAGTTATTAGAATGATATTTGGAAACGGTAAACCAATATATAAAAAATTTAGAAATATTAACTTCAGAACGAGTTCTGAAATTTTAATGAATTTCCTTAATATTAGGTTAAAAACGAAAATTGAAGTATATTCTGAATCCCTATGAAATTCTAAGACGATGTCTGTTTGTCTGTCTTCTGTTTGTCTGTCTGTCTGTCTGTCTGCCCGTCTGTCTGTCTGTCTGTCTGTCTGTCTGTCTGTCTGTCTGTCTGTCTGTCTGTCTGTCTGTCTGTATGTCTGTCTGTCTGTTTGTCTGTTTGTCTGTTTGTCTGTCTGTCTGTCTGTCTGTCTGTCTGTCTGTCTGTCTGTCTGTCTGTCTGTCTGTCTGTCTGTCTGTCTGTCTGTCTGTCTGTCTGTCTGTCTGTCTGTCTGTCCGTCTGTCTGTCCGTATGTCCGTATGTCTTTATATCTGTTGTTGGCACGATAAAACCTTAACGGGAGGATATAGGTCACTGACATTTGGTATAAATATTCCTCATTTGCTGGAAAATTTTGGTATTGAAATCGGGTAAAATCGGGCCATTTTTGACCATAGCTTCCGTATAACAGCAATAACCTGATTAAAAACCCTTGTAACAGTTTTGTTGCCATATGGCAACAAAAAGTACCTATAAAGACAGCCTGGTAACAGCAGTCATCTGCAGAGGAAAGACAGGCGGCATCATTATTAAAAACAAGTCTTCGGCGTTTTTCCAAGTCCCCCTACCTTTCGCAATATAATCTAGTTTTAGGGTCGAATCAAATTAATCGCCATTGAGAATAGGCTTTATGTTGAATGCAATCGAACATCTATAATGAAAGTGGACAAGATATGCCCAGTGCTACTCTGGATTCTGAATCTCTATGAAATTCTAAGACGATGTCTTTCTGTCTGTCTGTCTGTCTGTCTGTCTGTCCGTATGTCCGTCCGTCTTCTGTTTGTCTGTCTGTCTGTCTGTCTGTCTGTCTGTCTGTCTGTCTGTCCGTCTGTCTATCCGTATGTCTCTATGTCTGTTGTCGGCACGATAAAACCTTAACGGGAGGATATAGGTCACTGACATTTGGTGTAAATATTCCTCATTTGCTGGAAAATTTTGGTATTGAAATCGGGTAAAATCGGGCCATTTTTGACCATAGCTTCCGTATAACAGCAATAACCTGATTAAAAACCCTTGTAACAGTTTTGTTGCCATATGGCAACAAAAAGTACCTATAAAGACAGCCTGGTAACAGCAGTCATCTGCAGAGGAAAGACAGGCGGCATCATTATTAAGAACAAGTCTTCGGCGTTTTTCCAAGTCCTCCTACCTTTCGCAATATAATCTATTTTAGGGTCGAATCAAATTAATCGCCATTGAGAATAGGCTTTATGTTGAATGCAATCGAACATCTATAATGAAAATGGACAAGATATGTCCAGTGCTACTCTGGATTCTGAATCCCTATGAAATTCTAAGACGATGTCTTTCTGTCTGTCTGTCTGTTGTCTGTCTGTCTTCTGTTTGCCTGTCTGTCTTCTGTTTGTCTGTCTGTCTGTCTGTCTGTCTGTCTGTCTGTCTGTCTGTCTGTCTGTCTGTCTGTCTGTCTGTCTGTCTGTATGTCTGTCTGTCTGTCTGTCTGTCTGTCTGTCTGTCTGTCTGTCTGTCTGTCTGTCTGTCTGTCTGTCTGTCTGTCTGTCTATCTGTCTGTCTGTCTGTCTGTCTGTCTGTCTGTGTGTCTGTGTGTCTGTGTGTCTGTCTGTCTGTCTGTCTGTCTGTCTGCCTATCTGTCTGTCCATCTGTCTGTCCGTATGTCTCTACGTCTGTTGTCGGCATGATAAACCCTTAACGAAGGGATATAGGTCACTGAAATTTGGTATAAATATTCCTCATTTGCTGGAAAATTTGGTATTGAAATTGAGTAAAATCGGTTCACATTTGACCATAGCTGCCGTATAACCTCGTATTGGCTAATCGTTTATTTGCTAATAAATGACTAATTATTACAACTATGATGATAAAATTTAGTATATATAAGTCCTAAATAAACGCTAGGCAGTATATAAAATTTCATCGAAATCGGTTCACATTTAACCATAGCTCCGATACAAAAAACTTACGGAAACAGCCCAAATTTCACCTAAAGTACACTTAAATACCAATAAATGATAAACTGTAATAGCTTTGGCCACTAAATTTAGCACAAGGAAGTCTTATGTAAATGCCAGTCAGTTTGCAAAATTTTGTCACAATTGGTCACCATTTGACCATAGCTTCCATATAAAAAACTTACGGAAACACAAAAATACAAAAAGAAAAGGGGGTTTATGTCCGTCTGTCAGTCAGATAAAAGAGCGTATCGACTTAACGAAAAGGGCTACATAAACAAAATTTTACAAAAGTATTTTTGATATCTTGAAAAAGTTGTGTATTGAAAATGGACGAAATCGGTTCATATTTTGTTAGAGCTCCCATATAACCCCGCCCCGGGAATCACATTAATGCTGAAAAATTTAATAAAATTGTAATAGCTAAATTTAAAATAAAGAAGTTTTATGCAACTATTGGTCAGTATATCAAATTTTATAGGAATCTGTCCATATTTAACTATAGCTTTTATATTTTTTATTTTTTTTATTTTTTTACGTCCATTTTCGTTCGGATATAACTGTTATAGACATTAAGGAGATCAGTTGGAGTGGTTTATGTCTAACACCGCTTTAGAAATCTGAGACACTTGAATGCTTCTTTAGAGACTTGTTTAGCCCAACGGACATCACACTGAATGTTCATACCTAAAGCATCAAAAGTTTCTGATTCGTCAGTATTTATACCACCCATAACTTCAGATCAAGGTTAATATGTTGTTGCTGAGCTGTCAGCCCTTTTCCGAGAAACGGGCGGGGCATTCCGGTGCGTAGAACCGCCTATCGCTATATTTCACAGATCAAGGTCCGTAACGTATTTGTGTGCTAACACATAGCATTAAGTCTTTCGATGGGTGAAGTCGAACCTGTTTAAACGACCCCTATTGAGTATTGTAGAGAGGTCGGAATTTAGCGTATCATTCGTTACTTGCCTAGTCAGGCAGTGATATCCAATATGCTTGGCCAATAGTTGAAATAATACGAATGACAAATGTTGCTATCATCTGCAAAGGAGCAGATAGGATTGGAAGTTTGACATGGAAGGTAATTTAGAAAAATAAGAAATAGAGAAGGTATCCCCGAATTAATATTGAACTCATCGGATAATATCCCATCTATAACAACTCTTATAGTGCAATCTCTGAGAAAGCTCTATATAAACCGAGAAAAATTGTTACCTACACCAAAAGCAATAAGTTTGGATATAAGTACTCCATACCACACTCTATCGAACGCTTTGGAAATATCGAGAGATATAACCTTACTTTCGTCAAAGCGGTGAATAGAACTGCAACATTTTTCCGTTGAAAAGGCTAATGCATCACCCGTAGAGTGGCCCCTTTGAAATCCATACCGCCGGTCGTTTAGTACGATACTTTTTGCTATTAGGCGGTAATTTTCGGGGTTTCTAACCTCACCTTTTTTATTGATTGGCGTTTCCAATACATAGGAAATTCATCGGCATGCTATAAGGTGCTAAAAAGGTTAGCGAATGGACGAGTTAACGTCGAATCTCTTGTTTAAAAACAAATAAGAGTTTTGTGAAGGTGCCTTCGGGTTTTTTTAGAAAAATCTTCAGTTTCTTCAGAGAACTGGGGCCAAATTACCGCATTCGATATCGATCGAAATCTTAGACTTTTATGCGAATATTGTGAATTACACTTTATTGAAATTTGTTATCGATTTTGATTCGTTTTTAAAAATATATATTGTTAAAATGAAACTCTTTTACTATTGTTCATCTTTTGGCAAATAACTTCAAAAAAATATAGTAAACTCTGCATCTTTTAAATAGTTTTGATTATCCTTAAAGTATGCTATATATGCTTAAAACATTTAAAAATATCTAAGATTTCGATCGATATCGAATGCCGTAATTTCGCCCCTGATTTTGCGAAAGGAATTATTAGAATTTATTAAGCTAATAAGATATGAAACTTGAATACTTTTTTGCTCAAAAGTGTAAATTCCATAAAATTTTTGAGAATTAATCTCCATTAATGAGTTGCTTGTACTGGTTGGTATCTGTTTCACCTATTAAAGTCCAAAAGTAGTCGTTTATTATGCCCATGTCCCAAAATCCTTGGTGTCGTTTCTTCTTGGGCGATAACCAAGTTTTCAGAAAAGAATTCGAGATGGGAATGCAGAAAATGTTTTGAGATATTCGTGCTACAATCTTAGAATTATTTTAGCTAACGTATGTCTATCATTATGATAGCTCAGTGCTGCCAACATGCGCGTGATTCACAATCCGGAACCTATTTTGAAAAACGAAACCCCGATTTGAACTCAGCAACTCAAACAACTTCAAGATTTATCCTCATCTGGGGCCAAATTACCACATTCGAAATCGATCGAAAACTCAGACTTTTAAGCAAATATTGTGAAGTATACCTTAGGGATGTTCAAAGTCATTTCGATGCAAAAAGTTTATTAAAATTTGGTATCCATTTTGATTTTGGTTTTTAAAAACATATAGTTCAAATAAAACTCTTTTACTATTGTTCTTCTTTTGGCAAATAACTTCAAAAAAATATAGTAAACTGTGCACATTTTAAATAATTTTGATTATCCTTAAAGTATGCTTTACAAATAATTTGAAAATATCTAAGATTTCGATCGATATCGAATGCGGTAATTTGGCCCCTGATCTCATTCAAAAGTTGACAGTAATTTGAAAACTTGTGTAATTCCCATGACCTAATAAAGGTAAATTTTTAAAATAAGCCTAAAAATGGTGCTGATTGTAGCATTATGACGAGAAATGTCATTGTCAATATCTAGCGTGACAGATATCTGACTTTATATATATTTTTTTTAAATAAAAAAGTGCGATGCATACTTTTAGGAGTTTTGGG
The DNA here is from genome assembly GCA_933228675.1 of Stomorhina lunata. Lineage (NCBI taxonomy): Eukaryota > Metazoa > Arthropoda > Insecta > Diptera > Rhiniidae > Stomorhina > Stomorhina lunata. Next base: position 104,072,513 of record OW121742.1, on the reverse strand, counting down.
ATACAAAAATAATAATAAAAAGCATTAAGTGTAGGTGATAAAAGTACATATATTATCTTACGATATATATAAATAGTCATAGGTTATAACAAATACCTTGTTAAAAGACAACAACGTAGTAAAAATAAATTAAGTTTATTTTAAGCCTCCTAAAAATATGCAACATAAAATCAAAAAATCGTCACTCTAGCTCAATACTTTATGATTTGTTATGTTATCAACTTATTTTATTATTTACTTGATTCTAATAAATTTTCGAAATAACCATTGATCTCCAAAATACCATCAATGCATTAGATATTCAAAACTATAACTCACATATTTTTTTTTTTGAAATATAGATTTTCATAAATGTTTTATACACTCTACTACTATCCCATAACCTTAATCAAAAGCCATATACAAATTTATCTACCAATATTCATAATATTTTATAAAAACCATTTTTGTCAGTTGCTTTTTATTTTGAGGGTTTTTAATATTTTGTTATTATATACATTTATTATATACATTTCTTTTTTCAGGGTACAATAAGTATTTTTTTCGATTTCGCATGCTCTACAATTTCATGGTAAATCGTGCTGTAAAGGCAGATTTATTTTGTATATAAAACAAAAACTCAGACAAACTTCACACTCTGTGAATCAGTTTATGGGAACATTATAAAAATATATGGAAATGTGTATAATTTACTAAAGTTTTTTCTTTTGTTACTCTTTTTTTTCTTGTTTTTTGGAGCTGCAAGCACAAATGCTGGAAACTGTTTCTTGATACTGCTACTGCTTTATAGCTGCTACTATTATGAGTATAGCTACTATTATAATATATATCGGTTTTTATAGTTTATGTTCTCATATAGAGTATAAATATATTTTTTTATATTTAGTTTAAAAAGTGTCCTTTTTGGTTTTCGAGTGTCAGAATTTGGGGCTTCTGGAGTAAAGGAGTTGTAGGTTTAGGAGTTGAAATAAATTTGCCTTAAATCTGTTTTCAATATTTAAATAAATCGCGTTATGTGTCTGCTGCTATTTAGTGTAATACTTTTATGACTAAAAGCTATTTATAAAAAAAAATTGTATAATAAATTGTTTCAACAAAATGTGACCGGATTGATTAATAGCTGCTCTTCTCAAAAGAAATAAAGAAATTGCTAGGTTTAGCTAGTCTTAAAGCAAAAAAGCTTAATAGATTCACATAAAAGAGTTCACAAATTTCTTTAATAGGGCTCGAAAACCCTTAATTCATTGAAAAAATGAAATCCATTGCCTATTTTCATATTTAAAACTAAATTAATAAAAATAGAAGCATACGCCTAGGCGCTCTTATAAAAAAACCTTTGTAATGCTGGCTTATCGCTTTTTTGTACACTATTTTTGAAAAATTTCCTATTTTTATAGGAAATTTTTGAAAAATTTCCTATAAAAATAGGAAATTTTTGAAAAATTTCCTATAAAAATAGGAAATTTTTGAAAAATTTCCTTTAAAAATAGGAAATTTTTGAAAAATTTCCTATAAAAATAGGAAATTTTTGAAAAATTTCCTATATAAATAGGAAATTTTTGAAAAATTTCCTATATAAATAGGAAATTTTTGAAAAATTTCCTATATAAATAGGAAATTTTTGGAAAATTTCCTATAAAAATAGGAAATTTTTGGAAAATTTCCTATAAAAATAGGAAATTTTTGGAAAATTTCCTATAAAAATAGGAAATTTTTGGAAAATTTCCTATAAAAATAGGAAATTTTTGGAAAATTTCCTATAAAAATAGGAAATTTTTGGAAAATTTCCTATAAAAATAGGAAATTTTTGGAAAATTTCCTATAAAAATAGGAAATTTTTGGAAAATTTCCTATAAAAATAGGAAATTTTTGGAAAATTTCCTATAAAAATAGGAAATTTTTGGAAAATTTCCTATAAAAATAGGAAATTTTTGGAAAATTTCCTATAAAAATAGGAAATTTTTGGAAAATTTCCTATAAAAATAGGAAATTTTTGGAAAATTTCCTATAAAAATAGGAAATTTTTGGAAAATTTCCTATAAAAATAGGAAATTTTTGGAAAATTTCCTATAAAAATTGGAAATTTTTGGAAAATTTCCTATAAAAATAGGAAATTTTGGAAAATTTCCTATAAAAATAGGAAATTTTTGGAAAATTTCCTATAAAAATAGGAAATTTTTGAAAAATTCCCTATAAAAGTAGGAAATTTTTGAAAAATTTTCTATAAAAATAGGAAATTTTTGAAAAATTTCCTATAAAAATAGGAAATTTTTGAAAAATTTCCTATAAAAATAGGAAATTTTTGAAAAATTTCCTATAAAAATAGGAAATTTTTGAAAAATTTCCTATAAAAATAGGAAATTTTTGAAAAATTTCCTATAAAAATAGGAAATTTTTGAAAAATTTCCTATAAAAATAGGAAATTTTTGAAAAATTTCCTATAAAAATAGGAAATTTTTGAAAAATTTCCTATAAAAATAGGAAATTTTTGAAAAATTTCCTATAAAAATAGGAAAATTTTTGAAAAATTTCCTATAAAAATAGGAAATTTTTGAAAAATTTCCTATCAAAATAGGATATTTTTGAAACATTTCCTATAAAAATAGGAAATTTTTGAAAAATTTCCTATAAAAATAGGAAATTTTTGAAAAATTTCCTATAAAAATAGGAAAATTTTGAAAAATTTCCTATAAAAATAGGAAATTTTTGAAAAATTTCCTATAAAAATAGGAAATTTTTGAAAAATTTCCTATAAAAATAGGAAATTTTTGAAAAATTTCCTATAAAAATAGGAAATTTTTGAAAAATTTCCTATAAAAATAGGAAAATTTTGAAAAATTTCCTATAAAAATAGGAAATTTTTGAAAAATTTCCTATAAAAATAGGAAATTTTTGAAAAATTTCCTATAAATTTTTGAAAAATTTCCTATAAAAATAGGAAATTTTTGAAAAATTTCCTATAAAAATAGGAAATTTTTGAAAAATTTCCTATAAAAATAGGAAATTTTTGAAAAATTTCCTATAAAAATAGGAAATTTTTGAAAAATTTCCTATAAAAATAGGAAATTTTTGAAAAATTTCCTATAAAAATAGGAAATTTTTGAAAAATTTCCTATAAAAATAGGAAATTTTTGAAAAATTTCCTATAAAAATAGGAAATTTTTGAAAAATTTCCTGTAAAAATAGGAAATTTTTGAAAAATTTCCTGTAAAAATAGGAAATTTTTGAAAAATTTCCTATAAAAATAGGAAATTTTTGAAAAATTTCCTATAAAAATAGGAAATTTTTGAAAAATTTCCTATAAAAATAGGAAATTTTTGAAAAATTTCCTATAAAAATAGGAAATTTTTGAAAAATTTCCTATAAAAATAGGAAATTTTTGAAAAATTTCCTATAAAAATAGGAAATTTTTGAAAAATTTCCTATAAAAATAGGAAATTTTTGAAAAATTTCCTATAAAAATAGGAAATTTTTGAAAATTTTCCTAAAAAAAATAGGAAATTTTTGAAAAATTTCCTAAAAAAAATAGGAAATTTTTGAAAAATTTCCTAAAAAAAATAGGAAATTTTTGAAAAATTTCCTAAAAAAAATTGAAAATTTTTGAAAAATTTCCTAAAAAAAATAGAAAATTTTTGAAAAATTTCCTAAAAAAATAGGAAATTTTTGAAAAATTTCCTAAAAAAATAGGAAATTTTTGAAAAATTTCCTAAAAAAATAGGAAATTTTTGAAAAATTTCCTAAAAAAATAGGAAATTTTTGAAAAATTTCCTAAAAAAATAGGAAATTTTTGAAAAATTTCCTAAAAAAATAGGAAATTTTTGAAAAATTTCCTATAAAAATAGGAAATTTTTGAAAAATTTCCTATAAAAATAGGAAATTTTTGAAAAATTTCCTATAAAAATAGGAAATTTTTGAAAAATTTCCTATAAAAATAGGAAATTTTTGAAAAATTTCCTATAAAAATAGGAAATTTTTGAAAAATTTCCTATAAAAATAGGAAAATTTTGAAAAATTTCCTATAAAAATAGGAAATTTTTGAAAAATTTCCTATAAAAATAGGAAATTTTTTAAAAATTGGGTAATGGTCTGCATTAGTTGTTTCCGAATCAGAGTAAAAGCGGTATTCTCTCTTTTTGTGGGACTTATTGAGAGTTCTGACGGCAAATCAATGTATGAAAGTTTATTTTAGAGTTTTTGCTTCGAATGACCAAAATAGTTCCAAATCATAAAATCCATTGCATACATTCAAGGCGCTGTTAAGCAAATGTATGCAATATTACCGGTTTATCGGTATTTAGAAAAAGTGTTTAATTTTTAAGTAAATCTGCACATAACCGCACTTCGTCTTAAAATTAAATGAGACATACGTTTAAAAATGCTACCAAACAGGGAGGAAGAGATAAAAAGGGTGGAAAGCTTTATATGTTAGTGTGATAACATACCATATTAAAATATGTATTGACCATTTTTCTAATGGATTTTTATTTCCGCACCAGACTGTTATTTAAACCATCTTTATTTTGTACTGACCCAGGGATTATTATCATCATTGGAATTTTTGTGTTTTAACTTGTTTCATTTTTTTCATTTTTCTGGTGATTGGAAAATTTATTACTTATACCGAGTAAATTTACAAAAACGACCAACGCTTAAGTCCAAGAGCCATAAATCACTTTAGTTTTTTTTTTATTGCTTAAATAACCAATTGAAAATTGGGTTTATATTGTGTATTTTCGTTTTTTTTTTTTCTAGTTTGTCCGAAAAATTCCCTGTAAAGGGCAATAATTTATGGTTGACAATGAATGACCATAAACACTTACAAAAGCATATAATAATATTTTTAAGGGGGAAAATAAATAATTATTTCTATGATAAACATGAATATTTATGATAATGGAAAATATCTAGTTCGTATTAAAAATTTTGAGGTTTATGGATATTAAGGGGGTTCATGTGAAATTTGAAATTAAAGGACTAAATGAGAATTATAGGTACTTAACATTGGTTTTACAACTTTTCAAATCAAGTGCCTTTATTCTCCCTGTCAAAACTGAATATTTGTTTCATAATTAAAATTTTATTTCCAAGTACTCGTTATGCAGATTTTAAACTTTTCCTAGATTCATATTACGACACACGAAAATACTGCAGCATTTTAATAATATTCACAAATCCCACATAATTGACAATTAAACTTTATAAAACTTTACTTTTACGGTGCGTCTGATTGTTGCAAATAGAAAAATCTTCAAAAATGAAGTAAAATAATAGAATAGCCATAAAATTAAGCAGCCACCTCAGAAGTCAGTACTCGGTACTTAAAACAAGTTCTCGTACTCATACATAAAAGTACTTGTACTTTAAAACAATTCCTTTGTTACACACATACATATACAGTGTTAAAAATTGTTGTAATCTCTCGAAAAATAAGTCAGCAAGAAGAGGATGTAATAATAAACGGTAAACTAGAGGGAGATGGATAGAGAGTAAGAGGGAGATAGTCAACTAAAACGGGTTACATTTTTCGTTCATGGACTTGTTACAAATGTGTCAACTACATACATTATTTTATTGCAAATTAATTACAAACTTTTAGAAAAGAAATATTTTGTACATTTATTAGGGTGGTTCCATGTATAAAAACAATTTGTAGTTTTCTTAAAGTTATTTGTGTTCCTTTATGAGTCCCGCTAATAATTATACCCTTAACCTCAATAGGTGGGAAGGGTATATTGGGTTTGTGCTTATGTTTGTAACTCATAGAAATATTGGTATGAGACCCACCTATTAGTATACCAATCGACTTAGAATCACTCCCTGAGTCGTTTTAACGCTATCCGTTCGGCAGGCTGGCTGGTTATCACTGTAAGCTTGTTCTACCTAATTTTGTAGGAATCGGCCCATATTTGACCATTCCTCGCATACAAGACACATTCTCAAAAGACATTTATATACACCTAAAAGCACAAAAACGTGTATAACTCTAAAGATTAATACATTTGATTACTAAAACTTTGCACAGATAAATACTTTGTCAATATAAACCAATAACCAAAATTTGGTAACAATCGGTCCACCCTTGGGACCCTAGTTCCCATATCAGGCCCTTAGCCGGAAATGACATAAATCTTGAAATTTTGAAAAATATGTATGTCGTTACTTTAATATAGAAAAGCCCTAAGTCGTTTTTCATTCAAATTGCTTTTTAAAGCTTTAAATTATATAATTTTATAAAAATATTTTAATTTCATACAACATTATTATGGCATTAAATCCTTCAGAGAATTTAGTAAAAAACTGCGTTTAAAAAATTTCTGTATCTTCAAAACTTAAGATTTTATTTAGTTTATTTTCCCTGTCCTGTTATGTAAGAAAAATATTAGTTAGGGCTTTTCTATATTAAAGTAACGATGTATATCTCTAAGACTTAAGGAAAACTTGTTTAATTGTTGGTCCATATTTGACCTTAGTAGTGAAGGGTATGACATAGTCAGGCTTGACCGACTATGTATAGCTTTTCTCACTTGTTATACCCACCATCAAAAAGAATGGGGGATATATTGAGATTGTCATTCCGTTTGTAATTTCCTTAATATTGGCTCAAAAACCAAAATTTAAGTATATTTTGAATCCTCATGAAATTCTAAGACGATTGAGCCATGTCCGTCTGTCTCTCCATATGTCTGTCTGTCTGTTTGTCTGTCTGTCTGTCTGTCTGTCTGTCTGTCTGTCTGTCTGTCTGTCTGTCTGTCTGTCTGCCTGCCCGCCTGTCTATCTGTTGTCGTCACGATAAAACCTTAACGAAAGGATATAGGTCACTGAAATTTGGCATAAATATTCTTCATTTCAATTTTGGTATTGAAATCGGGTAAAATCGGTTTGCATTTGACTATAGCTCCCGTATAACCTCGTCTAGGCTAATCGCTTATTTGCTAATAAATCGGTTCACATTTAACCATAGCTCCCATACAAATAACTTACCTAAATTCGATCTGAAATACACTTAAATGCCAATAAATGATAAACTGTAATAGCTTTGGCCACTAAATTTAGCACAAGGAAGTCTTATGTGAATGCCAGCTAGTGTTCAAAATTTTGATACAATCGGTCACTATTTGACCATAGCTCCCATATAAAAAACATACGGAAACACAAGAATACAAAAAGAAAAGGGGGTTTATGTCCGTCAGATAAAAGCGTGATAGCGCCTTAACGAAAAGGGCCACAGCAACAAAACTTTACAAGAGCAAGTCTTATGTGAATGCCAGCCAGTGTGCAAAAGTTTGTTACAATCGATCACCGTTTGGCCATAGCTCCCATATAAAATACTTACGGAAACACAAGAATACAAAAAGAAAAGGGAGTTTATGTCCGCCTGTCCGTTAGATAAAAGCGCGATAGCGCCTTAACGAAAAGGGCCACAGCAACAAAACTTTACAAGAGCAAGTCTTATGTGAATGCCAGCCAGTGTGCAAAAGTTTGTTACAATCGGCTACTATTTGACCATAGCTCCCATATAAAAAACTTACGGAACACACAAAAATATCCGTCTGTCCGTCAGATAAAAGCGCGATAGCTCCTTAACTACAAGAGCTAGAAAGAAAAAATTGTACAAAAGTATTTGTGATATGTAACAGAAGTTGTGCACTGAAAATGGACGAAATCGGTTCACATTTAGTTAGAGCTCCCATATAACCCCGCCTCGGGAAACACATGAATACTGATAAATTGAATACAATTGTAATTGCTATGACGACTAAATTTAAAATAGAGAAGTTTTATGCATTTATTGGTCAGTATATCAAATTTTATAGGAATCGGTCCATATTTGACTATAAAAAACACTCCCGGAAACCAAAAAAAATGTAGCAAAGGCCAGTTAAAAGCTATTAAATTAGAAACTATGACAGCTATGGCACTAAATTTTGCAAAACCAAGCTTTATATACATAAATACCAGACAGTGCGTAAAGCTTTGTTACAATCGCTCAACATTTGGCTATAATTCTTATATAGAACATCCCCTTTTTTTAAATCACAATCAAAAAGATTCGCAGCAAACTAAAATTGCTTCAATGTCCAGACTTTATATACGGTATTAGGAACTCCCAACAAAATATATGGACCTGTCGTATTACTATCAACATGTTTATCCTAACTAAATATTAAAAGTAAAACAGACTATTAATGCTAAATTACACCAGGGGCCAAATTACGGCATTCGATATCGATCGAAAACTCAGACTTTTAAGCGAATATTGTCAAGTATACTTTAGGGATGTTCAAAGTTACTTTGATGCACAAAATTTATTGAAATTAGGTATCCATTTTGATTCATTTTTAAAAATATATATTGTTCAATTGAAACCCTTTTACTATTGTTCATCTCTTGGCAAACGACTTAAAAAAAATATAGTTAACTCTGCATCTTTTAAATAATTTTGATTATCCTTAAAGTATGCTATACAAATGTTTTGAAAATATCTAAAATTTCGATCGATATCGAGTGCCGTAATTTGGCCCCAGGTTATGAGATTAAATTTTGTGCAAAGTAAATACTAGGGAAACCACTTCCATACTTTTAAATGTTGAACTATAAAGCTCCTGCAACCTAAATTAGTCCAAATATTTTGCTAACAATACCAACTAGCGTTACAACTTTTTTCGAATTTGGTCCACATTTTGAATAAGCTGCAACCTCGTAGATATATCAGAGATATTTCTAAATCTAACACAACTTGATGGTGGGTATACAAGATTCGGCACAGCCGAATATAACACTCTTACTTGTTTTGTTTTGTTCGCTTTGCGCCGACCCGTGGTTATGACTGAAGTTATGGCCTTAATCATAACCATGACTTCAGTTATGACTTCAGGTGTGACAAGAACTATGACCAGTACTATAGCAAAAAAAATAGTTTACTTAAAATTATTATCATTACTATATTATCAACATAATCTTGTTTTAATCTTTCATTTCCATTAGTTCTACCACAACCAAAAAAATGGATTAATTTTCTAATATTTTTCCCCCATTTTTTTGCTTTATACTTGTTGGTTCATAAAAATGAATATTTTATAAGAAGAAGGAAGAGAAAAATTATTAAAACACGCAATCTGTACATTAAAGCCAAAAGGTCTTAGGTTCAAGCCAAAAAAAAATATGAAAAAAATTGTTCATTATTCATTAACCAATGAAGGAAGATCACGTGGAAATTTGTGGCTGAAGGTCATGCAATTAACTAACCATTTCATGCATATGAATTTTCATTACAAAACATTTTCGGAAAAATTTTAATAATTTAGGAAATTTTTTAATAATTGATTTCAGTTTTTTCTTTGGAAGGAATTTAGTAAGATTCTTTAAAATGTGTAGGTAAATGAAAGAGTAGTAGTTTTTGTTGAAATTCTTTGTGTAGTTGTGAGAAAAGAAAGTTAAGTAAAAACTTTAGTTTGTTTGCATTTTTTAAATTAGCATATCCTAAGGGGCAATGTTTTAAGAGTTGTTTAAACTAAATGAAATGATTTTTAAAATACAATTTCATATTAAATAAATATTTTAATAATGGGCAACTTTAAATGAAATTTTTTTCTTCGTCTCATAAATATCATAATTTCGGCAACAAGTTTTCTTTTTATTATCTTATGTAAATATGCTTAATGCCGCTGCTGTTAAATAATTCTGTATTACTCCTGCCAAGTATTTAATGTATAATTTCCTTGACTGCCAAAATTTTCGTACACAAACTTCATATACTTCTTCCTTTTAAAGATTTTTCAAAAAATATTTTTTACGTTTTTTTTTTTTGGAAAATTAACCCTCTGCAACTGACGTGAAATTTTTTCACTATTCGACTGACGTGGTAGAACAGTAGACACCATTTTAAATATTTATACATTCCAAGTTCTATTTTATAGGAATTGTAATATTATCTATAATTAAAGGTAAGATACTTAGGTCACTATTAATTATTATAATTTTCAAAATCAATGATTCAATTCATGTTATACAGCAATTATTTATATCGTTCAATACTGACCTAAAAATATACATGTTACAAAAAAAATTAATAAAAAAAAAACTCGTTTAATTTTTTGACAAATTTTTTTTTTTTTTTGTTTTTTATTAACATTTAAACAAAACATAACAATATAAAAGAAAATAAATTCAGTGGTTAAATTAAAAGCTATTCCAAGTTGAACGCTGACGTGGTTGACTAATAGACACTTTTTTAAATAAACAAGCACGTGCTTGTACCATAACCTCTTTTGTAACACTAGCAAGTGTATAATTATGTAATAAAAAGGTACTGAGAACACCAGAGCCGATGCTTGTAAAATAACGGCGTTAAAACTTTTTTTTTTATTTTTGGGTGTCTGGTAGACTACACGTCAGCTGCAGAGGGTTAAAAAAAAAAGATTTTAACACTGCACAGTGGTTTGAAACCAAAAAAAAGTGCTAATAAATCTGTATCTTCTAAAATGTTAGTCTGATTGCATCAGTATGTCTGAGAGAATTGTTAAGGAGGACCCAGCCTTTACAAATTATGGATTTATGGTTACCCTGTGTTTACACAGAGTGAATCATTGGGCCTCAAAGCAGACCACCTCAGAAGTAAAAAAGCTTTTGGACCGTGTAGCTCTTTCAGTAATAGTCCAATATGGTTGGTTTTATACACTTTGGAATTAGCTTGAAAATCTCAAGTCAAAATTTTCAAGAAATACGCTTTTAGTTTTTTTTTTCAAAGATTTTTCCCACAAGTGCTAAACGTCTTTTTACACCACAAAAAAGTGTATTTTTCAGGGACCGTAACTGTTATAACTTCGTAAAAGTCAGAAAATAAAAGTTATTTTTTTACTTTTATTTTTTCGATAAAAATAACAGTTATTTTTGACTTTTATTATTTCGAGCATGAATAAAAGTTATTTTTTGACTTTTATTTTTTCGAGCAGAAATAAAAGTTATTTTTTGACTTTTATTTTCTCGAGCAGAAATAAAAGTTATTTTTTGACTTTTATTTTTTCGAGCAGAAATAAAAGTTATTTTTTGACTTTTATTTTCTCGAGCAGAAATAAAAGTTATTTTTGCTTAAATTCATGATAAATTTATTGAAAATTTTTGTCAAACAAAGATAATTTTTCAGTGAAAATAATTTGCACATGCTCAAAAATTAATGGAGATGAGTTTCGCAATCATAATTGGGGTTGAAAACACAAAAACAACTTTTATTTCTGCTCGAAAGAATAAAAGTCAAAAATAACTATTATTTTTACTCGAAAAAATAAAAGTTATAAAATAACTTTTATTTATGCTCGAAAAGATAAAAGTTAAAAATAACTGATATTTTTGCTCAAAAAAATAAAAATCAAAAAATAACTGATATATTTTTTTCTAAAAAATAAAAATCTGATATTTAAAAATCACCGCATTTTATGAAAATTTGGTCCAAGACTATCAAAATGATATACTTGGTTTTATTCTCCGACATTTCCTTGCGGTTGCTTTTTTTAATCAAAAATTCAAAAATAACAATTATTTTCAGTCCCTGGTATTCTTGTCAAAATTTGACTTTAAATTTCTCAAAAAATGTTCAAGTTACATAAATAATTTTTTGCAGTTATAAAGTGTATTTTATTGTCTATGTAAAACAATTTCAAAAATTTCAAAAATTTCAAAAACTGAAACTCGATTGACCTTTTTTTGCAAATAAAATTTTGGTATATAGAAATTTGCCATTTTTTATAAAATTAGATTTTCTGGATTCGTTTATGAATTTACGCTACTTTTTATTTTTGAAATCTAAAGAGAATATATGGGACTATGTAACTGCGTTTCAGAAAGTTGCAAAATCGGCTTTACTTTTTTGTTATGTAATAGAAAACACAAAAATTTTCATTAAAATTAGACACATTTCGTTCAATGTTGCACTGACTTTAATTTTAGTTTAAAATCGTCATAGAACCCCATTCTCTAACTGTAACTGTTATTTTTTAATTTTTGATTAAAAAAAGCAACCGCAAGGAAATGTCAGAGAATTAAACCAAGTATACCATTTTGATAGTCTTAGACCAAATTTTCATAAAATGAGATGCTTTTTAAAAATCTGATTTTTATTTTTTAGAAAAAAAAATAACAGTTATTTTTTTAATATTGTTTTTTTGAGCAAAAATAAAAGTTATTTTTAACTTTTATTTTTTTTTTGAGCAAAAATAAAAGTTATTTGTTAACTTTTATTTTTTCGAGCAAAAATAACTGTTATTTTTGACTTCTATTATATCGAGCAAAAATAAAAGTTATTTTTTGACTTTTATTTTTTCGTGCAGAAATAAAAGTTATTTTTTGACTTTTATTTTTTCGTGCAGAAATAAAAGTTATTTTTGTGTTTCTAACCCCAATTATGATTACAAAACTCAACTCCTTTAATTTTTGAGCATATATAAATTATTTTCACTGAAAAATTATCTTTGTTTGAAAAAATTTTTCAATAAATTTATCATAATTTCAAACAAAAATAACTTTTATTTCTGCTCGAAAAAATTAAAGTCAAAAAATAAATTTTATTTCTGCTCGAAAAAATTAAAATCAAAAAATATCTTTTATTCTTGCTTGAAAAAATAAAAGTCAAAAATAACTGTTATTTTTGCTCAAAAAAATAAAAGTTAAAAAATAACTTTTATTTCTGCTCGAAAAAATAAAAGTCAAAAAGTAACTTTTATTTTCTGACTTTAACGATAAATGTTATAACAGTTACGGTCCCTGAACAAAACATTAACTTTTTTTAAAAAACTTGCTCGTAAAATATAAAAAAATTGATATCTTTTTGAGAAAAAAATGCCTTTTTTTTCGATCACCGAAAAATATTTGATTTTGGAAATTTCTCGAATTAAACACCTTAAGATATTTCAAAAACGTTTTCATTATTTTGTTTTCTAAAGTGTTGGATTTATATCAAAATTTTTTTTAAAAAATGTGAGTTTAAAATCGAAGCCACAGTGGGTCAAAAACTAAAAAAAGTCGAAGAAAAACATATCTTTTTAATTTTTGATATGAAATAACTTAAAACACATAGCAGTTATTATAGTAATGTAATAATATTTTTTCTTCCTTGCTTCAAGTTCATTCCGAAATGTCGAAAATCAACCATAATGGACAATATGAAATGAAAGAGCTACACGGTCCAAAAGCTTTTTAACTTCTGAGGTGGTCTACTATGACGCCCAATGATTCACCCGGTGTAAGCACAGGGTAACCATAAATACAAAATTTAGAAAGCTTAAGTTCTCCTTAACAATTCCTTCATACACACTGATGCAATCAGACTTACAGTTTAAAAGATACAGATTTATTACCACTTTTTTTTGGTTTCAAACCACTATGCACTATTTAACTTTTTCCAAGATTTTCAAGATATTTTCCCTACTTTATACGTTTTTCTACTTAAAAAAAGAAACTTAATGTTGTTTACCCGAAATCCTAACAAGACAGAAAAAATATTTATAACTCATATAAGGATTTTTATTTTCATTCATTTTTCCCATCCTCATTTTATGGCTTAAAAGCGACTAAAGGGAAATTACTAAAAATAACTTCCGTGTTTCTGTGTATGTGTGTGAAGTAGTGTATTTGTGTGTGTGTGTGTGTTCTTACGCAGGAATTCGGGGTCTATATAATTTATGATTACAATTTTTGCAAACATCCTTTTATAAAAGTAACAAAAATAAATACAAATATTTAAGAATAAACGAAAAAGAACAACTTAATAACGAAAGATTATAAACAAAATGAACAGATTGAAATAAAATATTAACAAAAGTAGTTAACCCCATTTTCCCGGCAAAAAGTTTTGTATTCCCGTTAAATTTAAATATTCATGAGAGAAATCAGAAAATTAATTGTCATCAACTCAAGAACATTTTGGCATTGACTCTGTGAAATTTGTAACAAGAAATGTCTGTTGGTTTTTAAAATCTTAACAATTTTTAGTAAAGGCGTAAAAAAAGAAAATTTCCTTAAGAGGGAAATTTTTTAAATGAGAAAAATAATTTAAAGTTAAATTAAGAAAATACTACAGAAAATTTATAAAAATTAGTCAAATTGGACCCAAAGCTAAATTTTCTATTCAGGGAAATTTCAGTAAATAAGGGAATATTTCCCAATTAGGGAAATTTTAAAGAATAAGAAATTTTATGGACAACTACACATATTTATAAATCTAAACTTATTAAGAAAGTGTCAAAATCCAATTAAAGTGGGCGCGAAATAAAATTTCCCTAAGAGGGAAATTTTTAATAAGTAAGGGAAATTTATAAAAATGTTGTATATTTGTTATATTAAAATAAAATAGTTATTGGGAATGGTAAAATTTTTCCAAAAAGGGCACTAAGTAATATTTCCCAATGAGGGAAATTTTAAAAATAAGGAAAATATATTAAAAAAAAAAAAATAAAAAATCCAATTAAAAAGAGCACAGAGTAAAATTTCCCTAAGACGGAAATTTTTAATAGGTAAGGGAAATATATGAAAATTGTGTATATTTGTAATATTAAGATAAATTGCTTATTGGGGAAATTTTTAATAAGTAAGGGAAATTTATAAAAATGTTGTATATTTGTTATATTAAAATAAAATAGTTATTGGGAATGGTAAAATTTTTCCAAAAAGGGCACTAAGTAATATTTCCCAATGAGGGAAATTTTAAAAATAAGGGAAATATATTAAAAAAAAAGAAAAAATCCAATTAAAAAGAGCACAGAGTAAAATTTCCCTAAGAGGGAAATTTTTATTAGGTAAGGGAAATTTATGAAAATTGTGTATATTTGTAATATTAAGATAAATTGCTTATTGGGAATGGTAAAATTTTTTTAAAACGGGTACTAAGTAATATTTTCCCATGAGAGAAATTTTCAAAAATCAGGGATTTTTTTTCCAAATCTGTACATATTTATATTTATAAGATGAAACGTATTAAGAAAATGGCAAAACCCAATTAAAAAGGTCACATAGTAAAATTTCCCAAAGAGGGAAATTTTTAATAGGTGTAGAAAATTTATAAGAATTGTGTATATTAATAATAATTTAAAGAAAAATTTCCTATAAGGGATATTTTTAAGAATGAGGGAAATTTTAAAAAACTGTACAAAATTGTATTAATGAAACAAAATGTATTTAGAAAATGTCAAGGTCTGATCAAAACGAGCAAAAAGGAAAATTTCCCCGAAAGGGAAATTTTAATGAATCAGAGAAATTTAAGAAAATTTTAAATTTTTGAAATAATTAAAAAAAATCCATATGTAAAATTAGAAAATGGAAGATATGCTTTTTGAGGTTTCCTTTAGTCAAGGACATCACTGATTTCCCTTGTTCTACATACATGATTATATTTTCATATCCTTCACCACTATAGGTTAAATGCGTAGTATAAATTTGGGCTAATTTATGTAACTCATTGAAATATTGGTCTTAGACCACCTTTAGTACACCAATGGACTTAGAATTCATTTCTTTTACAGGCAAAAATACTTGTAATTGTAGACTTGTAGCTTAGTGAAATAGGGCCCTGCTCAAAATGAGTAACAAGAAAAATTTCCCCGAGAGGGAAATTTTTATAATTTAGGAAATTAATGGAAATCTTACATATTTCTAAAATTTTAATAAAATATGTACCACGAACTATAAGAAACTGTTCAAAATCGCCACAATACAAAATTTCTATAAGGGATATTTTTAAGAAGGAGGAAATTTTTAAAAATTGTACAAATTTATATTTAGAAAACAAAATTTGTTTAGAAATTGTTTAGATCTAATGAAATCGAGTAAAAAGAAAATTTTCCCCGAAAGGGAAATTTATTAAAAGTAAGGAAATTTATAGAAATCTTACATATTTCTAAAACTTAAATGAATTGTGCTTCATAAACCAATGGCAAACGTGAATATTGACCAATATCCCCTTAATTATGGAGATATTCAGATTTGGAAAAATTATCCGCAATAATTTTGCCAGGCACGTTGTACTTATGACCCAGCACCCAGAATATTTCTATAATACAATGTCTCGCCATCAATTTAGCGTTTTAGAACCATCTTTTAATACCTCTGGAAGCTCGTATGTGTGGTTCAAGAGATATTTATATTAAAAACATAGTTTAAGAGAGGTATAGATATTTAGGAATGCTTTGAAGATATATAGGAAAAATATTAATTGAAAGAGCCGTTCTGATGAGACCCTAGATTAGTGTGAGCTTGACAACCGTCTAGAACAGGCACGCAGTAGTGACAGAAGTAAGACTCCTTATATTGTCAAAGAGTTTTAAGGCTCTAGGACAGGTTTAGAGTAGACCTGTCCAAAAACAAGTACATTAACTTTTGCATATGTGGTAAACAGCTTCGAAAGCTCTTACGGTCAGTGTTGCCAGACCTACATTTTTCTTCATATATTCAAGCATTCTTCATATAATAGAGCAAAAAATTCAAATCTGGCAGCTGACTTTGCAAAGACAATTTTACGTGAGTGTGAGCGTAATAACCATAGTTGCGTCTCGCTCATACATAGTGTGTCAACGTGAAAGCTCAAAAGCTCTTTTTTAAAGTTCACACATTGCTATGTAAAGCCTTAAGATATTTTAAAACACTCCAGAGGATTAATGTTGTAAATGTGGGGCGTCCAAAATGCTTGTTTATAAGCGGAAGCCATGCCCATATTTTGACTATTAATACTATCGTTATGAAGTTATCTTATATAAAATCTGATATCTCTTAAATAAATATCAGCTACTACCCGAATTTATACAGCAAATCGACTTAATAGTATTTTGCAATTATTGCTTTATTATTTTTACAATGAATTGCTAATTTAATTATTTAAAATTTTTCAACAAAACTACAAAGTAGTTAGTGTTTGTTAAATATAATTTTTCCTTATTATTTATTCATATGTTATGCTATTTTTATCACTTTCATAGACAGAGAGATATGCATATCTAACTAAAAAAAATAATGCCATTCTTTCAACCCAATTTATAACAAATACATTCAACACACAATACCTACACACACACTTACAAGAAGACAATTTCATTTTCCATCATGCATTTCTATTAAAGCGTCCATATTTCATTCATTACAGACAAATATTTTTGTTATTTTTCTATTTACATTATAATTTACAAATGAAAATTTACATATGTATGTTAATACATATGTGTGTGTGTATGTGTGTATCTATGCATATGTATACATATGCTTTTGTATAAACATATTTTTTTTTAGCGGAAATTTTGATAAATGAGCAAAGAGTGTAGTTTTCTATTGTAGAACAAATACAAAAATAATATTAAATTGAGCTTATTATTTGCTTACATATGTTTTCTTTGTATGTTCATAAATATTTACGTTTTATATATAAATAGATACATATGTATGTAAATAGATTTACATATGTATATCATTCGGTATGTATTTGTTTATATCGTATATTGGATAGTTAGGAAAACAATTTAATGATTAAAGCTAGAAACCAATGTTTTAAATGGAAATAGCTTAATACTTTTAGAAGAAATGTACATTAAAAAGAAAGTTGTTGATGAAGAAATGAAGGATTTAAATAAAAAGATCAATACATTCAAACATGCAAATGAATAGGATTGAAATAAAGCCTTAATTAAAGACTCAAAGCTTTAAAAAAGCAGGTGAAGTCTACGACTGACACTAAAGTCGTATTATTAGTCCTCATTATAATGTCATTTAACCCAATAAAAACAGTGTCACGTTTGAAATATGATGACTTTTACATTGGATATCAAACGTTTTTTTCAAACTTTTTTCAAACCTGAACAGATGTTTGAGATTCACATTCATTTTCAAATGAGGGTTCATTTGAGAATACACGTTTGAAAAATTATAGTTTCTCAAATTGAGAATAAAGGTTATTCTCAAATCATTATCAAACTCTAAGATCATTTGAGAATAATTTGAAAAATGGTGTTATATAAATTTGATATCAAACCTTATTTCAAATTTTTTTCAAACATTAAAAAAATAATTTATGTTAAATAAAATGAATGTTTAAGATATTTTAATGGAATGGCTTTGCATTTCAAAGAAATTCGTTATTTCTTTCGGATTTTTTAAAATTGATACATATTTGACCATAAAATCTTGCTTAAAAAATGTCAAGATTAAAAATTCAATAATATGTATTCATATGTATAAGTAAATTTTCTTTGTTTCTTAAAAATTTTTTACCTAACAATAAAGCAAAAGAATTCAAATATGATGCACCGTTTTCAAAAACAAAATAAACAAACTCAAAAATATCAAAAGTACAACGCCATTTTATTTATGTTCCACATGTAGATGATATCCAAATTTAAAAAACCTTTGAGAATGAGGTTTGATAATGATTTGAGAATAAAGACATTTTTCAATTTGAGAATAAAGTCCCCTTTTTGTTGAGAACGCTATTATTCTCAAATCAGTATCAAATCAGTATCAAACGTTTGACCTTTGAAAAAAAGATTTATTTTCAAATCATCCTCAATTTGAGAATAAACCTTTTTTCTTACTGGGTAAGTAAAACCTTTTCACACATGGATTAAACAAGAGTTAAGCCGATATTTTTCGAGAAAAAAATTTGCTGAATGGTTCCTTATACAACAAGTAAGAAAGTGCTGCAGTAAGTCAAGCTCGGCAAACGATACCCTTCACCACAAAGGTCAATGGTATTTTTTTCCTGTATAAAGACAAATATTTGCTAAATTTTGCCATCATACAAACAATTTATCAAAACTTATATATTTAAGCTGATTCCGTCATTTGGACTTATATGAGAGCTAGGGTCTAATGTGGACCGATTATCTCGAAATTTGGCAAATTGATTACAGTTGTTACAAAAATTATGTATGCAAAAACTAAACTTAAAACTTTTATTATCTTTAGATTTACGAGCGTTTTAGTGAATTTTTTGGTCTCATTTAGTGCGTTTTTAAAGAAGAGTTTGTATGGGAGCTATGGTCAAATGTGGACCGATTTCAACGAAATTTGGTACAGTGATTTAAGTTTACATAAGCAGTATTTGTTTTAAATTTCATGAAAAAATATTAATATTTGTGGCCAATATGTCAATTCCGGGAAGTGGGACCTATGGGAGGTACCATAAATAATGAACCGATTTTGACCAATTTCAATAGCCATGGTCCCATTATCAAAAAAATGATCTGTGCCAAATTTCATCAAATTATCTTTAGAATTGCGACCTCTAGTTTGATTACAAGGTTTACATGGGGGTCCAGCCAGCCAGAGGGACGGACGGACGGACGGACATCGCTAAATCGACTCAGAAAGTGATTCTAAGCTTATTGGTATACTAAAAGGTGGGTCTTACGCAAATATTTCCATGCCTTACATACATCAGCACAAACTTATAATACCCTTTCCACCTATGGTGGTGAAGGGTATTAAAATTAGGGTATAAGGGAGGTGCCCAAGGAGTAGACGGATTTCAACCAAAACTATTAGAGCTCATTTTTGGATCGAAAAATAGAAGTATAGCAAATTCTAATGAAAATAGTGTTTTATACACTGAGAATAAAAATAAGTGAAAAAATGGGGGTCCAAGGGAGGAAACCCAACTAGTTGACGGATTTCAACCAAAACTAGTGGAGCTCTTTTTTGGGTCAAGTAATAGAGTTATGCCGATTTTCATGAAATTCTGGTGAAAATTTGGGGTTGTACATTGAGAAGTAAAATAAGTGAAAAAATGGGGGTCCAAGGGAGGTACCCGAAGGAGTAGACGAATTCCAAAGTTTTTTTTTTTTTTTTTGAATTTGTCTTATCTATATAAAATAAAATAAGTGTGACAAATTTCATGGTTGTAGGATCACTCCTTCTATTTTTGGCAATTAGATGTATGAAGAAATATCACTGCCGCGTTGAACATGCTACGCAGACAACGATTTGGAAGTTAAAGAATTATTTCCATTCTATTTTTAAACCATCCCACTGTGCTTTGATTTATCCGATGTCTTACGACTGTATTAATCACATTTCGAGTATGAGTAAACATTTTAAGTCTTTGCCCCAATGGGCTCCTTTTATATTTATCCTTGTCCCTAATAACCCTATAAATGGAAGTGTATTTTATTGTGTACTCACCTACATATTTTCTTTTTGAATAAGTTATTTCAATTTTAACACTATTTGGAAAATTAGGTTTTTATTGTTATTATTATTTATATTTTATTTATGGTTTTAACGTTGCATCAACACGTTATATTAAATAATACATTTATTTTCTCTTCTTTTATTTTTTGGAATAATAATAATAAATATTTTGCAAAATATTTATTTTTTTCGAAAAAGGCAAAAAAACCCCTATTTATTACTTGATGATGATGAAAACACGAATGTTAAGTAGAAAATGTGGAATTCGTATAAGTAAATATTATTGAAATTGCTTTTAATGGTTTTTATTTTATTTTTGTTCTTTTTTATATTTTTAGTAAATTCTATATTTGCAATAATAAATAAATAAATATAAATATGAAAATTATTAGAAAAACAAAAATATTCTAATATTGGGGTTAAATCTCAAGGGATTTCGATTTGGAGTAGTTTTATATTTTTATTATTTTTATAGCTTTAGTTTTATTACTCTTAGCATTTTTTTACTTAAAATTCTAGTTATTTGATTCGTTTTATAAAAAAATAATAATAAAAAACATAATTTTTTTTTATTCAATGAATCTTGATGGAGCAAAAGTTTAATTTCTTCCATGTCTCAAGGGTAATTTGGTTAAAATACAAATATTTTTTGCCTGATAAAAGCAAAATGAGTAAAGAGGAAAATTAAGTTTTTAATAAATATTTTTTTTAACTGCCACTTTAAGTTATTTTAGTGCTCAATCAAGAGTTGTAATATTAAAGGAAACAATTAAAATTGTTATTAGGTTTCATTCAAGGAAATGGGGTTTTGTTAAAACGAAAAATAAAACAATAAAACTAAAAAAATCAAACGAAAATTTTTCTATAAAAACTTTTTTTATCAAAATTTTTCGACCGAAATTTTTGTATAGAAAAATTTTATTAACGAAAATTTTTCCAAAGAAAAAATTTTGTATAAAGAGTGCTCTAAATAAAATTTGTAGTTGGATTTTCTTAAATAAAAATCATACCTTTTAATATAAAAACTCTACAAAATACGCAAATATAATGACATATTATACAAAATCATTTAGCATTAAAATGTTTACTTAGCACTCGGGTTTTGCAAAATTATCGACTTTTTTTCGGAAACCCTCCCATTAAAGATTTTACAGTTGCTTCTGATACCTTTTTGGAGCATATGTTCCACCTGCGCTTAAAATCGGACATGTTCTTAGAAATCTTTCCTGTGTTCTTCAATTCCTTTTTTACCAGAGCCCAATACCTTTCCACAGGCCGAAGTTCTGGACAGTTATGTGGATTTGCCTCTCGTGGTACAAACATTACATTATTCTTTGAGTACCACTCAAGTGCTTTTTTTCCATAATGGCATGATGCCAAATCGGGCCAAAAAAATGTAGTCACTCTGTGCTCTCTTAAAAAGGGTAACAACCGTTTTTGTAGGCTCTCCTTTATATAAATTTCTTTATTTATTGCGCCAGATGCCACAAATACTTTACTTCTATTGCCACAACTGCAAATAGCTTGCCACACGAGAAACTTCTTAGGGAATATTGTTCGTTTTTTTGCGCGAAACTCTTGCCGAACATTGCCCCGTTTATCAGCAACATAAAAATCTTGACCAGGAAGTTGAGAAAAGTCTGCCAGTACGTATGTTTCATCATCCATCACACAACAGGTGTATTTTTTTATAAAATCAGACTTCAATTTTTTCGCTCGTTTTTTTTTTTGCTTCTAAGTTCTTTATAGCATTGCGATCTAGAACCTTTTGGACTTTGTATGTCTTCAGTCCAGCATAAGCTTTGACTCTATGTGCAAAATTCGTAGAACATTTCACCGTACGAGCTGCTTTTCTTAAAGAAGTGTTAGGCGCTCTTCGAAAGAGTCGCTCGACTTCGTTTGCCTTACCAATATCTGTAGGACCCTTTTTCCTCCCTAATCCAGGTTTTCTTTCAATGCTCAGGTTTTCCTTATACCGTCTGATGGCATTAGAAACCGTTCGAGGGTCAACTTTCAAATTTTTAGCTATTTTTTTAAAAGTCCATGACGGATTTTTTTGAAAAGTTTTAATTATATTTTCACGAACTTTTTTTTCGCAGTCCATTTTGATTGAAATAACTATTGAAAATTAATAATTTCTAAAATAATAGTATCTGACATATCTATAGAAACTAACTTGATCAAAAAATAAATTATTTCTTGCACTATGGATAAATTTTGTCTAAAATAGTAAATGCATATCTTTTTAGAACACTCTTTAGACAGTTTTTGTATAAAAAACTTTTTTATTATTTCTTTAGAAAAATATTTTTTTTGAAAATTTTTCAATAGAAAAATATTTTTATCAAATATTTTCCTATAGAAAAAAAAAATTTATCAAAAATTTATTTTTGGAAAAATTTTTTATCGAAAATTTTTCAATACAAAATTTTTCGGTAAAAAATATATAAAAAATATAACAATTTTTATATATATAAAAAAAAATTGATAAAAAATATTTTTATAGAAAAATTTTCCATAAAAAATTTTAGATTTTCTCAAAAATAAAAGAATCAGAAATAAAAAAACTTTCTATACAAAAATTTTCGATAAAAAATTTAACTATACAAAAATTTTTTTATAAAAAAATTTTTTTATGGAAAATTTTTCTATAGAAAAATTTATTTATCGAAATTGTTTCTGTAGCAAAATTTTTTTATCGAAAATTTTTCTATAGACAAAATTTTCGGTAAAAAAATTTTTCTATAGAAAAATTTTCGGTAAAAAAATTTTTCTATAGAAAAATTTCCGGTAAAAAAATTTTTCTATAGAAAAATTTTCGGTAAAAAATTTTTCTATAGAAAAATTTTCGGTAAAAAAATTTTTCTATAGAAAAATTTTCGGTAAAAAAATTTTTCTATAGAAAAATTTTCGGTAAAAAAATTTTTCTATAGAAAAATTTTCGGTAAAAAAATTTTTCTATAGAAAAATTTTCGGTAAAAAAATTTTTCTATAGAAAAATTTTCGGTAAAAAAATTTTTCTATAGAAAAATTTTCGGTAAAAAAATTTTTCTATAGAAAAATTTTCGGTAAAAAAATTTTTCTATAGAAAAATTTTCGGTAAAAAAATTTTTCTATAGAAAAATTTTCGGTAAAAAAAATTTTCTATAGAAAAATTTTCGGTAAAAAAATTTTTCTATAGAAAAATTTTCGGTAAAAAAAATTTTTTATAGAAAAATTTTCGGTAAAAAAATTTTTCTATAGAAAAATTTTTGGTAAAAAAATTTTTCTATAGAAAAATTTTCGGTAAAAAAATTTTTCTATAGAAAAATTTTCGGTAAAAAAATTTTTCTATAGAAAAATTTTCGGTAAAAAAATTTTTCTATAGAAAAATTTTCGGTAAAAAAATTTTTCTATAGAAAAATTTTCGGTAAAAAAATTTTTCTATAGAAAAATTTTCGGTAAAAAAATTTTTCTATAGAAAAATTTTCGGTAAAAAAATTTTTCTATAGAAAAATTTTCGGTAAAAAAATTTTTCTATAGAAAAATTTTCGGTAAAAAAATTTTTCTATAGAAAAATTTTCGGTAAAAAAATTTTTCTATAGAAAAATTTTCGGTAAAAAAATTTTTCTATAGAAAAATTTTCGGTAAAAAAATTTTTCTATAGAAAAATTTTCGGTAAAAAAATTTTTCTATAGAAAAATTTTCGGTAAAAAAATTTTTCTATAGAAAAATTTTCGGTAAAAAAATTTTTCTATAGAAAAATTTTCGGTAAAAAAATTTTTCTATAGAAAAATTTTCGGTAAAAAAATTTTTCTATAGAAAAATTTTCGCTAAAAAAAATTTTTCTATAGAAATATAAATTTTTCGACCGAAATTTTTGTATAGAAAAATTTTATTAACGAAAATTTTTCCAAAGAAAAAATTTTGTATAAAGAGTGCTCTAAATAAAATTTGTAGTTGGATTTTCTTAAATAAAAATCAAACCTTTTAATATAAAAACTCTACAAAATACGCAAATATAATGACATATTATACAAAATCATTTAGCATTAAAATGTTTACTTAGTACTCGGGTTTTGCAAAATTATCGACTTTTTTTCGGAAACCCCCCCATTAAAGATTTTACAGTTGCTTCTGATACCTTTTTGGAGCATGTGTTCCACCTGCGCTTAAAATCGGACATGTTCTTGGAAATCTTTCCTGTGTTCTTCAATTCCTTTTTTACCAGAGCCCAATACCTTTCCACAGGCCGAAGTTCTGGACAGTTATGTGGATTTGCCTCTCGTGGTACAAAAATTACATTATTCTTTGAGTACCACTCAAGTGCTTTTTTTCCATAATGGCATGATGCCAAATCGGGCCAAAAAATGTAGTCACTCTGTGCTCTCTTAAAAAGGGTAACAACCGTTTTTGTAGGCTCTCCTTTATATAAATTTCTTTATTTATTGCGCCAGATGCCACAAATACTTTACTTCTATTGCCACAACTGCAAATAGCTTGCCATACGAGAAACTTCTTAGGGAATATTGTTCGTTTTTTTGCGCGAAACTCTTGCCGAACATTGCCCCGTTTATCAGCAACATAAAAATCTTGACCAGGAAGTTGAGAAAAGTCTGCCAGTACGTATGTTTCATCATCCATCACACAACAGGTGTATTTTTTTATAAAATCAGACTTCAATTTTTTCGCTCGTTTTTTTTTTTGCTTCTAAGTTCTTTATAGCATTGCGATCTAGAACCTTTTGGACTTTGTATGTCTTCAGTCCAGCATAAGCTTTGACTCTATGTGCAAAATTCGTAGAACATTTCACCGTACGAGCTGCTTTTCTTAAAGAAGTGTTAGGCGCTCTTCGAAAGAGTCGCTCGACTTCTTTTGCCTTACCAATATCTGTAGGACCTTTTTTCCTGCCTGATCCAGGTTTTCTTTCAATGCTCAGGTTTTCCTTATACCGTCTGATGGCATTAGAAACCGTTCGAGGGTCAACTTTCAAATTTTTAGCTATTTTTTTAAAAGTCCATGACGGATTTTTTTGAAAAGTTTTAATTATATTTTCAAGAACTTTTTTTCGCAGTCCATTTTGATTGAAATAACTATTGAAAATTAATAATTTCTAAAATAATAGTATCTGACATATCTATAGAAACTAACTTGATCAAAAAATAAATTATTTCTTGCACTATGGATAAATTTTGTCTAAAATAGTAAATGCATATTTTTTTAGAACACTCTTTAGACAGTTTTTGTATAAAAAACTTTTTTATTATTTCTTTAGAAAAATATTTTTTTTTTAAATTTTTCAATAGAAAAATATTTTTATCAAATATTTTCCTATAGAAAAAAAAAATTTATCAAAAATTTATTTTTGGAAAAATTTTTTATCGAAAATTTTTCAATACAAAATTTTTCGGTAAAAAAAATATAAAAAATATAACAATTTTTATATATATAAAAAAAAATTGATAAAAAATATTTTTATAGAAAAATTTTCCATAAAAAATTTTAGATTTTCTCAAAAATAAAAGAATCAGAAATAAAAAAACTTTCTATACAAAAATTTTCGATAAAAAATTTAACTATACAAAAATTTTTTTATAAAAAAATTTTTTTATGGAAAATTTTTCTATAGAAAAATTTATTTATCGAAAATGTTTCTGTAGCAAAATTTTTTTATCGAAAATTTTTCTATAGACAAAATTTTCGGTAAAAAAATTTTTCTATAGAAAAATTTTCGTTAAAAAAATTTTTCTATAGAAAAATTTTCGTTAAAAAAATTTTTCTATAGAAAAATTTTCGTTAAAAAAATTTTTCTATAGAAAAATTTTCGTTAAAAAAATTTTTCTATAGAAAAATTTTCGTTAAAAAATTTTTTCTATAGAAACATTTTCGTTAAAAAAATTTTTCTATAGAAAAATTTTCGTTAAAAAAATTTTTCTATAGAAAAATTTTCGTTAAAAAAAATTTTTCTATAGAAAAATTTTCGTTAAAAAAAATTTTTCTATAGAAAAATTTTCGTTAAAAAAATTTTCTATAGAAAAATTTTCGTTAAAAAAATTTTTTCTATAGAAAAATTATCATTAAAAAAAAATTTTCTATAGAAAAATTTTCGTTAAAAAAAATTTTTCTATAGAAATATTTTCGTTAAAAAAAATTTTCGTTAAAAAAATTTTTCTATAGAAAAATTTTCGTTAAAAAAATTTTTCTATAGAAAAATTTTCGTTAAAAAAATTTTTCTATAGAAAAATTTTCGTTAAAAAAATTTTTCTATAGAAAAATTTTCGTTAAAAAAATTTTTCTATAGAAAAATTTTCGTTAAAAAAATTTTTCTATAGAAAAATTTTCGTTAAAAAAATTTTTCTATAGAAAAATTTTCGTTAAAAAAATTTTTCTATAGAAAAATTTTCGTTAAAAAAATTTTTCTATAGAAAAATTTTCGTTAAAAAAATTTTTCTATAGAAAAATTTTCGTTAAAAAAATTTTTCTATAGAAAAATTTTCGTTAAAAAAATTTTTCTATAGAAAAATTTTCGTTAAAAAAATTTTTCTATAGAAAAATTTTCGGTAAAAAAATTTTTCTATAGAAAAATTTTCGTTAAAAAAATTTTTCTATAGAAAAATTTTCGTTAAAAAATTTTTTCTATAGAAACATTTTCGTTAAAAAAATTTTTCTATAGAAAAATTTTCGTTAAAAAAATTTTTCTATAGAAAAATTTTCGTTAAAAAAAATTTTTCTATAGAAAAATTTTCGTTAAAAAAAATTTTTCTATAGAAAAATTTTCGTTAAAAAAAATTTTCTATAGAAAAATTTTCGTTAAAAAAATTTTTTCTATAGAAAAATTATCATTAAAAAAAATTTTTCTATAGAAAAATTTTCGTTAAAAAAAATTTTTCTGTAGAAAAATTTTCGTTAAAAAAAATTTTTCTATAGAAATATTTTCGTTAAAAAAAATTTTCTATAGAAAAATTTTCGGTAAAAAAATTTTTCTATAGAAAAATTTTCGTTAAATAAAATTTTCTATAGAAAAATTTTCGTTAAAAAAATTTTTCTATAGAAAAATTTTTTTACCGAAAATTTTTCTATAGAAAATTTTTTTTAACGAAAATATTTCTATAGAAAAATTTTCGGTAAAAAAATTTTTCTTTTTTTTAACGAAAATTTTTCTATAGAAAATTTTTCGTTAAAAAAATTTTTCTATAGAAAAATTTTCGTTAAAAAAATTTTTCTATAGAAAACTTTTCGTTAAAAAAATGTTTCTTTAGAAAAATTTTCGTTAAAAAAATTTTTCTATAGAAAAATTTTAGATAAAAAAATTTTTCTATAGAAAAATTTTCGTTAAAAAAATTTTTCTTTAGAAAAATTTTCGGTAAAAAAATTTTTCTATAGAAAAATTTTCGTTAAAAAAAATTTCTCTATAGAAAAACTTTCGTTAAAAAAAATTTCTCTATAGAAAAATTTTCGTTAAAAAAAATTTCTCTATAGAAAAATTTTCGTTAAAAAAGATTTTTCTATAGAAAAATTTTCGTTAAAAAAAAGTTTTCTATAGAAAAATTTTCGTT
Organism: Stomorhina lunata; assembly: GCA_933228675.1. Lineage (NCBI taxonomy): Eukaryota > Metazoa > Arthropoda > Insecta > Diptera > Rhiniidae > Stomorhina > Stomorhina lunata. Next base: position 104,044,821 of record OW121742.1, on the reverse strand, counting down.
AAAAAAAAGTTTTCTGTAGACAAATTTTCGTTAAAAAAAATTTTTCTATAGAAAAATTTTCGTTAAAAAAAAGTTTTCTATAGGAAAATTTTCGTTAAAAAAAGTTTTCTATAGAAAAATTTTCGTTAAAAAAATTTTGCTATAGAAAAATTTTCGAGAAAAAAATTTTTCTATAGAAAATTTTTTTGTAAAAAAATTTTATATTGTTAGTGTGAAAGTAGAATTTTAAAATTTTTTTAACTTAAAAGAAAATCTTTAAATTTTTTTGCATTTAAAATTGTTTATCTCTAGGCTATAATTATATCAAACGGATGTATAGCAATATAAAAATTCTTAAAAAATTTTTAAATAAAATTTGATTAAAAATCTAATAACAAATTCCTTAACAGTTTCCCTAATTATGATATTTCAAAATTTATATTAGAAAATATTAACACATAATTTTTGTAATTTTACCCCTGAAACTCATTTTCATAATATTTTGAATGGAAATAATGTAACTTTACACTCGATGCAAAATAATAGAAAAATTTCATTAACAATCTTTAAAATAATTACGTTTGAATAGAAAAAACTCTGCATAATAATCTCATACTATAAAGATTTTGCTTTCTAGACTTTATAAATCTCTAATATAAAATTAAAAAAATACATACATACATACATACATACATACATACATACATACATACATACATACATACATACATACATACATACATACATACATACATACATACATACATACATACATACATACATACATACATACATACATACATACATACATACATACATACATACATACATACATACATACATACATACATACATACATACATACATACATACATACATACATACATACATACATACATACATACATACATACATACATACATACATACATACATACATACATACATACATACATACATACATACATACATACATACATATGAATAAGGAAGGGAAAATGTATACGAGTATTCTTATATACATATATATATGTATGTAAATAAATATGTATGTGTTTCTATGCATGCCTCTGTAGATGTATACATTTGTGTCTGTGTATTTTTCTTGAACTTAATTTTGTCTTCAAACTATTACCAATTGTTGACACAAGTCGACTACATGTCATTGAAAAGAAAATACATAAAATACGTGAACACGAACCCAGAAAATCTGTGAAAATAAGAAAATTGAAGGAATTTTATTTTACACGAGGTTATATAGGAAAATTTAAGGAATTTGTGTATGGCAATTGCTTTGTAAGCTAAAGGCATACTTTGACAATGCACATTGGGGCGATTAAAATAATAAGAGCATAATAAATTTGCATCAATAATTCCTACTGGTACAATTTAGATAAATGGATTTAGGAAAATATTGTATTGTAGAAGAGGATTTTCGGTTTACGAAATCAAATGTTATAGTAGTTAGGGAATAACTTAATGAAATAATCAAAATTAGGTCTTGATGTGTATTTCTAAAAACGAAAAAATTATTATTAAAAAATTTTTTACGTATAATTTTTTTTTTTATTTTATTATAAATATATTAATCTTTTATATATAATCCTTTAATGAAATATTCTTTTAACTTTCTTTTCAGGTAAGTTAATCAAACTGACCCATAAGGAACAACTTAATGGATCCTAAAACAGGTTTTATTTAAAATATATCAGTTTTTAATACTCCATGATAAAAGTTTGTATTACCCCATTTTCATTAGTTTAGAGGAAACTCAAAAATACCTATATAATAATTAATACTTTCTTAGTATAAAAGGAGAAACTATCTCTAAAAGGAATATCCTTTTTTCTTATCAAACACGAGAAGAGGCGCCACCTATCGGCGCCACCTATTGGTTTACCAACATAGAAACCTTCTTCGGCTCATGCGCAACAACGTAATTTTCAGTGGCGCCACCTGTCGGAAATTGATCATGCCAACTTAGAAACATTGGCCAGCTCATGCGCAACAACTTTGCTTAATATCATAGTGTGATCAAATGCACAGTTTGCGATTCAATTCACTTTGAGCAATTTTCAGTGGCACCACCTGTCGGAAATTAGTCATTTCAATTTAAAAACATTGTCGGCTCATGGGCAACAACTTTGCTAAAGAATATAGCATGACAAATGCATAGTTTTGAGTAATTTTCAGTGGTGCCAGCTGTCGGAGAATGGTCATACTAACTTAGAAACCTTCGTCAGCACCTGCTGAATAACTTTGCATAATGTCATATTGTATTCAAATGCACAGTTCACGATTTAATTCACTTTGAGTAATTTTCAGTGGCGCCACCTGTCAGAAATTTGTCATACCAAATTAGAAACATTCGCCAGCCATTGTGTGATCAAATACACAGCTTATGATTTAATTCACTTTCAGTCATTTTCAGTGGCGCCACCTGTTAGAAATTAGTCAACCAACTAAGAAACCTTCGTCGGCTCATGCGCAACTACTTTGCCTTAGATCATAGCATGATAAAATGCACAGTTTGCGATTTAATTAATTTTAAGCAATTTTTAGTGGCGCCACCTGTCGGAACTTGGTTATACTAACTAAGATCCTAACATGATTACTAATCCATAAAGGACATATATATAGAAGATATACCTATTACTTTAAAAGTTAATTTCAAAAAAGTTCCAAATACTTATTTGATACTTCTTTGGTACCAATATGATTCGGTACATTTTATTAAAACGCTTTAAACATATTGTTCCTATTCCTATTACTTTATGAGATGTTAAGTTATCATATTATCCCTTTTTACCCATTTTAGCCCACTAAATCAAAAAAGTACCAAACACATATTCAATATTTCTTGCACATTTATTGACTGCAGTACAAAGTTTCTTTCTATATTCTTTGGTTCAAAAGATAAGTGGGTTAAAAATAGTACCCAAATACTATTTTCATTTTTTTACCCTCCATCGGGCATAGTTTAAAAAAAGTACCAAACAATTGTCTACTTTTTTATAACTGTTTAAAACGTAATTTAGGAGATATAACGTTTTCGATTTTTTCCCCTTTTTACCCCTCTTAGCAAGCAACTTTCCAAAAGGTCATTCTTACTTGATCTATACGGCAAACAGATATCCATAGTCCAAATTTTATCGAAATCGTTAGAGCCGTTTCGAGATAGCCATTCTACATACATATAGTTGATCATTATAATAAAATATGGCCCTCAGATCAATTTTTCTATACATTACAAACATCAGCACAAACCCAATATACCATTTCCAACTATGCTGTAGAAATTTCTGAATCAATTTTGAATTTACTCCATTTGTATCCAAAAATCCCATAGACATAATTATTGGTTTTAGCCCTTTAGGTTTCCTAAAAGTAACAAAGACACATTTAAAAATTCTATCATGGCAGAAGAGTAAATAATAGTTTTAATTTGTTTTCCCTACGTTCTAAAAATTGATCTTCTCTGGTTGTCAAAATATAAAATATGGACCAAACCATCCTAAAAAGGTAACAAAATAAAATTAAAATTAAAAACAAACACGTTTTGTATATTTTTCTATAAAAGTTTTTTTGTGAAAATTTGGTTTTTAAAACATCTAAAGAAAATGGGTACTTTTTGCTTCCCGAAAGAAAAGTCTTTCCAAAAATATCTTTTTAGGGAAACTATACATTTATATACCACATTCATTTGTCTTACTTATGCCATTTGGGTTAAACGAAGTTAAATCATTATAAAAAGTACCAAATTTAATTTTACGTTGTTCCGAGTTAGGGGAAATTTACAATTTTTAACCGTTTTCTTTCTATTTTTTCTAAAGTTGAATTAGTCACTCTCGCAATAGCTTTACAATTGTTAATGGCCGGGCCAGCTCGAAACTTTTTAATTTTCAATTATTATGACATTTTGTTTAAAATTTACTTAAAGTACCATACTAACTTTATATGCACTAAGGTACTTTATATGCAGTAAAAGTACTTAATATGCACTAAAGGTACTTTATATGTACGAAAGCTACTTTATATGCACTAAAGGTACTTTATATGTACTAGAGGTACTTTATATGTACTAAAGGTACTTTATACGTACTAAAGGTACTTTATATGTAGTAAAGGTACTTTATGTGTACTCAAGGTACTTTATATGTACTAAATGCACTTTACATGTACAAAAGGTACTTTATATGTACTAAAGGTACTTTATATGTACTGAAGGTACTTTATATGTACTAAAGGTACTTTATATATACTAAAGGTACTGTATATGTACTAAAGGTACTTTGTATGCACTAAAGGTTTTTTATATGTGCTAAAGATACTTTATATGTACTAAAGGTACTTTATATTTACTAAGGGTACTTTATATGTACTAAAGGTACTTTATATGTACTTAAGGTACTTTATATGTAATAAAGGTACTTTATATGTACTAAAGTTACTTTATATGTACTTAAGGTACTTTATATGTACTAAAGGTACTTTATATGTACTAAAGATACTTTATATGTACTAAATTTACTTTATATGTGCTAAAGGTTATTTATATGTACTGAAGGTACATTATATGTACTTAACACTATTCCGACCGAAGGTGTCAAAAGACACCTTTTCAAACTTTGACTTGAAATTATTTTTTAAGTTGAATAATTTTTAAAATTTTTTTTTTTGACAATTCATATAATAGTTGTTAAAATAATTTTAACAACTATTATATGAATTGTCAAAAAAAAAAATTTAAAAATTATTCAACTTAAAAAATAATTTCAAGTCAAAGTTTGAAAAGGTGTCTTTTGACACCTTCGGTCGGAATAGTGTTAAGGTACTTTATATGTACTAAAGATACTTTATATGTACTAAAGGTACTTTATATGTACTAAAAGTACTTTATATATACTAAAGGTAATTTATATGTGCTAAAGGTATTTTATATGTACTAAAGGTAATTTATATGTACTAAAGGTACTTTATATGTACTAAAGGTACTTTATATGTACTAAAGGCACTTTATATGTACTAAAGGTACTTTATATACACTAAAGATACTTTATATGAACTAAAGGTACTTTATATGTACTAAAGGTACTTTTTATGTACTAAAGGTACTTTATATGTACTAAAGGTGCTTTATATGTACTAAAGGTACTTTACATGTACTAAAGGTACTTTATATGTACTAAAGGTACTTTATATGTACTAAAGGTACTTTATATGTACTAAAGGTACTTAATAGATGCTAAAGGTACTTTACATGTACTAAAGGTACTTTATATGTACTAAAGGTACTTTATATATGCTAAAGGTACTTCACATGTACTAAAGGTACTTTATATGTACTAAAGGTACTTTATATGTACTAAAGGTACTTTATATGTACTAAAGGTACTTTGTATGTACTAAAGGTACTTAATATGCACTAAAGGTACTTTATATGTACTAAAGGTACTTTATATATGCTAAAGGTACTTTACATGTACTAAAGGTACTTTATATGTACTAAAGGTACTTTATATGTACTAAATGTACTTTATATGTACTAAAGGTACTTTATATGTACTAAAGGTACTTAATATGTACTAAAGGTACTTTATATGTACTAAAGTTACTTTATATATGCTAAAGGTACTTTATATGTACTAAAGTTACTTTATATATGCTAAAGGTACTTTATATGTACTAAAGGTACTTTAGATGTACTAAAGGTACTTTAGATGTACTAAAGGTACTTTAGATGTACTAAAGGTTCTTTATGTACTAAAGGTACTTTATATATATTAAAGGTACTTAATATGTACTAAAGGTATTTTATATGTTCTAATGGTACTTTATATGTACTAAAGGCACTTTATATATACTAAATGTTAATTTAACCTAATTCTTACCAAATGAACATTTACAAATTGGAACATTTTTTTCCTAATTGATATCAAGAAATTAAAATATTAAATAAAAGTACCAAAGGCTTATTTTCTTCCTCTTTTAGTTAATCCGGTATTCCGTTTTTATCCTCTAATGAAACTATACATAAAAAATGTGCGCATTTTCTAAATTTTACCTCTCTGATAAAAAGTTTTTCATTTGATGAATTGATTTGGTCTGAGCATTAAATTTTGCAATATTTTCTACATATTATTTGAGAACATTTTTTTGTTGCATTGTGTAATTAGTTTCATTACATGCATGAAGTCGAAAAAATTCAGTATGATTTCAAAAGAAAATGACAATTGCCCTCGCATATTTTCACCAGATTGTTTTACTTTTCAAGAACTGCTAACTTTTTCACCTCCTTCTTAGAAGAAGGAGGTTTCAAATATGCCAACAACTAAATGATTAAAAAACTAAAGCAAAAAAAAAAAAAACAAATATATAAGTTGACAAAACTCTACACACATATTTTTCCCACAACTTCCAGATATAACACCAGAAATACCACCAACACCTCAACACTCCTTTCCCAGACCCCAACGTCATCAGGGACGTCAAGACACAACCCCAGAAAACTATACCAATATTATACCATAAGACTGATTGCTGGGTGAAATGACAGCAATAACAAGAAAAAAAAAATGAAGAAATCTGTAATAAGAAAAAATTATTCTATACTTATATGTAAATATTCACAGACATTAACACATATTCATATAATTCTTATCATAGATATTTAAACGCACACACAGCTGCTAACACACTCCACTCTCACACAGATACTCTTAACTTTTAGTCATAGAATGTTTATTCTAGTATAATATTAAACAAAAAAACGAGATACTAACATTTTCACTATTATATTGTAGTTTTTTCTTTCGAGCTTTCAATTTTTAACTTCTCTATTCTTTAGACGTTTTTATCATTCCATTCCGCTCCATTCCATCAACTTACACTTGAGCTGTGTTCCTGGGGTTGTACGTATCGTTTGGGAAGATTTTTAATACTAGAAGAATGTAATTCTTCTTTAATGTTTAGGGTTTTTTTTTTAATAGGAAAACACGTACAAATTAAGATGGAAAAAAAAGGAAAAGGTTCAGTAGCAAGTATACGAAATTAGAATTCAAATTTGACAAAATTTTATGAACAATTTCTATAGAAAATTTTCTTTATAAAAAATTTCTATAGAAAATTTTCTTTATGGAAAATTTCTATAGAAAATTTTTTATATGAAAAATTTCTATAGAAAATTTTCTATATGAAAAATTTTGTATAGAAAATTTTTTATATGAAAAATTTCTATAGAAAATTTTCTATATGAAAAATTTCTATAGAAAATTTTCTATATGAAAAATTTCTATAGAAAATTTTCTATATGAAAAATTTCCATAGAAAATTTTCTATATGAAAAATTTCTATAGAAAATTTTCTATATGAAAAATTTCTATAGAAAATTTTCTATATGAAAAATTTCTATAGAAAATTTTCTATATGAAAAATTTCTATAGAAAATTTTCTATATGAAAAATTTCTATAGAAAATTTTCTATATGAAAAATTTCTATAGAAAATTTTCTATATGAAAAATTTCTATAGAAAATTTTCTATATGAAAAATTTCTATGGAAAATTTTCTATATGAAAAATTTCTATATGAAAATTTTCTATACGAAAAATTTCTATATGAACATTTTCTATACGAAAAATTTCTACAGAAAATATTCGGATTAAATAATTTTCTATAAAAAAAAATTTTCTGTTTGAATAATTTTCCATAGAAAATTTTCCTTTTGAAAAATTTCTATAGAAAATTTTCTATATGAAAAATTTCTATAGAAAATTTTCTATATGAAAAATTTCTATAGAAAATTTTCTATATGAAAAATTTCTATATGAAAATTTTCTATACGAAAAATTTCTATATGAACATTTTCTATACGAAAAATTTCTACAGAAAATATTCGGATTAAATAATTTTCTATAAAAAAAATTTTCTGTTTGAATAATTTTCCATAGAAAATTTTCCTTTTGAAAAATTTCTATAGAAAATTTTCTATATGAAAAATTTTTATAGAAAATTTTTTATATGAAAAATTTCTATAGAAAATTTTCTATATGAAAAATTTCTATAGAAAATTTTCTATATGAAAAATTTCTATAGAAAGTTTTCTATATGAAAAATTTCTATATGAAAAATTTCTAAAGAAAATTTTCTATATGAAAATTTTAATAGAAAATTTTCTATATGAAAAATTTCTGTAGAAAAATTTCTGTAGAAAATTTTCTATATGAAAAATTTCTATAGAAAATTTTCTATATGAAAAATTTCTATAGAAAATTTTATATATGAAAAATTTCTATAGAAAATTTTCTATATGAAAAATTTCTATAGAAAATTTTCTATATGAAAAATTTCTATAGAAAATTTTCTATATGAAAAATTTCTATAGAAAATTTTCTATATGAAAAATTTCTATAGAAAATTTTCTATATGAAAAATTTCTATAGAAAATTTTCTATATGAAAAACTTCTATACAAAACTTTCTTTGTGAAAAATTTATATACTAAATTTTCTTTTTATAGTAAATTTTCTTTTCTGTAGAAAATTTTCTATGTGAAAAATTTCTGTAGAAAATTTTCTATGTGAAAAATTTCTGTAGAAAATTTTCTATGTAAAAAATTTCTATCGAAAATTTTCTATATGAAAAATTTCTATAGAAAATTTTCAATATGAAAAATTTTCTTTATGAAAATTTTCTATATGAAAAATTTCTATTGAAAATTTTCTATATGAAAAATTTTCCTTGAAAATTTTCTTTATGAAAATTTTCTATAGAAAATTTTCTATATGAAAAATTTCTATAGAAAATTTTCTATATGAAAAGTTTCTATAGAAAATTTTCTATATGAAAAATTTCTATAGAAAATTTTCTATATGAAAAATTTCTATAGAAAATTTTCTATATGAAAAATTTCTATAGAAAATTTTCTATATGAAAAATTTCTATAGAAAATTTTCTATATGAAAAATTTCTATAGAAAATTTTCTTTATGAAAAATTTCCATAGAAAATTTTCTTTATGAAAAATTTCAATAGAAAACTTTAATTTCTGTAGAAATTTTTTTATATGAAAAATTTCTATAGAAAATTTTTTACATGAAAAATTTCTATAGAAAATTTTCTACATGAAAAATTTCTATATCAAAAATTTCTATAGAAAATTTTCTATATGAAAAATTTCGATAGACAATTTTTTATATGAAAAATTTCTATAGAAAATTTTCTATATGAAAAATTTCTATAGAAAATTTTCTATATCAAAAATGTCTATATAAAATTTTCTTTATGAAAAATTTCTTTATGAAAGAATTCCATCGATAATTTTCTATATGAAAAATGTTTATAGAAAATTTTCTATATGAAACATTTCTATAGAAAATTTTTATACTCAAATAAAAGTCTTATTACATAGAAAATTTTTATATTGAAAATTTCTATAGAAAATTTTCTATATGAAAAATTTCTATAGACAATTTTTATATTGAAAATATCTATAGAAAATTTTCTATATGAAAATTTTCTATAGAAAATTCGGGACTTAGTAAAGAGTCAAGTGGATTCGATAAACTCCTAAAAGTATGCTACATTTTTTTTAATTTTTGATTACGACCTTTGAATTTCCTATTTGTCTCTTATGCTTGAAATAAATGTTAAATTATATTAGACATAAATAAAGAAACAAAATAGAAGAAAAAAAGAAAAAATCTTCTAAGTAAACATAATCTGTGACAAAGTCAAACGTTAAAGGTAACATACAGACAGACATATTGGACAACCCAACATATTGAAGTCAAAGAAAAGCAGTTCCCCCTTCCTGAGTTTAAGTAGTTGTGAGAAGAAAATGAGGGCTGCGGAAAAAAACGAATAAAACGCTTTATGTTTACTCAAAGTTGATAGAGTTTTTATAGTGAAACATAACCCAGAGAAATATTATATATATTTAATATTTAAGCTAAAACTTTTTTTATCCCCAAAAAACAAAAAAATATATTTAATTTTAAAAGTCTGAAGGAAAAAAACTGAAATAAGGCACAGAAGTACTATAAGCCATCAAAACATCACATTCCCCCCTAGATCCTAAAACTGAAGTATTCGAGTAAGTGTTAAAAATCTTGAAAAGTTAATGTTACAAAAAATGAAATCAGCTTTCATACGCATTCCAACCATCCAAAAGAGAGATAACAGACTTTGCTTTTCATTTTTTTGTTGTTGGTAGAAAAAATGAAGGGGAAACTGAAACTGTAATAGAAGAGTTTTTCTTCTTTCAGAGATGACGACTAAATACATAATGTAGTCATCATCAGTATTTTAGCTTTAAACATCAACAGAGCATCATCATTGCCACTACAGCCACTACCACTCACTGCCACCATCAGCATCAAAATCAGAGTCAGAATCACCATCGCCATCGCCATTAGCATCAACAAAAAATGTATTATCTCTCTTCCTCATCATCAGGGACAATGATGATAAACACCAGAGTTTAGTGGCTATGAAAATTGGTATGGGAAATTTGATGGCCATTGCCAATTGCGATCTAGGATTTTTCGTTGCTTTTGATAAATAGACAAATCTTTATTACGAATTTTAGTTTGGAGACTTTTCGTTGTTAATGTCATCTTTAAAGATTAGAAAGGGTTTATACATTTTGTTAATAAGTAGATTTGAGTGAGAAATGAAATATTGGAGGGTTTCCTCATGGTTGACAGAGATATATAAATTAGGACATAAAGTATAGGACTAAAGTAAAGTACGTACTTTATCTTTCACAGAACTGAGTAAAATGTAAATACTTTTGAGAATTATAGGCATTAGGTTAAATTTTGCACATTTGTTTATATTAGGGCTATGGTGAGATGATAACCTATTCTAACTAAACCAATTACAATTAGTGTAATTTACTAGAATTGGGTGATGTAGGGGATGTGGGATACCAAGCAACGGTTCTGATTAGTCTAAAGAAGGTAAGCCCAGACTTATCTTGGTTAGCTTTCATCTCAACTGTGGACACTGACCTCCTCGTGGTATCACGTTAACACTATAAGAACGACAAAAAAGTGGTTTAGAACGACGAGCTAATAACCCACTCCTGGAAAAAACAATTACTACAAAAAAGCTAAATTTAGAATAACCAGTAAGAAAGTGCTATAGTCGGTCAAGCCCGACCATATGATAACACTTAGGTGTTATTTTTCATGTACAAAGACAAATATTTTACCCACTGGTCACACCCTAACATACTGTCAAAATTTCAGAAAAATCAGTGCAATCGGTCATTTTTAGTATATGAGTTATATGGGAGGGGTCACGCCCACTTGAGATTTGAGAAAAAGACCTTTGCCGAATTTAACTACCGGTCACATCTTACCATACTGTCAAAATTTCGAAAAAAAAACGGTCTGTAGGGTCATCCATATTTGTCATTTTTAATATTATACTTATAGGGGAGGGGGCACGCCCACTTGACATTTAAAAAAAGAACCAAGCCTATTTTAACCACCGGTCACACCTTACCATACTGTGAAAATTTCAGAAAAATCGGGCAGCTCAGTCATCCATATTTGTCATTTTCAATATTTGACTTATATGGGAGGGGTCACGCCTACTTGAGATTTCAAAAAAAACCTGGCCTATTTTATCCATCGGACACACCTTAACATACTGTCAAAATTTCAGAAAAATCGGGCCTTTCGCTCACCTATATTTGTCTTTTTTAAAATATGAGTTATATGGGAGGGGTCACGCCCACTTGAGATTTCAAAAAAAAAAACCTAGCCTATTTGTTCCACTGGTCACTCTCTACCATATTGTCTAAATTTCAGAAAAATCGGTCAGTTCGGTCATCCATATTTGTAATTTTTAATATTCGGCTTATACGGGAGGGGTCACGCCCACGTGAGATTAAAAAAAAATCTGGCGTATTTTATCCACGGATCATACCTTAACATAAAGTCAAAATTTTAGAAAAATCGGGCCTCTCGGTCATTGTCATTTTCAATATATGAGTTATATGGGAGGGTTCACGCCCACTTGAGATTTCAAAAAAAACCAAGCCTATTTGAACCACCGGTCGCACCATACCTCTCTGTCAAAATTTCAGGAATATTAGTATAACTTTATATACATTTCGAAAATCATCAAAATCAATTTACCCAGTTATAGGTATTGTATTTGTAACGTGGAAGGGGCCATCCCCTGCTCCGATCCTTTTAATTTTTTTCTGAAGTACGGCCATTTGTAATGAATTTACTTTTGTTAAGTTTAAAGTTTCTAACTTTTATGGTTTATCAAATTCAATGATAAATATTAAATTTTGCATCATTTGGTCCACTATTTACCCTATTTGGGCATTTTGAAAAAATCGTTCGAACCGTTTAGGAGTGATCCTCTTTTAAACAAACCAATAAGCAAACAAACAAATAAACAAACTTAAAAACACATTTATAATATGTATATTTTTTTCTTTGATTTAAAATGCTTTTTTACGGAATATTGTGACACTAGGTCTAAAAGTTTATATCTGAAAATTTGAGCCAAATCGGACAACATTCTATGGGCGCGCATCGAGTCCAAAGTTTAAGAGCCCATTTGTAAGGGGAAAAATTGGTTATTTTTTGTTTTTGCTAAATTTAGACCAAAAATGAATAATTTTTACAAGAATAATGGAATATTAAAGAGAACTAACACAGCTTTACAGCAAATCGTGAAAGACGAAAATCCATGAGGTAGTTTAAAAGTTATTGCAGTTTTCCCCCGAAAATGTCCTTGAAAACGCGCCTCTTGAAAACGCGCCTCTAGATCTAAACTTTTAGACCTAGTGTCACAATATTCCGTAGAAAAAGTTATAAAATTCGAAAAATCATTTTCCTTCATACAAAAAATTGTCACCCTAATGTATATATATATATATATATATATATATATAGATGAAGTCACCTGGACAATACTTTGAAGCACTGTAGGAGCCATTTCAGACGGACCTGATTAGGGTTGCGATATGCTGGGTGAAGGCCCTAGGAGAGTAGATTCAAAAACTATATTCAGTATATCGTTAATTTAATATAGAAAGGCCCTAAGTCGTTTTTTACTCAAATCACTTTTTATAGCTTTATCTTATATAATTTTATAAAAATCTTTTAATCTTAAAAAAACTTTATTATAGTATTACATTCTTCAGGGAATTTAGTAAAAATCTGTTTTTAAGAAATTTCTGTATCTTGAAAACTTACGATTTTATTTAGCCTTTTTTCCACACTCCTGTAATATAAGAAAAATATTACTTAGGGCTTTTCGATATTAAAGTAACGATATGAAATTTTTTCTCAGCAAAAATTTGACAGCGTGTGGACTGTAGTAGAAAGTGATATGAGGTCATAAGGACTCTGAAGCTCTGTAGGGGCTATTTCGAACAGACCTGGGGCCAAATTACCGCATTCGATATCGATCGAAAACTCAGACTTTTAAGCAAATATTGTGAAGTATACTTTAGGGATGTTCAAAGTTACTTCGATGCAAAAAGTTTATTGAAATTTGGTATCCATTTTGATTCGTTTTTAAAAACATATATATTCAATTAAAACTCTTTTACTATTGGTCATCTTTTGGCAAATAACTACAAACAAAAATAAAGTAAACGGAGCATCTTTTAAATAATTTTGATAATCCTTAAAGTATGCTATACAAATGTTTTGAAAATATCTAAGATTTCGATCGATATCGAAAGCTCTTGGGGAGTAAATTTAAAAACTGTACTCAATATATGCATTTGTTTATCAAGAAAAATTTAAGAGGATGTGGAATTTAGTAAATAGTGATATGAAGTCACAGGGACTTTGAAGCTCTTTAGGAGCCATTCGAATCGAATATGGCCATTTGGTCCCAGTATGTTCACAATGCATGTCAAATTGAAAAAGAGCTTTGAAAATCTGTTTACATATATTCAAATGTATAGAGATCTTTAGAGAATGTATTTTGAAAGCAATAACGACATTTTCGATTTTAAATATTTATTTGTTTCAAATTTGTTTCACTCGAAAATTTCTCAACATAAAAAGCATTCCTCTTAAATCCCCTAAATGATTTTAATTTTAAAAATACAAATTTATAAAAATGTCAAAACCTACCAACAATTGGTTCATATTAAATTGTAGTTGTCTAATTATTGCATTAATTAACAATTTCCTTGGGCTCCAATAAAGTCCTTTATAAATTACCCAGAACATTTTAAACAATTCCACTTTTTATACCCTTCACTACCATAAATGGAAAGGGTATTATAAGTTTGTGCTGATGTATGTAACGCATAGAAATATTTGTCTTAGACCCGTCTTTTAGTATACCAATAGGCTTAGAATCACTTTCTGAGTCGATTTAGCGATGTCCGTCCGTCCGTCCGTCTGGCTGGCTGGGTGCACCCCCATGTAAACCTTGTAATCAAACTACAGGTCGCAATCCTAGAGATAATTTGATGAAATTTGTTACAGATCATGATTTTGATAATGGAACCATGGCTATTGAAATTCGTCAAAATCGGTCCATTATTTATGGTACCTCCCACAGATCCCACTTCCCGGAATTGATATATTGGCCACAAAAATCAATATTTTTTCATGAAATTTAAAACAAATAATGCTTATGTAAACCTAAATCACTGTTCCAAGTTTCGTTAAAATAGGTCCACATTTGACCATAGCTCCCATACAAACTCTTTTCTCAAAACGCACTTAATGAGACAAAATTCACTAAAACGCTCGTAAATCCCAAGATAATGAGAATTTTAAGTATATTTTTTTACAAACATAATTTTTGTAACAACTGTAATCAATTTGCCTAATTTCGACATAATCGGTCCACACTTGACCCTAGCTCTCATATAAGTCCAAATGGCGGAAACAGCTTAAATGCATAAGTTTTGAGAAAATGTTTGTATGATGGCAAAATTTAGCAAATATTTGTCTTTATACAGGAAAAACAAAACCTTTGCCCTTAGTGGTGAAGGGTATCGTATGGTCGGGCTTAACCGACTATAGCACTTTCTTATTTGTTTTCTCTATAAAATAGTTGCGTTATTTATAAAATCTCCTCTGAGTCCCATAACAAGAAAATCAAGAAATTGAAAATTAAAAAAACTACAGTTGCAAAATAAACAAACAATCGCAAACAAACAAACAGAGAGACTGACGAGTAAAATATGCCTGGAATAACTAACAAAACTTTTAGTTGCAGAAGACGACGACGACATTTAGGAAATAAAAAATCCACTAAATTTGATTGCAACTTCTTTTTTGCAACAAACAAACTCAAGTCTCAATGATATTAAACTAAATATAATAACGAGGCATGTGTCTCATATAGACAATTTCCAAAATAAAAAAAAAAAATCAGAAAAATATTATATATAACATAAGGTTAATCAGTTCAGTTCCACTGTTTGAGTCTTCTTTGCAATTTAGTTGTTAAAAGTTAAATTTATTTGGTTGTATGTATGCGTTTGTTTATTTATTTATTTAATATGGTTGTATGTATGTGTTTGTGAAATTCTACAAATACACTACAAGCTCTAAATCCTTTTTCAATTTTCCTTAAAAGATAAAGATATAATGTCAAATGTAGTGACATTTTTGCTTTATTTAGTCATACATTTATATAATCATACAAATACATGTTAGGCATATGTCAGATGTTAACACACACACACACATATTCACGACAAGACACGAGAGTAAAATTTTGATCAACTAACAGAATATTTTCTCTTATGCACTTGAAGGTAAGCAGTCTTAACTAAAACTGCCAAGGATTGTTGATGTTTGGTGTCAACATGGTTGACATCCATGCGAATTCTGTTTTTATTAGGGGGGATCACATTTTTATAAACTTCACCATCACAGGTGGAAAGTTCATTATAAGTTTATGCTGATGCATGTAACGCTTGAAAATATTTGTCTTAGTCCCACCTTTTAGTATACCAATAGGCTTAGAATCACTTTCTGAGTCGATTTAGCAATGTCCGTCCTTCCGTCTGGCTGGCTGGACCCCCATGTAAACCTTGTAATCAAACTACAGGTCGCAATTCTAAAGATAATTTGATGAAATTTGGCACATATCATTTTTTCGATAATGGGACCATGGCTATTGAAATTCGTCAAAATCGGTTCATTATTTATGGTACCTCCCATAGGTCCCACTTCCCGGAATTGATATATTGGCCTCAAATATCAATATTTTTTCATAAAATTGAAATCAAATACTGCTTATGTAAGCTTAAATCACTGTACCAAATTTCGTTAAAATCGGTTCACATTTGACCATAGCTCCCATACAAACTTTTCTTTAAAAACGCACTAAGAGACAAAAATCACTAAAACGCTCGTTAATCGAAAGATAATGAGAATTTGCCAAATTTCGAGATAATCGATCCACATTTGACCCTAGCTCTCATATAAGTCCAAATGACGGAAACAGCTTAAATATAAAAGTTTTGAGAAAATGTTTGTATGATGGTAAAGTTTAGCAAATATTTGTTTTTATACAGGAAAAATACCATCTATGACCTTAGTAGTGAAGGGTATCGTATGGTCGGGCTTGACCGACTATAGCACTTTCTTACTTGTTTAAAATGAGTATTCAAAGTTTAAATAAAACAGAAGAAGACGACGCACTATGGTATTTTTGCTGCAAAAAAACATTTTTTGACCACCGATTTTAAAAAAACCTAATGATACAGTTCTATAGAGAAGAATCTATATATTAGGGATCAATAATCGTTTTCAAGAAAAAGTTATATTATGTGTTATAAAAAAGGTATTGAAATGTGCTTAATGTTCTTAAACGAAAAGTGATGAAATTTTTCATCGAACTCAGTAGCTCATGCATTGAATATAGCTTCACAGCTTTAATTTTGATGTTGATTTAATTGAGTTTAATTTAATTAAGTTTCACAACCTTGCCTTTAGTCTGCAGAAGAAAATAACTTAATTTCGTTTATAGTTTATTAGATATCAGGAAATCAAAAAAGCTCTACAAAATTCAGTATTTTCGTTTTTCTTTGGACAAAAAATAAGTTGGCTCGGTTTTGCTTGGTGATCCCTCAATAACCAGGTGAAAGATGGTTAGTCTCTTCTTTAAATTGAGTGAAAAAAATTCAGCGAAATTTATAAATCGTAGAACAAAGTTTAAAATTTTCTGAAAAAAATTCACTTAAATTGCACTTTTTGCTTACATTATGTATGTAAGCAAAAAGTGTTGCAGTTGTTTAGGCGTAACTTTTTAATCAAATTGAATTTAAGTATGAGACTCGTTGGGGTCGATGGATTTCAATCAAAATTAGTAGAGCTATTTCGGATTTCAATCAAAATTAGTAGAGCTATTTTTTGGGTCAACTAATAGATGTGTGCCGAATTTCACCAAATTCTGTTGAGAATATCGGCTTATATTGTGAAGGGCATAAGTGAAAAATGGGGGTCCAAAGCAGGTCCCCCAAGGAATGGACGGATTTCAACCAAAATAAGCTGAGCTCTCTGTTGGATAAACTTATAGAAGTGTGTCAATTTTTTTCAAATTCTGTTGAGAATTCCGGCTTATACATTGAGAAAAAAAATAAGTGAAAAATTGGGTCCAAGGCAGGTACCTCAAGTAGTCAAGGGATCTTAAACAAAATTAGTATTACTCTTTTCTAGATCAATTCATAGACATGTGTCGATTTTTTTACAAATTTTGATAAGAATTGCGGCTTATACATAGAAGGAAAAAATTGGTGAAAAATGGGGGTCCAAGGCAGGTACCCCAAGGCGTTG
The DNA here is from genome assembly GCA_933228675.1 of Stomorhina lunata. Taxonomy (NCBI): domain Eukaryota; kingdom Metazoa; phylum Arthropoda; class Insecta; order Diptera; family Rhiniidae; genus Stomorhina; species Stomorhina lunata. Next base: position 104,027,054 of record OW121742.1, on the reverse strand, counting down.
AAGAATTTCAACTAAAATTAGTAGACCTCTTTTTTCTGTTTACAATTGCGACTTGCAACATTGAGAAGAAAAATAGGTGAAAAAATGAGAGCCCAAGGCAGGTACCCCAAGCAGTCGACGGATTTTGATTTTTTCTTATCTACATAAGGCCGTTTTTGTTGCTACTCCGTTATATAAATTTCTGTGTTTATTGTTACTATCGCCTCAAATACTAGGCTTCAAATGACTTTTTCCACAGCGACATGATAACTAATCGGGCCAGAAATATACAGGCGTTTTCTTTTGTCTCAGAAACTATAAAAGCCATTTTTGTATGTACTCCGTTATATAAATTTCTGTGTTTATCGTACCTGATTATTGCCTTCTTTGTCACAACCTCAAACTGCTTATACAAAAAAATGTTATAGGGAGTTTTTCTGACTATTTTTTCGGTAGTCTTGACTCGTTCATCAGCAATTTAAAAATCTTGAACTGGAAGTTGTGAAAAGTCTGCCAATTCATGACACAAGTTTTTCTTTTGTTTGTGATCGACCTTGAACTTTCTGAACTTTATATGACTTCAGTCCAGCATTAAAAAGAAAAAACGTGTCAAAAGATGTCAAGTTATCCATTTACGCCCCGAAATCACAAAAGTACCAAATACGTGTTTAATATTTGTTTTCTCATCTATTGATTGCAGTACAAAGTTACTTTATATATTCTTAGCTTCAGAAGATAAGAGCGGGTTGAAAAAAAGTATCAACAACTATTTTCACCCTTTTTTGCGCCCTATCGAGCATGACTACTGGTCAGCATAAAAATAAGAAGAACGTGTTGAAAGAAGTTATATTACAATTTTATTCCCTTTTTACCCATTTTACCTTCCGAAATCAAAAAAGTACCAAATACGTGTTCAATATTTTTCTCACATCTATTGATTGCAGTTTAAAGTTACTTTCTATATTCTTTGCTTCAAAAGATAAGAGTGGGTTGAAAAAAGTACCAAAAAGCTTTTTTATCCTTTTTTGAGCCTAGTTTGAAAATAGTACCAAATACTTGTCCGCTTATTTTCATAGCTGATCAAAACGTTATTTAAATTTTGTTTCTATGCCTATTACTTTAGGAGATATAATATTCTCGATTTTCCCCTTTTTACCCGTTTTTACCACCTTCAACTTTTCGTAATCATGTTTCAGTTGATTTATATTTATCCTTATAGATGGCGCTGTATCTATATAAATAATAATTTTCTTAATCAATTGCTATACACTTTTCTTTTCTGTTTAAAATATTTTTCAAAAATTATTGGTTCTGCTCGGCCTTTTTTTCCCAAAAACTACCAATTACTCGCCTTCTTCTTCTTACACTTTTCGTCTGTTTAAAATTAAAAAAAATTACCAGAAAAATTTTTCAAAAATTACTGATTCTGCTCTGCCTTTTTTTCCAAAAACTACCAATTACTCGCCTTCCTTTTTTTTTAGCTGATCAAAACGCAACATAAATTTTGCTTTCATACCTATTACTTTAAATGTTATAACGTTACCAATTTTTCCCCCTTTTTATACCCCAATTTAAAAAAGTTTCATATGCATATTTGGTACTTCTCTGATACCAATTTAATTCGATACATTTTATTAAAATGCACTTAACAGTTTGTTTCTATTCATGTTACTTTATAGGATGTTAAGTTATAATTTTATCCCTTTTTACCCATTTTGCCTTCCGAAATCAGAAAAGTACCAAAATGATTTGACATATGTAAAGGTGTCCGAGTAACTAAAAGCCTCTGAAAAGTGTTCAAACAATTACGAAAAAAACTCATTTATCACCAGGAAAAGACTCTCGTTACTATTCTCGTTAAATATAATCAAAAAATTGATTGCATACTTTTAGGCCGATTTACATTTCATCATTTATTATATGTAGAGGGGTCCAAATTACGAAAAGCGTTTTGTATACCATAATTGGGCGTCGGCCTGATATATTATGGCCCGTTTTTTTACAAATCCCTAATACCTAGTTCTGAAAAAAATGACATTTAAAAATATATAAATATAAAATGGAGGTCTATTTATCGGCCCAAAATTTATGATTTTTCGAATATTATTACAAAATTATTTAGCATATGTTAAGGTGTCCGAATCCTTTTTAAAGGTGTAGAACGGTTCTCGTTTCGGCCTGGTACGATAACTTTTACATTTTTTATGAACCCCTCTAATATTCATTTGTAGGAGCTTAAGAAGTTTTTCATAAAAACTCGTGTACGAGCGACAAAGTGCCTAATGTAACTGACATGTTGGAGTATTTTAAAATAGAAATATTAGAAAACTTCAAATAACCCAACTTAGTCGTACACATTTATTATGTATTAAATGTTTATTTGATGAAGTTGTGAAAGATTAAGATGAAGTTGATTTGGAGTCGAGGATTTATCGTTATTTAAGTTGAGTTCAAAATTTTAGAAGAAATATTATATTTGTAAAAGATATAGATAGAATATTTTAGATGTAAGATATGGATTGGTTTCAAAAAAGTAGTAAATATTTTATTAACAAAAGAAAAAAGTGTAAACTAAGACCGATTTCTTGCACTGAATTTGAATCGGACTTAACAAGATTTTAACAAAAATTGTAAAGCATTCTTTTAGGAGCTTCAAAAGACATAGAGTATATTTTTAAAATATTTTTAAAATATTTTAGTTGTTTTATGAGATAAAATGAAAGCATAACATCGTCTATAACTTTCTTTTTTATAACTACAACGTTCCTACATTATGTTTTATTTCTACCTCCATAAAGTATGCAGTAAAATTTTTCACATACTTGTTATATTCAAAAGTTATGCAAAAATTTGTCTTAGGTCTTAATTTCTCAAATTTTCTTTTAAGGAAAATCCTCAAATCATGTTATTATCATGGTGTTTGCCATATCATCTATAATTATTAAGAACATTAATGCTTCATTTGTTGTTTCCCACTTATGTTTCCTTATGTCAAAATTTACACTTATGTATTTTCAATAACAAGACAAATTTAACAACAAATTTTCTATCCTATGTTAAGTTGAGTTAAAAGTATTTCAATGACTTTCAAACTAATATGTGACATTAAAAAATGTGTCTACTTGAAAAAGTAGGGAAGTGCAAACAATAATAATATTGAAAATTGCTTAAATCAAAAAGCTTCCTTAAAGTAGGCAATAGAATTGTTAAATTCGGATTGGTAACGAAAAGGCAAAATTAAATAAAATAGATATGTTTTTTTTACGATTTCAAAGAATTTGTTTAACATCCTTAAGGTTTGCACCGCATATTTTTATAAGGGTTCTTTTCCTCTTTCAGAATAATATCTATATTCTATTGTATTTAAATTCTAGTTATTTACAATCATTAAATTTTAAAAATTTAAGATCCTTAATTTTAAACGAAACCTTTTTTTGCTATATTGTTCATACCTAGATCGTAAAAAATATGCTGCCATCAAAATTTTCAATTGTATATCATTTTTAAAATTTAACGAAACTTTAAATTCATAAACACATATTTTTAGAAGCTAAATTATGCCATATTATTTCAAGTGAAGTCATATAGTCTGTTTTGTCATTAAAATTTTTGATTTTGAAGCATTTTCAAAACTTAACGAAACTTAAAACTATTTAACGAAATTCTTTAGAAGCAAAGTTTTGACATGTTCGTTCTTATAAAGTAATGATTTATTTATTGCTAGTAAAGTTTTTAATTTTTAAAAATTTTTAAAACTTAACGAAACTTTTAAATTTTGAACGAAACATTTTAGAAATATAATTTTCCTATATTCTTTTTATATACGTCATATACAATATGCTTTAAGAAAATTTTTCAATTATTGAGCTTTTTTTAAACTTAACGAAACTTAAAATTATTTAACGAAACTTTCTAAAAGCAAAGTTTTGATATGTTCATTCCTCTAAAATGATAATTTATTTATTTCTGGCAAAGTTTTTAATTTTAAAGTATTTCTAAAACTTAACGAAACTTAAAATTTTTTAACGAAACTTTCTAGAAGCAAAGTTTTGGTATTTTCATTTGAATAAAGTCCTAATTAATTAATTGCTGGCAAAGTTTTGAAATTTGAAGCACTTGCAAAACTTAACGAAACTTAAAAGTTTTGAACGAAACTTTTTAAAAACATAATTTTGCTATATTTTTCATACCTACATCATAGAAAGTATGCTGTCATCAAAATTTTCTATTGTAGTGCATCTTTTAAACTTAACGAAACTTTAAATTTATAAACACAAATTTTAAGAAGCTTTTTTTTGCCACATTATATCAACTTAGGTCATATATATTTAATTGTCATCAAAATTTTCGGTTTTAAAGCATTTTTAAAACTTAACGAAACTTTAAATTTTAAACGAAATTTTTTAGAAGTAAAGTTTTCGCACGTTCTTTTTTCTAAAGTCCTAATTTATTTATTGCTAGCAAAGCTTTTAGTTTTTAAGCATTTTCAAAACTTAACGAAACTACAAAATTTTAAACGAAACTTTTTTGAAATAGAATTTTGCTATATTTTTTATATCTATATCATGAAAAATATGCTGCCATTAAATTTTGCTATATTTTTTATACCTACATCATGAAAAATATGCTGCTATCAAAATTTTCAATTGTAAAGCATTTTTAAAACTTAACGAACTTTCAAATTATTTATTACAAGTTTAAAATACTAAATTTTGTCATATTATTTCAAATAAAGTCATAAACTTTTCCTTATCATTAAAATTTTTGATTTTAAAGCATTTTCAAAATTTAACGAAACCTAAAATTATTTAATGAAAATGTTTAGAAGCTAAATTAAGCTTAAATCTAAATTAAAAATTAAGCTTAAATCATAAACTTTTTATAGCTATAAAAATTTTTATTTTTGGTGTATTTCCAAAACTTAACGAAACAATTAAATTTTGAAGTCAAATTTTGCTTTATTCTTTGTTCATAAATCTTTAATGATTTACTGGCATTTTAATTTTATTTAAATTTTAAATTTAGACCATTTTAGAAACTTAACGAAGACCAAATTTTTAATACCATAACCTCGCCAGTCGAATGTTGCGTCCTTTTACGTTTTGGACTGGTGAAAACTCTAAGTAATGTAGCCGCATTCAAATTCGATCCAAATGTAAGATATTTCAAAGACATTTGTGTAGCATACTTTTAAGATAAACTAAAAAATCGGGCACATCACAGAACTCAATTCCGTTCGAAAGTGGAATAAGTTCCGTGTTTTGCTTCTATAGAAAAAGTAAAAAGAAATTTTTTTTGGAATAAAACCACATTCTTTTCTTAAAGTGGAATTGAATTTGTATATTTTTCTTTGTTTATTCAATACTTGAATAATTTACTCAATTATTCAGTGGTTTTCGTTGAAACAATGATAGCGTTACTGATTCCAATTGAAAAAAACGTGTTTTGTAATGTTATTGGACATTAAACATTTTTCTATAGAATCTAAAACCATTTCGATCGGAATTCAACTACGGAATGGATTCAATTCCGAACGGAATTTGTGACATGCCTGAATTTATAACATTTATTTTATGATAGTAAAAGAATTTCATTTTAAATAAATGTTTTGTCGAACAACCGAAATTGTTTAGATCTCACATTTTATTGAAGTTTTTGCAAAATACATTATTTTGAAAATCCCTAAGGTATGTTACACAATATTTTCTTAAAAATCTGTGTTTTCAATAGATATCGCATGAAGAGATTTGGCTCGTGATCTTGGCTCGTGATCATATGTTTTCTAAAATTACCAAATGAAATAACTTTTTATCATGAAATAAAACTATTTTATAGCAACTTTTTTTAAATTTATTCAATAAGAAAAAAACTTGTTCCAGAACCCCCTTTAAATAACTAGTATGGAAAAATGATTTCTAATCTTTTTAATTTAAAATATTTTCCACCTTTTCGTTAATAACAATAATAGTGCCATCTAGGAACTTTTCGAGTAAGAAAAAAATGATATAATATTAGCGTTTCGAACAAAACTGGGGGTTGGACGCATACAAATTCCAATTTTGAAAAATAACTCTAATGCACATACTTGTAGTGCCATCTATATATCAAGTTCTAAACTTTTTATCTCAACTTTTTTATACAAATTTTGAAGAACAATATTTTAAATTTAAAAAATTTTTCATTGGAAATAACTTTAATATACTAATTATTTAATGAGGATTTTGGACTAAGCTTTTTTCATGAAATCATTTCAATAAAATTGCTCTAGAACTAGATTTATTTCACTTTGAAACACAAATTTTTGACCTCAAATCATAGATATTTGGCTCAAAAATCTCCATGATTCAATGTCACTACTGAGGACTATTGAGGCCAAACTTTGTAACTATCTAATCAAGTATCACAAGCCTAATATATGCCTTAATTTTGAATCATCCTAATATCCACAAACTCATTTCTGCCACTCATTTACACATGCAATTGCAAAAGATATTGATGCTTGAACAAAATTAAAAAAAAAAAAAAAAAAAAAAAAAACTATATATATTACCAAGTAAATGCAATAATTTCCAGAAAGTTTTCCAAAGAAGAAAACATGTTTTGTACATATTTTATACATTTAAAATGACAATAATGTTTTGAAATTCTTAAACTTACACACAACAGAAACGAAACGAATCGAATCGAAATGTTTGTACAAAATTGTATATTCAAAATGCACTACCAGAATGAATGTGGGAATAAATGAATACGAATGAAAGAATTTTGCAAGTTCTGTTCGGTTGTAATATTTAGTCTCCAATACAATGTGACAGTTTAACTCCTAAATGTATGCTACATTATTTTTATTATTACATATTTGTCTTGTTTTGTTATGTATTCAAGTTAAAGTTTTCCTCTTTTTAACCGAAGAAAACATGAATGTATTCCTAAATGTTAAACAGGAGTTGTTGCCAGTACATATGTAGTAGTTCGATAAGTATTGGTTCTAAGGAGTTCAAATTGTTGATGTTATTTTCGAAATATACAACTTTTTGGACACATAAATTGTGTCCTTTTTAAGATACAATTGCTGTTGCTACTGTTGCTTTTTGTGCTAAAAGTGTCAAATGCTGTAGCATCAGAAATGAAAAAGATGATTTGTCATGTTTGTATTAGTTTAAAACTGCATTTATTGACAAATAGAAAGAATATTGTAAGAATGTCTGAGTTGGAGTTGGTTTATTTGTGCAGCTGTCCTCAAACCGAACGAGGAGTGTGGAAGTTGGACCTTAACATTTAAGATTTTATTTTACAAGTATTTGATTCGAAAATAAATGAATTATATTGTGCAATGATGATTTTCACTTAAAATTTGTTAAATATTGAAGTGTTGAGAAAAGTATGAGGTTAGATTTGATTGAGTGCTAAACGTTTGTGTACAAAACACTATAAGGTCGATTAAGCCAAGGATTGATTTTTAGATATAGTAACAAATATTAGAAAATTTTGCTGAAGAAATTGTAAAATCAAACAACAGTTGCTTCTAATAGGATGAAAACTATGAAATTTGTTTAAGGGAAAATTATAGTTTTTTCAAGTACACATAAGTTTGACCCTAACGAAGTTATTTTTAGATTTTCGAAATAATTTTGCCCTAAAATAACTTTTTATGTCTATAGTAGTTATATGAGTTCTAAAAAAATAGTTGCGGCGTTCTGCAGCAATGTTGCATTTTATAGGCAAAAAAAATATAGTTTAGTTCCGGTATAGCATTTTTATACCTCTTTCTATATATATTTAAATTGAAAATTAACCTTGATTAAAAGTCTGATGTCTTTTCTTTCTTTGAGTGTAAAAATCATCTGCAAATATTCGCATATTTATCCAACAAATTATAAATGATGAAAATCTTATCTTATATTCTTAAACGAGCAATAATTGTATATATATATATATATATATATATATAGAATGGCTATCTCGAAAACGGCTCTAACGATTTTGATAAAATTTGGACAGTGGGTATCTTTTTTGATGTATAGGTCGAAGAAGAAGGGACTTTTGGAACTTTTACCTCTAAGAGGGTAAAAACGGGTAAAAAGGGAAAAAAATCGAAAACGCTATGTCTCCTAAAGTAATAGGTATAGAAACAAAATTAAAATTACGTTTTAAACAGCTTTGAAAATAAGCGGACAGGTGTTTGGTACTTTTTTGAAACTATGTCCGATAGGGGGTAAAAAAGGGTGAAAATAGTTTTTTTTGGCACCTTTTTAACCCACTCTTATATTTTAAACTAAAGAATATAGAAAGAAACTTGGTACTGCATCGATAGATGTAAAAAAAACATGAAACACGTACTTGGTACTTTTTTGATTTTGGAGCCATAATGGGTAAAAAAGGGATAAAATGATAACTTAACATCTCCAAAGTAATATGAATAGGAACATTATACATTATGTTAAATGCGTTTTAAAAAAATGTACCGAATTCAATTGGCACCAAAAAAGTACCAAATATACATATGAAACTTTTAGAAATTAGGGAATAAAAAGGGGGAAAAATTAGTATTATTTTAAACAAATGAATGTTTGTCTGTATGTATGTTCTTTATAGAATAGTAAACTGTGAATTTGATTGTGTTATGCTCTTTAGCGAAGATGTTGCGGATAAGCCGGCGAAGGTTTTAAAGTTGATTAGACTAATTTCCGACAGATGACGCCACTGAAAATTACTAAAATGAATTAAATCGTAAACTGTACATTTGATCATGCTATGATCTTTAGCAAAGTTGTAGCGCATGAGCCGACGAAGGCTTTTTAGTTGGTATAAATAATTTCCGACAGGTGGCGCTACAGAAACTTACTCAAAGTCAATTTAATCGTAATCTGTACATTTAATCATGCTACAATCTTTAGCAAAGTTGTTGCACATGAGCCGACGAAGGTTTCTTAGTTGGTATGAAGAAATTTCGACAGGTGGCGCTACTGAAATTTACTCAAAGTCAATTTAATCGTATGCTGTACATTTAATCATGCTATAATCTTCAGCAAAGTTGTTACGGATAAGCCGAAGAAGGTTTATGAATTGGAATAAGCAAAGTCCGACAGGTGGCGCCACAGAAAACTACTCAAAATGAATTAAATCGTAAACTGTGCATTTGATCAGACTATAATCTTTAGCAAAGTTGTTGCGCATGAGTCGACAGAGGTTTCTGTTGATATGAATAATTTCCAAAATTATTCAAAATGAGTTAAACTGTAAACTATGCAAACTATGTGTTGGTCGGACAAAATAAATCAAATAATTCAAAATTAACTGAATATTTCTACAATGTCTTTCCTCTAAATTTATTTTAGCACTTTATAATATAAAATATATAAAAACTTTAAAATTTTCCTCAAAATGCTTATCATAAAGCTCCGAGCAAGGCTCGGTCTACCAGGTACTTATAAATAATGACATGATCTGTATGCACTTCGCCGCCATAAGTGGAAAGTCTGTGCTAATGTTTATAACGCTTATAAATTTTAGTCTGAAACCACCCTTAAGTACACCAATTGACTCAGAATCATCTGATGAGTGGATTTAAATTCTAAGCTTATTGTTAGCTCACTGGACGCATCTTAAAGAAAATTTATTCAAATTTGGCACTAACATTTCCTTTGCTACATGGATGAACCCTATACATACTTTATGCACTAAATAGGTTTTTTATAGAGAAAAGTAATACTCAGGCCATTACTGCCTATACAATTGTATATCTGTGGCTTGGTGCTAAAAGGGCCAATGTCAATTTTTTGATGTTTTGAGTTAATCATTGCATTATATTCCCTTCTTTACCCTCTTTAATTTGGCTCCAACACCTATTATCTAACTTAACTCTGAACAGATTTATAAGGGTTTTTCTGGGCAACGTTACTATGAATTTATATGGAAAATAAAAGCTTTAAATCAAATTTTCTCAAAACTAGTTTTTTTGACATTGGTCCTTTTAGCAACAAGCCACAGATATATTGTATACACTAATTGGGACCTTCTTTAGAACTAGGATAGTATAGAGGAGAAATGTGGTAAAAAGGAAAGGTAAAGCTTTTTATATAATTGTAATTGCACGTCATGTCTATTTCTAGAACAAATTTCGACTTTTGTTGCTATTTAGACTCACTGTTTTAAGCTTTTTGTTCTTCAGACAATTTTATTTCTTTTTTTACTTTTTAACTAATACAGATTTTGTAGTCGTTCTTTTTTTAGTCAATAAATAACATCATAAGCTTTTATCTAGTTTAGATTTTATTAAAATCTGTACAGAGGTTGTAAAGAAATTTAAGCTTAAATTTCAATTTTCGATCTGTTATTCCGTTTCAAATGTGCTAACCCATTTTTTACTACTTCCCCCAAACCGATTTGGCTCAAATTTAGACCGTAAGCTAATCTAGGATGACAATAAATATAATATTTTGTTTTCCTTAGGTTGGCCCCTATTTTCATGGAAATGTTTTCCATATTAGGATGGCCCAAATATAACAAAAATTGAAAATTTTAATTTTTTAAATTGAATATCTTTAAAACCATAAGAGATGGGATATGAATGCCGGGACGTTTTTTGTATTTATACGTATTTATTATATAGTATGATTCTTCAAATCGTTTGGGAAATGACAATTATATATAGTTTTAAGTGATTTATGAGTCTGATTGAGTATTTACATTAAAATAAAAAAAGAGTTCTACGGACGGGTGTAAAAGTATATATAGGCTAAAAGAAAACACTTTTGGCTATCTTTAGATGCCTTCGATTTTTGTTAATTTTTTGTCCTTTAAAAGTTATAGGGTAGAAGGGGGAGCATTTGCCACTTTTTTTAAGTGATCTAGGTTTCATACCTTGACAGTTACCACAATTTTTTTGTATCAGTCAGTCTACCTGAAATGCCATAAAAATACCTATATCTCGAAATTAAAAAAACAAAAACTATCTCCCCCCTTCATTTTCTTGAATAAGCACTCAAGGTTCGAAAATAGGTTATATCGGGTGTTTTTTATTAAGGTATAGAACTTTAAGTTGGCATCACTTTTTTAACTGGCGGCCATTTTGTCAGCTGTCAAGTGATTAATATTTAGTTTGGTTTGCCATTTCATCATGAACAGGTTGACAAAAGAACAACGCTTGCAAATCGTGCAAATTTATTTCGAAAATAATGGTTCAGTTCGCGAAGTTTACCTCAAGCTCCGTCCATTTTATGGTCGACATAATCGTCCATCAGAGCAATTAATTCGGTTAACCATGGATCGTTTTCGCACTACGTTTATTCTATGTGATAATACGCATCCGCAGCGACGTCGAACAGTGCGCACCGAAGAAACAATTGCCGCTGTAGAGCAAAGTGTTGAAGAGGACCCGAATGAATCGATTCGCCACCGTGCACAGCAATTGGAGCTTTGTCCATCAACTTTATGGAAGATTTTGCGCAAAGATCTTGGCTTGCGACCTTACAAGATCCAGCTTGTGCAAGAATTAAAGCCGCAATGCGTCGTGATTTTGGTGTATGGGCCGAAAATGAGATTGATCTCGATGCTGATTTTCATCGCAAAATTTTGTTCAGTGATGAGGCTCATTTTTAGTTGAATGGCTACGTCAACAAGCAAAATTGCCGCATTTGGAATGAAGAGAATCCACATGAGACCCTTGAGACGCCATTACATCCACAAAAACTGACTGTTTGGTGTGCTCTATGGGCTGGTGGAGTGATTGGGCCATACTTCTTCCGAAATAATGCTGGAGAGTCAGTTACCATAAATGGAGACCGGTTTAGAGGCATGATAACCGACTATTTTGTTCCCCAATTGGATGGCATGAATGTGGATGAGTTGTGGCTCCAACAAGACGACGCTACATGCCACACAGCGCACGTCACAATTGATTAATTGAAGGAAACATTCGATGAGCGCATAATTTCGTGGAATGGACCTGTCAATTGGCCACCAAGATCGTGCGATTTGACACCACTGGATTATTCTCTTTGGGGATATGTGAAGTCGCTCGTCTACGCCAACAAACCAGAAACGTTAGGGGACTTGGAAGCCAACATTCGTGGCGTTATTGCCAACATACGGCCCCATATGCTCGAAAAAGTAGTTGAAAATTGGACCTGTAGAATTGGCTTTATTCGAGCCAGCCGCGGCGGCCACATGCCCGAAATCATATTTAAACATTAATGGCATAAAATTATCCTTCCAATAAAGCCAAATTGATGGACATTAAAACGATTTTCTTGTGTTTTATTTCAATTCGAAGTTCTATACCTCTAAAAAAAAAACACCCATTATTTAGACAGGAACTTAGAGGGCATTTTCTTATGTTATACTTGACTTTCAGTCGGATTCTATCGGACCCTGTTAGGCAATTCCTCATCAATGAATTTCTCCACGTGCTGACAGATGCTCCAACATGACAGATTCTTTCCTTTGGGTTCCATTAAAGCGCTTGTGGAGCAATATTAATATTTGACTTTCGAAATGTATGGCCTTTCGAAGAATGCCTAATGCAGATTTTGCAATTGATAGTACCTACAAGTCCATTAACCTCGTTATCCACATTAAAGTCTGGTGAAGCGTTTGAGGCATAGCCTCCAGGCTTAATCTTCGTTTTTAAAATATTAATAGCTTAGCCGCCCAATTCGACAAGGATAGCTTCAATATTTGCTTAAAGGTAACTTAGAAGACATACGTGATCGGCATGTTTCAAGTCCTCGAATTGTTTAATAGTTGTCCATTGGTTATCACATTTAGAGTCAAGCGTATTATGACGTATATGACGAAGATATAAAGTATAGGATACTTTCTTGTCTTATACCTGCAGTTTCCTTTAACGAATTTGACATTTAAACCTTGCGTATGACTTGACATTTTAAATCCACCTGCATTGCAACACTAAGTTCAAATTTTTCCTTGGCATCTTACGATTCTCTTAAATTCTTTACAGAAAATTTGAAGGCATTCAAAAAGTCGATAAAGGCTAAGTAAATGGTAATAGGGAACTTATTACATTACTCTAATAGCATCAATTGCTTATACTTATTGTACCTTTGAACCTTAACTGATATTCGCGGAGTGAAGAGGAAACTGCGACGGATATTCTGTTAAAAATTACTAGAATTAGTAGAAGAAAAACTTGTGTAGGAAATTTTTTCCACATACATAACGTTCTATGGTCTACTGGCAAGTGAAATAGATGTGCTCAAGAAAAACGCTTGTTTCGCAAAATATACGGATTTCGCGAACGTAATTGTAAAGGAAGAAAATTTTGTGCATGATTTCGCTTCACATTCGGAAAATGTGGCTTATGTACCAATTTTCATAGAAGGCGTAGATCGAAGACTACTGGCTAGTCGAACTAAAATGGATATTCTCTAAAAAAAACTCATGTTTTGCAAAAGTATACGGATTTTGGGAACAAGTTTGTTAAGTGGTGGTTTGAATTGCGAGGTAATTTTCAGGGTTGTTGAACTAAAAATGACCGAAAGTAAGCAGTCGATGTTACATAAGGAACCTACAGTGCATGGAAGTTCGCGGTACAGTATAATATACTGAAAATGTTGGCTAATGGCGTAGCTAACATCGAAGAAAACTCCTGCAATACTATTGCTGGTTTGGAATACGGTCCGGCACACTTATTTATGTCAAAGTCAGCCGAAGCCCTTTTAGCCGTCTAGCTCTTATTTTCTTAATTTTCAACAAGTTAATGTTCTTCATACAAAAAAAATTTTACTTTGGAGGCTATTTTGTCAAACATTACCGTAATTAAATTTATCAAAACTAACATAAAAAAGAAAACCTAAAATTATAAAGTTTTCTTTTACTCGCAATTACTTAAAAAAATATATATATAGACAACACATTATAATTTCTTTCACATAATTTTCCATTTCGTGAAAATTCCACGACCAACACCCGTGAGACTCATTGCAACTGTCATTTAGGCAATTAATGTTCATTGTATTTGGACACTTGTTCCGTTCAACGAAAAATTTCATATTCATTGTTAACAACAACATTAGCAAATTTAAACACGAACTGGCGAACAAATAACAGCAACAACACTAAGAGTAAAACATAATTTTTAAGAGTGTTGGAAGGGGAGTGAGAACAAATTACACTGTGCTTCAAATAATATAATTATTTATGCAAATAAATTGAGGATGTATGTTTTGAATCAGAGATATTATAATGTAATAGAATTGTATAAAGAAACAGTTTTACTAATAATTGTAGGTGGATTGGTTTCAATAGAAACAACTAAGAATGTTATTTTCGGACCAAATTCGAAAAAAATTGTTACGCTATTGGTATTATTGGTAAAATCTTTGGACTAAATTCGGTTTATTGTTCAACATTTAAAAGTATGTATGTGGTTTACTTTCCACGAAATTTGGCCTTATAACCGGGAATACTTTTACATTAATAAGCCGTTAAATACCTTTCGTTGTGCTTAATAATTTGGCGGCAGGTCCATATTTTTTGTTAGGAGTTCCTAATGCATCTACCGTATATAAAGTCTGGACCTAACATTGATTGATAGCTATCTAATTTCGTAGGTGCATTGTTAGGATACTGAATGTACCTGGAAATCTTTTTAATTGTAGATATAAAAGGGGGATGTTATATATATAAGAACTATAGCCAAATGTTGGCCGATTGTCACAAAGTTCTATATACTGGCTGGTATTTATATAAAGCTCGTTTCTGCAAAATTAGGTGGCCATAGCTGTCATAGTTTCTAATTTAATAGCTTTTAACTGGCCTTTGTTACATTTTGCTTGATTTCCGGGAGCCTTTTTGATATGAAAGCTATAGTCAAATATGGATAAGTTCCTATAAAATTTGAAAAACTGACCAATATTTGCATAAAACTTCCCTGTTCTAAATTTAGTCATCGTAGCTATTACAATTGTATTCAATTTATCAGCATTAATGTGATTCCCGGGCGGGGTTATATAGGAGCTCTAACTAAATGTGAACCGATTTCGCCCATTTTCAATACACAACTTTTTCAAGATATCGAAAATACTTTCGTAAAGTTTTGTTTCTCTAGCTTTTTTTTGTTAAGCCGCAGACGGACATAAACCCCTATTTCTTTTTGTATTTTTGTGTTTCCGAAAGTTTTTTATATGGGAGCTATGGTCAAATGGTAACCGATTGTGATAAAATTTTGCACACTAGCTAGTATTGAAGGTATAAGGCTTCCTTGCACTAAATTTAGTGGCCATAGCTCATATAGTTTATCATTTATTCGCATTAAAGTGTATTTAAGGTGGAATTTGGGCTGTTTTCGTAAGTGTTTTGTGTGGGAGCTATGGTTAAATGTAAACCGATTTCGATCAAATTTTATACGCTAACTAACAATCATTTAAAACTTCTTTGTGTCAAATTTTATCATCGTACCTGTTATAATTTGTCATTTCTTAGCAAATACGAGATTGACCTATGTGCGGTTACATGGGAGGTATGGTTAAATGTAAACCGATTTTGCCTAATTTCAATATCAAAATTTTCCAAGAAATGAAGAATATTTTTGATGAATTTCAGTGACCTACCTCCTTTCGTTTAAGCCCTATTGTGTCGACAAAAGACAGACAGACGGATAGATAGACAGACAGACAGAAAGCTCCCTTTCTCAAATGTATGTCAAATGTATTTCGCCCAATTTCAATACCAAAATTGTCCAAGAAATGAATAATATTTATAAGAAATTTCAGTGACCTACCTCCTTTCCTTCAAGCCCTATCATGCCGACAAAAGACAGACAAACATACGGACAGAAGGACAGGCAGACGGACAGATAGACAGACGGACAGATAAACAGACAGATAGACAATATTAGGGAATTACAAACGGAATGACAATCTCAATGTACCCCCATTCATTTTGATGGTGGGTGTAAGAAGTGGTCCAAAGTCCTCAAAAAACTGGTTCAGTGTCAGAGTTAGTCATCATGAGGCAGTAATTCCCGACATACAATATGAATTAGGCTCTGAATTTGTCACGAATCAAAATTTAAGATGCTTTTGAAGAAAATTGTATTGCATACTTTTAGGAAACTCAAAATGTATACATATACATTATATACTGTTATAACTTTTATCGTAAATGTCAGAAAATAAAAGTTATTTTTTGACTTTTATTTTTTCGAGCAAAAATAAAAGTTATTTTATAACTTTTATTTTTTCGAGCAAAAATAAATGTAAGCCGATTTTGCCTAATTTCAATATCAAAATTTTCCAAGAAATGAAGAATATTTTTGGTGAATTTCAGTGACATACCTCCTTTCGTTTAAGCCCTATTGTGTCGACAAAAAACAGACAGACAGACAGATAGACAGACAGAAAGCTCCCTTTCTCAAATGTATGTCAAATGTAAACCGATTTCGCCCAATTTCAATACCAAAATTGTCCAAGAAATTAATAATATTTATAAGAAATTTCAGTGACCTACCTCCTTTCCTTCAAGCCCTATCATGCCGACAAAAGACAGACAGACGTACGGACAGAAGGACAGGCAGACGGACAGATAGACAGACGGACAGATAAACAGACAGATAGGCAATATTAGGGAATTACAAACGGAATGACAATCTCAATGTACCCCCATTCATTTTGATGGTGGGTGTAAGAAGTGGTCCAAAGTCCTCAAAAAACTGGTTCAGTGTCAGAGTTAGTCATCATGAGGCAGTAATTCCCGACATACAATATGAATTAGGCTCTGAATTTGTCACGAATCAATATTTAAGATGCTTTTGAAGAAAATTGTATTGCATACTTTTAGGAAACTCAAAATGTATACATATTTTATATCAGGGACCGTAACTGTTATAACTTTTATCGTAAATGTCAGAAAATAAAAGTTATTTTTTGACTTTTATTTTTTCGAGCAGAAATAAAAGTTATTTTTTTACTTTTATTTTTTCGATAAAAAATAACAGTTATTTTTGACTTTTATGTTTTCAAGCAAAAATAAAAGTTATTTTATAACTTTTATTTTTTCGAGCAAAAATAACAGTTATTTTTGACTTTTATTATTTCGAGAAATAACTTTTATTTCTTCTCGAAAAAATAAAAGTCAAAAAATAACTTTTATTTCTGCCCGAAAAAATAAAAGTCAAGAAATAACTTTTATTCATGATGGAAATAGTAAAAGTTAAAAATAACTGTTATTTTTGCTCCAAAAAATAAAAGTTTAAAAATAACTTTTATTTTTGCTCGAAAAAATAAAAGTTAAAAATAACTGTTATGTTTGCTCAAAAAAATAAAAATCAAAAAATAACTGTTATTTTTTTTTCTAAAAATAAAAATCAGATTTTTAAAAATCATCGCATTTTATGAAAATTTGGTCCAAGACTAACAAAAAAGGTATACTTTGTTTTATATTCCGACATTTCCTTGCGGTTGCTTTTTTAAATCAAAAATTCAAAAATAACAGTTATTTTCGGTCCCTGTTTTATATATATGTAAATATGATATGTAAATTTGTTTTTTGAAGTTTGAATTTAAAACCTGAATAGTACAATTTCGAAAGAATGCTTTCTTTCTTATCCCATACGAAAGGAATTTATTTCTCGTTTCATTTACTTGATTTTATGCGAAAGATATGTCGAATAACAAGTCGAAGGAAAACGTAAGTATTTTCATACAAATTTCTGTTCCACTATTTCGAACAAGTTACCAGCAATGTCAAAATGAGTCCCTTGATATTTTGCTTTCAAATAGAAACGAACGAAAGGCTTCGAAATAATGGAACTGACATTTTTTTCGAATTCGAGTTACTCACTTTCTTTCGAGTAGATTTTCTTTCGAAATCGTGGAACAAGCTATTAGTAAATATGATGAAGTAAAAAAAAATGTTTGAAATGAGAGTCTGAAAAATTACTCGATAGAAGTAATCGGTCAAAACAAAACAGAATTGTCAATGATGACCCTCTAAATGTCTTAAGTTGTAGCACAGTGTTATTATCAAAATGATGGTTCGTTCTGCTTAAACACAGAAGAGAAGAAAATCCCATAATTACTTGAATACCTTTAAGTTTTAGGACAAATGACATAGAAAAAGAAAGAAACAACTGACAGAGTGAGCGAAAAAGAAAAAGCAAGATAGCACGAACGAAAGAAAGGGCGTCTGAAACTAAGATAATGTTAAAGAATGTTGGATCATACTTTCTCAAGAAAAGTAACATTAAATAACATTCGCACTTAATTACAAAATTTATGGAAAAGTTATAAATTTTTATGAAAAAGTTTTCCACTTTATTTTAACAAGTGATTGACAGTTTAAGTAGGCAAATGTCATAAAAAATATATAAAATAAAAATTAAGCAAAAGAATAAGAACAAGAATAACTTTTCTCAATCCTCTTTCCTCTTCACTAGTTCTGTATTTCATTTTTTGTTTTTCTTACAAAAAAAAAAAAAAAAACAGAAAGAAAGTAAGAAGAAAAGTTTTTGAAAGCTAAAAGAAGAAGAAAAGAAAAACTGCTTCTGTTTTCCTTAAATACTTGAAAAAGAGATTTCTTTTAAATAAAATTTAATTATATTTTATGACAGGCAATCTTAGTTTTACTCTTATAATGTGTAGTACCGGTTATAATTAATGAGTTGTAAAGTTTTAAAAATTTTTGTATACATATTTTTTTTTGCCTCATTTTATTAGCTTTTAAATGAAAATTATCAGGAAATGTTTTTGAAATGTTGGAGAATGTTAACGAAAAGAATTTTACATATTTTAGGTAATATAAAGAAAAGAAACTAAAATTGTAGTAAAATTTTTTTTAAAGCCAAAATCATAAGAAAATTGTATTTAAGTTTGTGTTTCTAGCTTTCTCCTTCCTTTAGATATAGTATCGAATATTGAAAATAATTTCCGTGTTCAAGCTTTTTATACCCTTTACCACCATTGGTGGAAAGGGTATTATAAGTTTGTGCTGATGTATGTAATATTTGTCTTAGACCCACCTTTTAGTATACCAATAGGCTTAGAATCACTTTCTGAGTCGATTTAGCGATGTCCGTCCATTCGTCCGTCTGGCTGGCTTGACCCCCATGTAAACTTTGTAATCAAACTACAGGTCGCAATTCTAAAGATAATTTGATGAAATTTGGCGCAGATCATTTCTTTGATAATGGGACCCTGGCTATTGAAATTGGTCCAAATCGGTTCATTATTTATGGTACCTCCCATAGGTCCCACTTCCCGGAATTGTTATATTGGCCACAAATATCAATATTTTTTAATGAAATTTAAAACAAATACCGCTTATCTAAACTAAAATCACTCAGCCAAATTTCGTTGAAATCGTTCCACATTTGACCACAGCTCCCATACAAACTCTTCTTTAAAAACGCACTAAATGAGACAAAAAAAAATCACTAAAACGCTTGTAAATCTAAAGATAATGAAAATTTTGAGTTTATTTTTTGCATACATAATTTTTGTAACAACTGTAATCAGTTTGCCAAATTTCGAGATAATCGGTCCACATTTGACCCTAGCTCTCATATAAGTCCAAATGACGGAAACAGGTTAAATATATAAGTTTTGGGAAAATGTTTGTATGATGGCAAAATTTAGCAAATATTTGTCTTTATACAGGAAAAATAACACCCTTGACCTCAGTGGCGAAGGGTATCGTATGGTCGGGCTTGACCGACTATAGCGCTTTCTTACTTGTTTTATACATGTATAGATGCTAATGCCAATCTTTAACAAAGAGAAAATGATACTTTAACCCCTTGACGTATTTCCACGAGTCTGACTCGTGGTACAATTTCTGTGCCTAACATGATTATCACGAGTCCGACTCGTGGTACTATTTATGTGCCTAACATGATTATCACGAGTCATACTCGTTTTGCGACTGTTCTTAAGCATCAAAACCGGTTTGTTTAGTGCAACTTGTGTGCGAACAGTTGGAAGCGAACTTCGTTGCGCAGATTGATACGTCAAGGGGTTAAAATGTTCCTTTATACAAAAAGTACCGTAAAGTACCGAAAAGTACTTATGTAAATTTTAATAGGAATTATTGCTAACCTCTTAATGTGTAAACGTTGAGAAAGAAGTAACAGCTTTTATTAACCCATTTTTTACTTAATAATTCGTACATTTTTCATCCATTCGTTCCAAAAAGTGCCTAAACAGGTTTTACTGCTTTGTTAGACTCTAAACGGATGGTATTAAAAAAAGTACAAAAAAAGGTCTAATTGCGCTGAAGTACATAAATACATTAACATTAGCACAGTGGGCTCTACAGTGGACTAAAGTTGCCCTCCTCCGGAACATAAAATTTTTGGATCCGTATAACTTTCTCAAATGTGGTTTTTATATTTTCGAGAACGCACACCCCCCCCCCCTCCCCAAAAAAAAAATAGGCAAAAACATGCTTACTATACGTTATACGTTATCTCTTACAGTTTAAGAGATATTTGACTTTTTGGAAAAAAATAACTTTATTTTTCGTATCCCTTTTTGGGAAATTTTTCAAAAGGCTTAATTTTCTTAACATTTTCTAAAAGACTAGGACTCAGGGATGCGTATAAGCTATATTTAGAAAAATTTTGGATACGCACTCTACAGCCAGCGATGGTCGAAACTCAGCAATTTTTAAGCAAAATCTAAATTTTTCAATTAAAAAGGATTAAGTATAATGTTCTTAAAGTCTGTGCAAAAGTGTAATAGGGCCCTTTTTTCTTAAAAAAAAAAAAAATTCGAAAAGAGTATTCTTCTGTATTCAAAAATTTAAATTAAGATTTTAGAATTCCTTCTGAAATATATATTTTTGAATTTTTAATATATTGGTCTATACTGTGTGGTCTTAATGCCTTGTTTAGTTTCAGAGATTTTTGCTACAAACTACAAAAAAAAATACATAAATTTATTAAATTTAAAGTGTACTCTTCTGTATTCAAAAATGTTAATTAAAACTTCAGAACTCGTTCTGAAATTTATATTTCTGAATATTTCTTTCGGTCAATACTGTGTTCAAAAACTGGTGCTAATAACTTGTTTAGTTTTTGAGATTTTTGCTTACAAAGTAATGTAAAATTTTATTCATTTATTGTTCTGGCAATTTTTTTAACAAATGTCTTAAATAAATTTCTAAATTGTGTAAAAGTTTTAACTCCACTTAAAAGTATATAAAATTCGCTTTCCATTGATATGTTATACATCATCTACCTTTTCTTATTATGGTAGAATAATATTGTTTAAAATTCTACCGATTCTATGGTTTCAAAAAAGTACAAAAAACGTACTTTCTCCTTTGTAAGACCCTAAATGGATGATATTTAAGTAATTTTTCTGGAACTTTATTAGTTTAACAGATACAAATTACGAAGTTTACCCTAAATGATAATTTTTCCCTAAATTAGAGGATTTCAAAAATAGGCATAGAAAAATTTACCCAATCTTTTGCAAAAATATCTATAATTTATATATATTTTTTCTTTATAAACTTTCTAAAGTTTTATAATAAATAAATAAAGTAACACAATTTATTTTTAAAAATAAAATATTTAGGTCAATTTGTGGTCATATGTATATTTAATGTAACCTATACCATTCAAATTAATTATTATAAATTTCTGGCTGAGTTGTTAAAATATAAATTTTTTCTATTTTCTTACCAAAAATACCATTTTTACAAAGAAGTTCCTTTGTTATATATTTTAACAATTTTATTTCTATTTTTGCTACTTTTTTTCAAATAAAATCCAATTTGATATAATTGAATTTTAATGTAATTGTAAGTTAACATTTAAAAACGTTGTAAGTATTTGAAATTGAAAAATCATTTAGGTTTCAATAGATTTAATTCCTAGTCTCAAACAGTACCTGAATAGGACTATACAAAGATACATATCTAAAATAGCAGCATTTAACAAAGATACTTACCTATACTTAACCGATTCCTGGAGTTCAAACAAGTTTCCTTTTTTTGTAAAATCATCTATAAGTGTAATTCTGTAAACGTGTTTCAATATGTGTCTGTGTGTGTTAATGTGTATGTCTGTTCCATTTCTTAATGTTTCTGTAATTATATTTGTCCTGTTTATGTATTTCTATAAAACAATAAGGCTCATTTTGCAACGATTTCCTTTATTTTTCCCCAAGTTTTCTTCTTTTGTTTTAGTTGTGAAGCTATTTCCGTTTCCTTTTTTTTTTGTGTGTATTCGTTTTATTTGAAAATATCTTTTGTGTGTTCCGTTGAATTCGTAAGCAATAAAAGAAAATCAATGAAAAGCAACTTAATGCAATTTCTGACCACAATCAAATAAAAGACACTAACCATTTTGGCAGCAAAGTTGAACGAAATGGCTAAATGATGTTTTGTTCGTAGAGGAAGAGAGAAAAATGTGTCAATAACTATTAAAAAAAATACAATGTTTAAAGGTCCTTAACCATTTATACCAACACTTTTTCTATAGAAAAACTGTTATACCAACACCTTTTCTATAGAAAAACTGTTATACCAACACCTTTTCTATAGAAAAACTGTTATACCAACACCTTTTCTATAGAAAAACTGTTATACCAACTCTTTTTCTATAGAAAAACTGTTATACCAACACTTTTTCTATAGAAAAACTGTTATACCAACACTTTTTCTATAGAAAAACTGTTATACCAACACTTTTTCTATAGAAAAACTGTTATACCAACACTTTTTCTATAGAAAAACTTTTATACCAACACTTTTTCTATAGAAAAACTGTTATACCAACACTTTTTTTATAGAAAAACTGTTATACCAACACTATTTCTATAGAAAAACTGTTATACCAACACTTTTTCTATAGAAAAACTGTTATACCAACACTTTTTCTATAGAAAAACTGTTATACCAACACTTTTCCTATAGAAAAACTGTTATACCAACACTTTTTCTATAGAAAAACTGTTATGCTAACACTTTTTCTATAGAAAAACTGTTATGATAACACTTTTTCTATAGAAAAACTGTTATACCAACACCTTTTCTATAGAAAAACTTTTATACCAACACTTTTTCTATAGAAAAACTGTTATACCAACACTTTTTCTATAGAAAAACTGTTATACCAACACTTTTTCTATAGAAAAACTGTTATACCAACACTTTTTCTATAGAAAAACTGTTATACCAACACTTTTTCTATAGAAAAACTGTTATACCAACACTTTTTCTATAGAAAAACTGTTATACCAACACTTTTTCTATAGAAAAACTGTTATACCAACACTTTTTCTATAGAAAAACTGTTATACCAACACTTTTTCTATAGAAAAACTGTTATACCAACACTTTTTCTATAGAAAAACTGTTATACCAACACTTTTTCTATAGAAAAACTGTTATACCAACACCTTTTCTATAGAAAAACTGTTATACCAACACTTTTTCTATAGAAAAACTGTTATACCAACACCTTTTCTATAGAAAAACTGTTATACCAACACTTTTTCTATAAAAAAACTGTTATACCAACACTTTTTCTACAGAAAAACTGTTATACCAACACTTTTTCTATAGAAAAACTGTTATACCAATACTTTTTCTATATAAAAACTGTTATACCAACACTTTTTCTATAGAAAAACTGTTATACCAACACTTTTTCTATAGAAAAACTGTTATACCAAAACTTTTTCTATAGAAAAAACTGTTATACTAACACATTTTCTAGAGAAAATCTGTTTTTTTGAGAAAAACAGTTATACTAAAAATTTTTCTAGAGAAAAACTGTTATGCTAATATTTTCTATATAGAAGTGTTAAAAAAACATTTTTTCCTATAAATTAAAGTGCTTTTGCCTTAACAACTCTTGTTTTGCCATTTACGCCTCTAAAATGGTTTCTGTTTTCACTTCTTCCCTCTGAGCCAATTACAATAACTGATGCTTCTGGTTAAAAGCAGAAATTTCCTCTTTATTTTTGGTTTCTAATTTTGTCGTCCTACAATTTTTCATCTCAAAATAATACCCGCTATTTTCCTAAACATTTTCTTCTATCCCTTTATTTCTCCTTTCCACCTTATTGACAATATTTGCTTTGATGTGTCATTGTATTTTAGTGGCCTTTTTTTTGCGAAATTCAACCACAAACTGCAGCAACTAACACACAATGGTTAAAGGGAAAAACAACGTCGTCATCGGCAATAGAATCATCATTATCAGCATCATTTAGAACAAATGCTATCACCACTAGCAACACACATTCCACAGCCAGCCACTGTTCTATTATAACAATTGGCAATTGGTTGTTACAAAGGACCTCAAATTAAGCATGAAGCATTAATAGATAGTTGCTAGTAGACGCATCCTTATAGGCAGGCAAACACAAGACGAGAATGAGGGTGGGGCGGGGGAGTAAGGGAAAGCGGAAACGGAAAGATGTAATAAACAAAAATGCATGCATTTGCATTTGTGTGTCTACATCAAAGCTTTGTTTTATACTCAAATTTAGCAAACAATTTAAAACAATGGAGTTTGTGCCAGAAATTTATAAATTACCTAAAAATTTAATTAAATCTTGGGGTTAATTATTGAAATTTATTAAAATTTGTAAATAAATAGTTAAAACTTTAAAAATTTTCCAAATACTTTAAAGATGCGTGGGAGTATTAACATTTGACCAAAGGTCCAAACTTCAAATTTCATTTCTTTACTTGCCCGTTCGACAGTTTCTTGCATTTTGCCACAAAGCTATTTAAAGTTTATAAAACACTTTTGCTCTTCATATTTCTTTAAGTAGCTTAAGGTGCTTTTAGCTGCCATTTCCAGAACCACAAAAAAGGAAAAAACATCTTTGTTAGTATTTTTTCTTAAAATTTATATTTATCTTTTGTAATGACTGTCTGTTTTCTGTTATTATATTTTTAATTAAATTATGAATATCTGTAATTAGCTTTTAAAGGCTAAAGCCAAGCAGAAAAAAAGGGGTTTTCTGTTTATAATACAACTTATTGAAAATCTATGTCTAAATCTACAAGGCAATAATTTTCTTAATAATTTTTCTTGAGTTTGGAAAAGAATCCGTTTGAGAGGAAAGAGTTTTATGCTGCATCATTAGAATAAGCAAAGAATTTCTGTTAAATAACTCGGAATTGTATTTTTTTATAATCCTGAAGTGGAAAAAAATTAAAAAAAGGATTTATGGAGTCATTT
This sequence comes from Stomorhina lunata, assembly GCA_933228675.1. Classification (NCBI taxonomy): domain Eukaryota; kingdom Metazoa; phylum Arthropoda; class Insecta; order Diptera; family Rhiniidae; genus Stomorhina; species Stomorhina lunata. The sequence goes on along the minus strand of OW121742.1, from coordinate 104,001,910 downwards.
TCTTTGAATTTATTTACCCATATCTGATCAACATTTTTCTCATTTAAAACTTGTACCTGTTTTTGAAATATAGATACGTATGAAAATTATTACTAATACAATTTTTTATGTATCCAAATACTAAACAAACAATTAGTCAAAAAATATAGTTTAAAAATGTGACGCTGAGCACATTTGAGTTAATGACGGAACCATAAAAAAACAAGAGAAGAGTCCAGAAACAAAGATAAAAGAAAAAAATACAAAAAAAAAAATAATCATTCTAAAGTAAACAATCTTTATTAGAAACTGGTATAAAAGTTTTACTAAAGAAAATTTTCTTTAGAAAAAAGTGCCTGCATAATAGTTTTTCTATAGAAAAAGTGTTAGTATAATAGTTTTTCTATAGAAAAAGTGTTAATATAACAGCTTTTGTATAGAAAAAGTTCTAGTATAACAGTTTTTGTATAGAAAAAGTGTCAGTATAACAGTTTTTCTATAGAAAAAGTGTTAGTATAACAGTTTTTGTATAGAAAAAGTTCTAGTATAACAGTTTTTCTATAGAAAAAGTGATAGTTTAAAAGTTTTTCTATAGAAAAAGTGTAAATATAACAGTTCTTCTATAAACAAAGTGTTAGTATAATAGTTTTTCTATAGAAAAAGTTCTAATATAACAGCTTTTGTATAGAAAAAGTTCTAGTATAACAGTTTTTCTATAGAAAAATTATTATTATAACAATTTTTCTATAGAAAAAGTGTTAGTAAACCAGATTTTGTATAGAAAAAGTTCTAGTATAACAGTTTTTCTATAGAAAAAATAATAGTTTTTGTATAGAAAATGTGTAAGTCTTAGAGTTTTTCTATAGAAATTGTGTTAGTATAAGAGGTTTCTATAGAAAAAGTGTTATTATAACAGTTTTTCTATAGAAAAGGTGTTAGTATAATAGTTTTTCTATAGAAAAAGTGTTAGTGTAACACTTTTTCTATAGAAAAATTTTAGTGTGACAGTTTTTCTATAGAAAAAGTTCCAGTATAACAGTTTTTTTTATAGAAAAAGTGTTAGTAGGACAATTTTTCTATAAAAAAAGTGTTAGTATAACAGTTTTTCTACAGAAAAAGTTAAAGTATAACAGTGTTATGCATAAAATGTTAGTAGGAAAGTTTTTCTATAGAAAAAGTGTTAGCAGGACAGTTTTTCTATAGAGAAAGTGTTCGTAGGACAGTTTTTCTATAGAAAAAGTGTTCGTAGGACAGTTTTTCTATAGAAAAAGTGTTAGTAGGACTGTTTTTCTATAGAAAAAGTGTTAGTAGGATAGTTTTTCTACAGAAAAAGTGTTAGTAGGACCGTTTTTCTATAGAAAAAGTGTTAGTAGGACAGTTTTTCTATAGAAAAAGTGTTAGTAGGACAGTTTTTCTATAGAAAAAGTGTTAGTAGGAGAGTTTTTCTATAGAAAAAGTGTTAGTAGGACATTTTTTCTATAGAAAAAGTGTTAGTAGGATAGTTTTTCTATAGAAAAAGTGTTAGTAGGACAGTTTTTCTATAGAAAAAGTGTTAGTAGGACAGTTTTTCTATAGAAAAAGTGTTAGTAGGACAGTTTTTTCTATAGAAAAAGTGTTAGTAGGACAGTTTTTCTATAGAAAAAGTGTTAGTAGGACAGTTTTTCTATAGAAAAAGTGTTCGTAGGACAGTTTTTCTATAGAAAAAGTGTTCGTAGGACAGTTTTTCTATAGAAAAAGTGTTCGCAGGACAGTTTTTCTATAGAAAAAGTGTTAGTAGGACAGTTTTTCTATAGAAAAAGTGTTAGTAGGACAGTTTTTCTATAGAAAAAGTGTTAGTAGGACAGTTTTTTCTATAGAAAAAGTGTTAGTAGGACAGTTTTTCTATAGAAAAAGTGTTCGTAGGATAGTTTTTCTATAGAAAAAGTGTTAGTAGGACAGTTTTTCTATAGAAAAAGTGTTAGTAGGACAGTTTTTCTATAGAAAAAGTGTTAGTAGGATAGTTTTTTCTATAGAAAAAGTGTTAGTAGGACAGTTTTTCTATAGAAAAAGTGTTAGTATAACAGTTTTTCTATAGAAAAAGTGTTAGTATAACAGTTTTTCTATAGAAAAAGTATTAGTATAATAGTTTTTCTATAGAAATAGCGTTAGTATAATAGTTTTTCTATAGAAAAAGTGTTAGTATAACAGTTTTTCTATAGAAAAAGTGTTAGTATAACAGGTTTTCTATTAAAAATGGGTTAGTATCACAGTTTTTCTATTGAAAAAGTGTTAGTATAACAGTTTTTTTTCCTATAGAAAAAGTTTTAGTATTACAGTTTTTCTATAGAAAAAGTTTTAGTATAACAGTTTTTCTATAGAAAAAATGTTTTACTAACACTTTTTCTATAGAAACACTGTTAATAGTTTTTCTATAGAAAAAGTGTTAATAGTTTTACTATAGAAAAAGTGTTAATAGTTTTTCTATAGAAAAAGTATTTTGGCTTTTGTCTATAAAGAGTGTTTTTATATAAAAATGTTAGTATAACAGTTGTTTTATAGAAAAGGTGACATTACAGAAAAAGTGTTGGTATTAAAGTTTTCTTCAAGTAAAGGAGAAAGTATGGCAGCTGTTTAACAAATTTAATAAGTATAAACTGTTATACTTATTCCATTTGTTAAAAATTTCGTACAAATTCAACTGATAAATATTACCTTTGTTTGTATACAAATTGAAACTATTCTTGTCGAATTAGGTATAACATAAGTAAATTTCTTTCTTTTCTTCAACAATAAGTATAAATAAATAATACCTATTTGTTGCACAAAAGAAATATAAATAATTTTAGATTTATTTTAATATTTCATATCCTTATACAAAATATAATAACAATATTATACAAACACAAAAGTAGAAAACATTTCCAAATGCGTGTCTATGTGTGTGTGTCTGTCTGTGTAGAGCAGAAATATTATATTTATACTGAGAAATGTTTGACTACCAAAAGAATAATATATAGATACAAATATATATAATACAAAAGTAATAATAACAACCATATGACATTTGTAATCATAGAAATTACAACACTTCACTTGTCTATAATAAACCAATGAATTTCCTATTTTTGTCATGATAATCCTTTAATTTCCTGCTTGAATTTCATTTTCGTTTTCTGTTCAGATACTAACATTTTGTAGATACAACAAAACACACACACGCTTACATGGAAAACAGATTGGTATTAAACAAGAAGGACATTACATTTATACTTATATACATCCTTGAGCTACACATACATATATATTTTTGAGAATTGTAAGCAAACATTTATTTAAACTAAGTAAAACTAGCCCATTAAAACTTTGTGATACAAATGAAAGTATATAATTTACAATTTGTTTGTAGAGCTTACAAATTGATGTATGTGATTTTTTATAAATTTCTCTTGACTCCGAAATTTAAAAATTTAATATTATAAGTTTATAAACACACAATTACTTAAATTTGAATATATATCTCAAAAAGCCCCACGATTTTGTTCCAACCCTTCAAATTATTTTCAAAACATTTAAATTTAATCATTTTGACAGTCTCCACGAATGCACTTACATTTGCTTGAATATTGAAATAGTTTTTCATTTAACCAGGATTTTTTTTAATATATAAAACAAACAGTCTCTCAGTCTGTCTTTGACAGTTGTATTTGTTTTCATGTTTTTGCAATATTTTCCGCTTGGTAGATATTATTGTAAACTCTTTTAAATATAAACATCCTTCCCATTTCTTCCTTTATCTATCCCTTATCTTTAATTCTAGTAAATTTTCTACACTCATATGAATCCGTCACGCTTTTTTGTCTCTGTTTGTGCAAAATTTGTAATAATAATGAATAATAGCAAAAACAAATTGCATTATTGTAGTCCTGTGAAGTTTGTCATATGTGAGAAATTTGTGTTCCAATTTCAAGTCCCTTTTTCAACAAAACCCCTTTTAGGAAAACATATATAAGCATGTGTGTAAAATTTGTGGTAATGGTCATTTTGCGCTTGTCGGCTATCATGAAATTGTTTTATCTTTAAATTTGAAAACGATATAAAAAAATATTTGAAATTTTCTAAAATAATTATTTTAGTATAAGAGTTTTCCTTTAGAATAAAGTAAGTATAAAAGATTTTTTTAATTTGTATAATATAACAGTTCTATAGAAAAAGTCTAAGTATAACAGTTTTCTATAAAAAAAAGTGTTGGTATAACAGTATTTCTATAGAAAAAGTGTTAGTATAAAAGTTTTTTTTTATAAATAATGTGATAGTATAACAGTTTTTCGATAGAAAATGTATTAGTATTGTTAGTTAAGTGTTAATATAACAGTTTTTTGATAGGAAAAGTGTTAGTATAACAGCTTTTCTATAGAAAAAGTGTTGGTATAACAGTTTTTCTATAGAAAAAGTGTTGGTATAACAGCTTTTCTATAGAAAAAGTGTTGGTATAACAGTTTTTCTATAGAAAAAGTGTTGGTATAACAGTTTTTCTATAGAAAAAGTGTTGGTATAACAGCTTTTCTATAGAAAAAGTTTTGGTATAACAGTTTTTCTATAGAAAAAGTGTTGGTATAACAGTTTTTCTATAGAAAAGGTGTTGGTATAACAGTTTTTCTATAGAAAAGGTGTTAATACAACAGTTTATCGATAGAAAAATTTTTGGTATAACAGCTTTTCTATAGAAAAAGTCTTGTTATCGAAGTTTTTTATGCAAAAACTGTTGGTATAACAGTTTTTCTATAGAAAAAGTGTTTGTATAACAGTTTTTTTTTATAGAAAAAGTATTAATATAACAGTTTTTCTACACAAAATGTGTTAGTATAACAGTTTTTCTATAGAAAAAGTGTTAGTATAAAAGTTTTTCTATAGAAAAAGTGTTGGTATAACAGTTTTCCTATTGAAAAAGTGTTAGTATAACAGTTTTCTATAGAAAAAGTGTTAATATAACAGTTTTTCTATAGATCAAATATTGGTATAACAATTTTTCTGTGGAAAAAGTGTTGGTATAACAGTTTCTCTATGGAAAACCTGTTATACCAACACCTTTTCTATAGAAAAACTGTTATCTGTTTCTATAGAAAAATTATACTAACACTTTTTCAATGGAACAACTATTATACTAAAAATTTTTCTATAGGAAAACTGTTATACTAACACTTTTTCTATAGAAAAACTGTTATACTAACACTTTTTCTATAGAAAAATTGTTACACTAACACTTTCTCTAGAGAAAAACTGTTATACAAACACTTTTTCCATAGAACAACTGTTACACTACCGCTTTTTCTAAAGAAAAACTACTAAACTAACACTATTTTTATCGAAAAACTGTTATACTAACACTTATTCTATAGAAATACTTTTTTTAAAAGTTCGAATAATTAATTCCCAAATAATGAAAAACTTTTTCTATAGAAAAACTGTTATACCAACTCTTTTTCTATATAGAGAAAACTATTATACAAACACTTTTTATATTGCAAAACTGTTATACCAACACTTTTTTTATAGAGAAACTGTTAAAGCAACACGTTTTCCACAGAAAAATTGTTATACCAATATTTTATCAATAGAAAAACTGTTATACCAACATTTTTTCTATTGAAAACTGTTATACTTACACTTTTTCAATAGAAAAACTGTTATACTAACACTTTTTGAATAGAAAAACTGTTATACTCACACTTTTTCTACAGAAAAACTTTTATACTAACACTTTTTCTATAGAAAAACTGTTATACTAATACTTTTTGCATAAACAAACTGTGATAACAACACTTTTTCTATAGAAAAGCTGTTATACCAACATTTTTTCTATCGATAAACTGTTATATTAACACTTTTTCTATCAAAAAGCTGCTATACCAACACTTTATCTATAGAAAAACTGTTATACCAACACTTTTTGCATAAACAAACTGTGATAACAACACTTTTTCTATAGAAAAGCTGTTATACCAACATTTTTTCTATCGATAAACTGTTATATTAACACTTTTTCTATCAAAAAGCTGCTATACTAACACTTTTTCTATAGAAACATTGTTACACCAACACTTTTTCTATAGAAAAACTGTTATACCTGCACTTTTTCTATAGAAAAACTGTTATACTAACACCTTTTCCTTAGAAAAACTGTTACACTAATACTTTTTCTATAGAAAAACTGTTATACAAACACTTTTTCTATAGAACAACTGTTATACTACCACTTTTTATTAAAGAAAAACTGTTAAACTAACTTTTTTATCGAAAAACTGTTATACTAAAACTTATTCTATAGAAAAACTTTTTCGAAAAGTTCGAATAATTTATTCCCAAAAACTGAAAACTGTTATACCAATTCTTTTTCTATATAGAAAAAACTATTACACCAACACTTTTTATATGGAAAAACTGTTATACCAATACTTTTTTTTATAGAGAAACTGTTATACCAACAATTTTTCCACAGAAAAATTGTTATACCAATATTTGATCTATAGAAAAACTGTTATACCAACACTTTTTCTATAGAAAACTGTTATACTAACACTTTTTCAATAGGAAAACTGTTATACTAACACTTTTTCTATAGAAAAACTTTTATACTAACACTTTTTCTATAGAAAAAGTGTTAGTATAACAGTTTTCCTATAGAAAAATTTTTAGTATAACAGTTGTTCCATTGAAAAAGTGTTAGTATAATTTTTCTATAGAAAAAGTGTTGGTATAACAGTTTTTCTATAGAAAAAATGTTGGCATAATAGTTTTTCTATAGACAAGGTATTGGTATAACAGTTTTTCCATAGAAAAACTGTTCGTATAACAGTTTTTCTATAAAAAAAAACTCCATATAAAAAGCGTGGGTATAACAGTTTTTTCTATTTAGAAAAAGAGTAGGTATAACAGTTTTTCTATAGAAAAAGTGTTATACCAACACCTTTTCTATAGAAAAACTGTTTTACCAACACTTTTTATTTTTTTATATAGAAAAAGTGTTGACTTAACAGTTTTTCTATTGAATAAGTGTTGGTATAACAGTTTTTTTACAGAAAAACTGTTGGTTTAACTGTTTTGCTATAGAAAAATTGTTGGGATAACAGTTTTTCTATAGAAAAAGTGTGATGATAACAATTTTCTATAGAAAAAGTGTTAGTATTTATTGCAGTTTTTCTTTAGAAAAAATCTGTTAGTATAAGAGTTTTTCTATTGGAAAAGAGTGATTTTAACAGTTTTTCTCCAGAAAAATATTTTTGATAGCCGTTTGTCTATAGAAAAGTTTACGGCAAACTTTTACATCCCCATCAACCATGATGAGGGCTATAATAAAAAAAAGTTTGATAAGAAAGATTATCTTATAGCTAAAATCTTCTTTATCTCTTTTAACATTATTCTTTTCAATTGCCAAATGACCAAATTTACGCACATTAGTCTTTATTACTCCTTCACCCGAAATTCCGAAACAAACAGAACCAAATGGCATTTAATCCCTAACAAAACTGATTGCTTTTTGATGCCAAAAATTTCAATATCAACGAAAAAGGATAACGAGAAAAGGAAGGATGAAGGCATAAATGGATGGATGGAGAAGAACTTAAAATCAACTGTAATCACACTTATGTCAAAGTTATTCTTCTATCGATTACTTAGGAAAAAAGTATATATAAAAATAAGGAAAGTTTGTTATAAAAATGTAAAAGTTTTGCCTCAAGTCCAGGATTTAAGAGGATATTTTTTTCTTTTTTTTTATATTTTTGGGAAAATATTAAGTGTTGTTTGAATGGTTTGAAAATGCAACATGTAGATTTTGCAAGTGCTATTAAGTATATGTATATAAGAAAATGGGGTAGATTTTTCAGGAAACAGGAATGAATGAATTTTGTTTAAGTAAAACCAACAAAAGTTTTGATAAGCCTTAACTGTATAAATGTTTTCTAAAAGGTAATCGTTTATCATAAGTGATAATAAAATCAAGGATATGGGTCCATTTTAAAATTTAATTATTTTGTTTAAGGAACTAAAAGTATCTGCCGTAAAAGCTTTCTTTTCTAAAAGCCTTTGGTAATATTATAGTTTAAACTTCATCATGAGCTAATAATAAACCTTTTTTCCTATTTATTATACTTTTATGCAGGTACTACCAACTATTAAAATTATCATTAACAAAAATCTAGAAGAAAAAACTTAAAAAAATCTCTTCTTATATGAAGAAAAAAACAATTTATGCAACATTGTTCATAGATGAATAATTTTACATTGAATTTTCTTTTTTTTAATCCAACTTTAGACATCAAGTTGCTCAGTTTTTTTTCTTTATGACTTAATTTTACTTTTTTCTATAAAATCCCCATACAATACATTTTTATTAACTTCTGTAAGTATGAGTAAAAGTCTTAAGGAGTATATGAAAAGAAATGAAAAGTTTCTGTTTTATAAAAAAAATTGAAAAAAACAACATAAAATTTAATACAAAAAAATAGAAAAAATCCGGGAAGTTTTTCCTCAGTCAAGAAAAAAATGTTAAACAGGCTTAAAGATATGAACACATTCTCAAGGAAACTGGGAGTGAAATGAAAAATAACCTGAACTTATATGAATTAAGCAAGAAAAGTTTGTTAAAAACTAAGAGCCAAAAGATTATGAAGTTTTTTCTTACTTGTTTCCAAATGCAAAGCTAAACTCATTTTCTTGAGAAATTAAGAAAATTTTTAATTATAAGCAGAGTTTTCAGAAGCCAACAAAAACGAAACGAAAAAATGTTAGTTATATAGAAAGTATAAAAAAAGTGTAAGTATAACAGTTTTTTTTTATAGAAAAAGTGTTGTTATAGCGGCTTTACTATGGAAAAAGTGTTATTATAACAGTGTCATTATAACAGTTTTTCTATATAGAAAAAGTGTTGGTATAACAGTATTTCTATATAGAAAAAGTGTTGGTATAACAGTTTTTCTTTATAGAAAAAGTGTTGGTATAACAGGTTTTCTATATAGAAAAAGTGTTGGTATAACAGTTTTTCTATATAGAAAAAGTGTTGGTATAACAGTTTTTCTATATAGAAAAAGTGTTGGTATAACAGTTTTTCAATATAGAAAAATTGTTGGTATAATAGTTTTTCTATATAGAAAAAGTGTTGGTATAACAGTTTTTCTATATAGAAAAAGTGTTGGTATAACAGTTTTTCTATATAGAAAAAGTGTTGGTATAACATATGTAGAAAAAGTGTTGGTATAACAGTTTTTCTATATAGAAAAAGTGTTGGTATAACAGTTTTTCTATATAGAAAAAGTGTTGGTATAACAGTTTTTCTATATAGAAAAAGTGTTGGTATAACAGTTTTTCTATATAGAAAAAGTGTTGGTATAACAGTTTTTCTATATAGAAAAAGTGTTGGTATAACAGTTTTTCTATATAGAAAAAGTGTTGGTATAACAGTTTTTCTATATAGAAAAAGTGTTGGTATAACAGTTTTTCTATATAGAAAAAGTGTTGGTATAACAGTTTTTCTATATAGAAAAAGTGTTGGTATAACAGTTTTTCTATATAGAAAAAGTGTTGGTATAACAGTTTTTCTATATAGAAAAAGTGTTGGTATAACAGTTTTTCTATATAGAAAAAGTGTTGGTATAACAGTTTTTCTATATAGAAAAAGTGTTGGTATAACAGTTTCTCTATATAGAAAAAGTGTTGGTATAACAGTTTTTCTATATAGAAAAAGTGTTGGTATAACAGTTTTTCTATATAGAAAAAGTGTTGGTATAACAGTTTTTCTATATAGAAAAAGTGTTGGTATAAGAGTTTCTCTATATAGAAAAAGTGTTGGTATAACAGTTTTTCTATATAAAAAAAGTGTTGGTATAACAGTTTTTCTATATAGAAAAAGTGTTGGTATAACAGTTTTTCTATATAGAAAAAGTGTTGGTATAACAGTTTTTCTATATAGAAAAAGTGTTGGTATAACAGTTTTTCTATATAGAAAAAGTGTTGGTATAACAGTTTTTCTATATAGAAAAAGTGTTGGTATAACAGTTTTTCTATATAGAAAAAGTGTTGGTATAACAGTTTTTCTATATAGAAAAAGTGTTGGTATAACAGTTTTTCTATATAGAAAAAGTGTTGGTATAACAGTTTTTCTATATAGAAAAAGTGTTGGTATAACAGTTTTTCTATATAGAAAAAGTGTTGGTATAACAGTTTTTCTATATAGAAAAAGTGTTGGTATAACAGTTTTTCTATATAGAAAAAGTGTTGGTATAACAGTTCTTCTATATAGAAAAAGTATTTGTAATAGTTTTTTTTTATAGAAAAAGTGTTGGTATAACAGTTTTTCTATATAGAAAAAGTATTTGTAATAGTTTTTTATAGAAAAAGTGTTGGTATAACAGTCTTGCTAAATTTTTGTTCAATTTCTTCTGAGAAAGGGAATTAATACCTTTTTAATATAATTATTAAAAATGATATTCAATACCTACATAATTATAATTATCTTAAATTTTCTTTTTATTCTATAATCTTTCCCTTCTTTTAATTCCAGATTACATGCAATCGTTATGTAAAAATCATTTTCTCCAACAACTATATCGGAAAATTGATGGTGCCGTATTATGGTCGCAAAATGAACGTAATCTTGACTGTATCATCACCTTTCAAACGCATTCAATATTACAAAGATTCATGTTACGCTTCGATATGTTGCAATTGGATTGTAATGATCATTTATATGTGTACGATGGTGCACATGCTGTGGCAACACCCAAGGTAAGTACCACAAGAAAGAAAATAAAATGGAATTTTTTTCTCCATACAATTCAAGCAAATTTTTATACATTTTATATTATATTTGTATGTCTTGAACATTTTCTTACACGCATTTAAAGGTATTTGCATTTTAGAGATAGGGAAAATTGCTATTGAATTTGAACATTTTTTTATTATACAGGAATATGTTTTAGTCTTCTTTGTTGTTTTAGGGAAATCCTTTCGAAGAATGAAAAACTTTATATAAAGTTTAGCAAAATCTATGTTTGAAGCACCAAAATTACATATTCATAAATGGTTCTAGAGGTGCTCAAGTAGCAGTTGCCAGAATTTCTTCTTCCAATTTTGTGGCATTTTTCGTGTTATTACTTTTATGCTATTTTATTAAGAGCTCGTATGAGTAAATGATTCTCTCACATCTTGCCACACGTGACAGTCGGCAACTCTCAGAAAGTTTAACCGGAGTTTTGAATAGGAGTTTTAAAGAAAATTTTTGTAACGAAAATATATTATTATTAAAATGTGTGAAAACAAACCAACGTGACTTAGGAAAACCAACCTAATTTTCATGGTTTGATAAAGTTAATTTTTTGGATCATAAAAAGGAACTTTTTGTAGAAATTGTACAATTTCGGAAAAAAGCAAAAACTGAGACTTTAAACAAAAAGTCAGAGTAAAAGATATTTACGAATTAAAGAATACTTTTCTATAGAAAAGTTGACCAAAGGAAGACTTTTCCATAAAAAAGTTGACCAAAGGAAGACTTTTCTATAGAAAAGTTGACCAAAGGAAGACTTTTCTATAGAAAAGTTAACCAAAGGAAGACTTTTCTATAGAAAAGTTGACCAAAGGAAGTCTTTTCTATAGAAAAGTTGACCAAAGGAAGACTTTTCTATAGAAAAGTTGATCAAAGGAAAACTTTTCTATAGAAAAGTTGATCAAAGGAAAACTTCTCTAGAGAAAAGTTGATCAAAGGAAAACTTCTCTAGAGAAAAGTTGACCAAAGGAAAACTTTTTTTTAGAAAAGTTGACCAAAGGAAGACTTTTCTATAGAAAAGTTGACTAAAGGAAGGCTTTTCTATAGAAAAATTGACCAAAGGAGGGTTTTTCTATAGATAAGTTGACCAAAGGAAGACTTTTCTATATAAAAGTTGACCAAATGAAGGCTTTTCTATAGAAAAGTTGACCAAAGGAAGACTTTTCTGTAGAAAAGTTGACCAAAGGTAGACTTTTCTGTAGAAAAGTTGAGCAAAGGAAGACTTTTTTGTAGAAAAGCTACTAAAGTCTCTTATACTGAGACGTTAGTCTCTTATACTGAGACAATAGTCTCTTATACTGAGACTATAGTCTCTAATTGAGACTATAGTCTTATACTAAGACTATATTCTATTATACTTATGCTACAGTCTCTTATATTGAGACTATATTCTCTAATACTAAGGCTATAGTCTCTTATAATGAGACTATAGTCTCTTATACTGAGACTATAGTTTCATATACTGAGACTATAATCTCTTATATTGAGACTATAGTCTCTTATACTGAGACTTTAAACTCTTATACTCTTGTACTGAGACTATAGTCTTTTATACTGAGACTATAGTCTCTTATACTGAGACTGTAGTCTCTTATACTGAGAATGAGGTCTCTTTTACTGAGACTATTGTCTCTTATACTGAGGCTACAGTCTCTTAAACTGAGACTATAGTCTCTTATGCTGAGACTATAGTCTCTTATACTGAGACTATAGACTCTTATACTGAGAAAATAGTCTCTTATACTGAGACTAAAGTGTCTTATACTGTGACTATAGTCTCTGATTCTGAGACTATAGTCTCTTATACTGAGGCTATAGTCTCTTATACTGAGACTGTAGTCTCTTATACTGAGACTATAGTCTCTTATACTGAGACTATAATCTCCTATATTGAGACTATAGTCTCTTATACTGAGACTATATTCTCTTATACTGGGACTATAGACTCTTATACTGAGACTATAGTTTCTTATACTGAGGGTAAAGTGTCTTACAGTGCGACTGTAATCTTTTATATTGAGACTATAGTCTCTTATACTGAGATAAGTATCTTATACTGTGACTATAGTCTCTGATTCTGAGGCTATAGTCTCTTATACTGAGACTATAGTCTCTTATACTGAGACTATTGCCTGCTATACTGAGACTATAGTCTCTTATACTGAGACTATAGTCTTTTATATTGTGCCTATAGTCTCTTACACTGGGAGAATTGTGTCTTATACTGAGGCTATATTATTTTATACTGAGACTGTAGTCTCTTACTGAGGCTATAGTCTCTTACTAAGACTATAGTCTCTTATACTAAGACTATAGTATATTATAATGAGACTATGGCCTCTTGTAGTTAGACTTTAGTCTCTTATACTGAGATAATAGTCTCTTATACTGAGACTATAGTCTCTTATACTAAGACTATAGTTACTTTTTCTGGGACTATAGTCTTTTATACTGAGATTGTAGTCTCTTATACTGAAACTTTAGTTTCTTATACTAAGAAAAAATTGTCTTATACTGAGACTATAGCCTCCATTAACTGCTGCCAATTGCATGATAAACCCTTTTCACAGCTGCCATTATTTTCAAGCTGCCAGAATCTACCATTAAAGGAAAAGGCAAACAAACTTTAAAACAAACTTAACACTAAATAAAATAAAAATAAAAGTAAAATAAGGGAAAGAAACGAAGAAAAAAGATCTAAAGTTTTGAATGCCGTAAATGTTGCAAGAAAAACTCATATTGAAAAGATGAAGTAGACCAAAGTAAATGAGGTTTTATTATTACTTTTTTTTTCTTCTTGGTTGCTTTCATTTTTTTTTCTCCTAGTTTTTGTTGTTTTTGTCGGTATTTTTTAACTTAATAAAAGTAACACATGCTACTTCATGAGAGACTTCGAGGATATTGGACTTTATGTACATAGGAAAAAATTTTAAGACATGTATTATAAACATATATGAATTTCAAAGAAAAACTCAAGCACTTACACATGCTTGACAGTAATTCTGGAAAAAATCTCAGAAATATTCTTGGAAATGAAACAGTAAATAACTAAAAAATAAGCAAAAAATCTTTTAAAAATTTTTTATACTTAAAAAATTTACAAGAAATATAAAGTTTTTATATCATATATTTAACTTATGAACTCCACTGTACTTACTTCAATTTATGTGCATTTTTAACTGCTTTGTTACATTTACACCACAAAACAACGCACAAGGTTATTACTTGGTTGTGGTTTTTTTCTTTTCTGTTTATCCTCATCCTTTCTTCACTTTTTTTTTTTTTTTTTTGTTTGCAAAACTTTCATTATTCTTTCGTATTCCTTCTGGGAAAGTTTTTTTTTATAGTCACCAGTTTATTAATATTTTCTTAATATTTTATGTGATTTTTTTATAGTTCTTTGTAAAATTGTTGCATTAATATTGTGCGTTTGCATATTAAAGGATTCTGGCGTTGAAGGCGCAAGGGCAAAATCATTGCGTTAACTGTCCGTTTAATTAACCAGTTCAATTGAGAATGAACCATTTATGGTAATTGGTAAATAAAATTAAGGACCAAAGGAAATGCATTTTGAAAATAAACAACTTTAATTTGTATATATTGGGAACATAATTTCAGTATAAGAGATTCACAGAAGTTTTATACTGAGTCTCAATATCCGAGATTTTTGTTTAAGTATAAGAGACTATACATATAGTATTAGTATATGCTACAAGTCTTTTGCCAGAGTTTGATCATAAGTAGCTATAGTCTTAGTACAAGAAATCAATGTCTCACTTTTAGGCAATATAAATTTAGTGTAAGATTACTACAGTATCAGTCTTTAGTCTTAATATAGAAGACGGTCTTAGTGAAAGAGACTTAATATTTAGGGGACTTTTTTTATTCTAAATTTAGCTTTTTCAAAGTAATTTTTTTCCAGAAGTGGGTTACTAGCCTGATGTTTCTTGGCATCTAACATCCCCTACATTACCCAAATAGGAGACCTGACCACGACATAGAAGCCGTTGTATCAATATTGAAGAATAGAGTCTCAGTATAGGAGATTATACTCTCTCTCAGTATAGAAAATAAAAGATTAATCGAAGAAGATTATAGTTTAAATATAGTATAGGAGATTATAGTTTTAGTATATGAGACTACAGCCTTAGTATAGGATAGGTAATAAAGTTTCAGTATAGGAAACGATAATCTCAAATTAGAAGATCATATTCTTAGGCTTGAAGACTGCAGTCTCACTAAACACTATAACTTAGTGTTAAAGACCCTAACCTTAAAATATAAGACCATAGTCTTAATATAAAAGACTTAAGTTTACAAATATAAGACTATAGTCTCAGTTTAGGAGACTACAGTTCAAGTGTAGGAGGCAACAGTCTCGGTATATTTAGTACGCTTCACTATCAATATAAAATAAGTACCTGGGCGACCGAGCCTTGCTCAGAGTTTTATATAAGCATTTCGAGGCGAATTTTAAAGTTTTTATATATCGACTCAGCCCGATAAAATGCAAAGTTTGCGATTAAATTCATTTTGAGTATTTTTCAGAGGCGCCACCTATCGAAAATTGTTGATACCAACTAAGAAACCTTCGTCGACTCATGTGCAACAACTTTTCTAAAGATCATTGCATAATCAAATGTACAGCTTACGATTTAATTCACTTTGAGTTATTTTCATTGGCGCCACCTATAGAAAATTGTTTATAGCAACTAAAAAACCTTCGTCGTCTCATTCGTAACAACTTTGCTAAAGATCATAGCATGATCAAATGCACAGTTTACGATTTAATTCAATTTGAGTAATTTTCAGTGGCGCCACCTATTGGAAATTGTTCATACCAATTAAAAAACCTTCACCGGCTCATTTGAAACAACTTCGCTTAGGATCATATTCAACTTCGCTAAGGGTCATATACAACTTCGCTAAAGATACAAATGCACAGTTTACGATTAAATTCATTTTGAGTAATTGTCAGTGGCGCCACCTATCGGATAGTAATATAACTATTATAACTTAGAACTCTAAAGTCTCAGAACATTAGTACACGAGATTATAAAGGGTCTTCCACAGGGATTGCTAAACATAAAACTTGATTACGGTCATCAAGTTAGTTGTTTATTCAGTCTGTCTTGCAGAACCATCAAGGCTGGTTAATGTCTTTAACACAAAATTGTTTTATTAAAATAGATGTTCTCTTCTAGGAATATACCAGGAGAATAATCCTGTTTAGCGATAACCCTTTCTGGATGATTGGGTATATAAACACGGAAAATTTTCGTTTTCCGTATCAATGCGTATGAAATATAAGAGCCTTTAATCTATGACTCTATAATATACAAATGATGCGCTTCCATGCATTAATTTGCTTTTAATCTAAAGTTTTACGAAATATTGAATTATCGCTGTGGAATTTGGGCTGGCAGCATTATTAGACCATATTTCTTTGAGAGAAAAGTATTTTGTATAAAATGATCTGGATTCCAAGAGCATGTGGTATCAGAAGGAATTTAAACTTTTGGAGACCTTGACAAGCAACTATCAACAAGTTTGGATTGGTGTTCTAGTATCTAAAGCCTATTGCCTTGAAGCTTTAGTTTTCTTCAGATAATCTTACCTTTAGCAAATTATGAACGAATTAAGATTATATCCATAGGGAAGTAGTTTTTAAACGAAGGTAATTCTAATCGTAATTGTAGGTCATAATGGCTTTATATTTCCTTAGATTGGCTCTACTCAAGGCAAGCAAAATATATATTTTTTTTTTGCAACATCCATAAAGAGCCATAGAGCCCTAGATACTCGAAATATCCCTACACGTGCTTTGTGATGCAACTACGAAAAAAGGTTGTGGGAAGTTTGATAGAGGAAGTAGTGTTTGTGCATATTCGATATCATAATTTGAGGGGAAGACTGATGCAGAAAGTTTATTCCACGTTCGTGATGTGCCGCTAAAAAAACAAAAATTCTTGAAAAAGTTCCTATAAAAAAATAAAATCTTGAAAAACTTCGAATAAAAATAAGAAATTTTTTAATTTCCTTATCAAAAATTTTCTATAGAACATTTTTTTATTGAAAAGTTTTCTGCAGAAAAATAATTTTATTGAAAATTTTTCTTTAGAAAAATGTTTATACAAATTTTTGGAAAATTTCTCATAAAAATAAGAAATTTTTGAAAAATTACCTATAAAAATAAGAAATTTTTTAAAAACTTCCTATTAAAATAAGAAATTTTTGAAAAATTTCCTATTAAAATAAGAAATTTTTGAAAAAGTAAGAATTTTTTAAAAAATTTCCTATAAAAATAAGAAATTTTTGAAAAATTTCCTTTAAAAATAAGAAATTTTTTAAAAACTTCCTATTAAAATAAGAAATTTTTGAAAAATTTCCTATTAAAATAAGAAATTTTTGAAAAATTTCCTATTAAAATAAGAAATTTTTGAAAAATTTCCTATTAAAATAAGAAATTTTTGAAAAATTTCCTATTAAAATAAGAAATTTTTGAAAAATTTCCTATTAAAATAAGAAATTTTTGAAAAATTTCCTATTAAAATAAGAAATTTTTGAAAAATTTCCTATTAAAATAAGAAATTTTTGAAAAATATCCAATTAAAATAAGAAATTTTTGAAAAATTTCCTATTAAAATAAGAAATTTTTTAAAATTTTTTTATTAAAATAAGAAATTTTTGAAAAACTTCCAATTAAAATAAGAAATTTTTGAAAAATTTCCTATTAAAATAAGAAATTTTTGAAAAGTAGTTTTAAGAAATTTTTGGAAGTAGTTTTTAAACGAAGGTAATTCTAATCGAAATTGTAGGTCATAATGGCTATATATTTCCTTAGATTGGCTCTACTCAAGGCAAGAAAAATATTTTTTTTTTTTGAAACATCCATAAAGAGCCATAGAGCCCTAGATACTCAAAATATCCCTACATATGCTTTGTGATGCAAATACGGAAAAAGGTTGTGGGAAGTTTGGTAGAGGAAGTAGCATTTGTGCATATTCGATATCATAATTAGAGGGGAAGACTGATGCAGAAAGTTTATTCCACGTTCGTGCTGTGCCGCTAAAAAAAACAAAAATTCTTGAAAAATTTCCTATAAAAAAATGAAATCTTGAAAAACTTCATATAAAAATAAGAAATTTTTTAATTTCCTTATCAAAAATTTTCTATAGAACATTTTTTTATTGAAAAGTTTTCTGTAGAAAAATAATTTTATTGAAAATTTTTCTTTAGAAAAATATTTATACAAATTTTTGGAAAATTTCTCATAAAAATAAGAAATTTTTGAAAAATTACCTATAAAAATAAGAAATTTTTTAAAAACTTCCTATTAAACTAAGAAATTTTTGAAAAATTTCCTATCAAAATAAGAAATTTTTGAAAAATTTCCTATAAAAATAAGAAATTTTTGAAAAATTTCCTATAAAAATAAGAAATTTTTGAAAATTTTCCTATAAAAATAAGAAATTTTTGAAAAATTTCCTCTAAAAATAAGAAATTTTTTAAAAACTTCCTATTAAAATAAGAAATTTTTGAAAAATTTCCTATTAAAATAAGAAATTTTTGAAAAATTTCCTATTAAAATAAGAAATTTTTGAAAAATTTGCTATTAAAATAAGAAATTTTTGAAAAATTTCCTATTAAAATAAGAAATTTTTGAAAAATTTTCTATTAAAATAAAAAATTTTTGAAAAATTTCCTATTAAAATAAGAAATTTTTTAAAAACTTCCTTTTAAAATAAGAAAGTTTTAAAAATTTCCTATTAAAATAAGAAATTTTTGAAAATTTTCCTATTAAAATAAGAAATTTTTGAAAAATTTCCTATAAGAATAGGATATTTTTGAAAAATTTCCTATTAAAATAACAAATTTTTGAAAGATTTCCTATTAAAATAGGAAATTTTTGAAAAATTTCCAATTAAAATAAGAAATTTTTGAAAAATTTCCTATTAAAATAAGAAATTTTTTCTATAAAAAGAAGAAATTTTTTGAACATTTCCTATAAAAGTAAGAAAGTTTTCTAAAATTTCCCATAAAGATAAGAAAATTTTCAAAATTTTCCTATAAAAATAAAAAAAAAAAAAATATTTGCTATAAAAATAATAAAATATTGAAAAATTTCGTAAAAAGATAACAGCTTTTTTTTAATTTCTATAAAAACAATAAATTTTTAAATAATTTCCTATAAAAATAAGAAGTTTTGAAAAATTTGTTATAAAACTAAGAAATTTTTTAAAAATTTCCTATAAAACTAAGAAATTTTTGAAAATTTTCCTATAAAAGTAAGATTTTTGGAAAAATTGCTTATAAAAGTAACATTGTTGGAAAAATTGTCTATAAAAGTAAAAACTTTTGAAAAATTATCTACAAACAAGAAATTTTTTGAACATTTCCTATAAAAGTAAGAAATTTTTCAAAAATTTCCTATAAAGATAAGAAAATTTTCAAAATTTTCCTATAAAAATAAAACAAAATTTTAAATATTTCCTATAAAAATAATAAAATATTAAAAAATTTCATACGAAGATAACAATTTTTTTTTTTTTAATTTTTAAAAAATAATAAATTTTTTAATAATTTCCTACAGAAATAAGAAGTTTTGAAATTGTTCCTATAAAACTAAGAAGTTTTTGAAAACATTAATATAAAATTAGGAAATTTTTGAAAAATTTTCTATAAAAATAAGAAATTTTTGATAAAATTTCCTATAAAAATTAGAATTTTTCTATAAAATTTCCTATAAAAATAGAATTTTTGGAAAAATTCCTATAAAAATAAAAAAATATTTTTAAAAATTCCTATAAAAATAAGAAATTTAAAAAATAATTTTATTTAAAATAAGAAATTTTGAAAAAACTTGCTAAAAAAAATTTTTAAACAAATTTAATATGCAAATAAGATATTTTTAAATAAATTTCATTTAAAAATACAAAATTTTTAAAAAACTTGCTACAAAATAAGAATATTTTTAAAAAATACTATAAAAATAAAAAAATGTTTCAAAAATTTCTAAAAATAATAAGAAAAAAATTTATAAAAAAAAATTTAGTATTTCCTATAAAATTAAGAAAGCTTTGAAAAATTTACTATAACATTAAGAAATTTTTGAAAATCTTATAAAAATAAAAAATTATTGAAAAATTCAAAAAAAAACTAAATTTAAAAAAAAGTTCTATAAAAATAAGAAATTTTTTAAGAAATTCCGATAAAAATAAGAAATTTTTGAAGAATTTCCGATAAAAATAAGAAAATTTTGAAAAATTTCCTATAAAACAAGAAATTCTGGATAAGGATTGAATAATTGAATCAAAAACTAAGCCAGACACAGATAACTGAAGTCATATTTTAAGAAAATAATAGAATAGAATGAGTATAATAAAAAGAATGGGCCTATTCCTCATACGGAATCAAAAGATAATTTAAACAAATAAAATGTTGATGATATCTTAAACTCACTTTGTGTTCTTTCTATTTAAAGTTAGGACGTACTTAATCAAAGACACTTTATATCGTTGAACATGAAGTTTTCAGAATGTTTAATTTTGTTAAAAGTAAAACAAATTATTCATTCGTTTTAATGTGTTTAATATTTACACTTTAAACAAGATATGTTAAATATCAACTACCATTCATCTTAATTTAAATTCACGTATTGCTGTAATTATGAAAAATACTCGTAAAACCATATTTTCCTCAAAGAAATTTTTAAGTTAAACAAATACGTAAAATTAAATTAAATTTAAATTAAAAGTGAAGAGCAAATACGAATGTTTTAAACATTTTGTTGGTACACTTAAGCGTATAAGTAATTTTCACGTATAAAATGCAAACAGAAATTGTATATAACTCATACGTAGAGGAGGACAACAGCAGCCACACAAAATACTCATACGCTGTGAGTTAATGGTTGGAAATTTTTTATGTTTATAAGAATAAGTTAATAAAAATGCTGTTTTTTCACATTAAAAACCAAATTTAAAATTTTAATAAATTTAATTTGGTTATTTTCATCTTAAATATATGGATTTAATTTAAAGTTAAAGTTAATGGAGGGAAAAATGCAGCTTTTGCAATCACAAAAATCATATTTTCGCCTTTTTAATGAAATATGATTGTGTTTCGGGGGAAAATTTTTAAAATTAAAATAAATTTGAAAAGCTTTCTTTACAGTTTTGATTTGATTATAACAAATTTCTTGTTATTTGTTTATTAAATTTAGTTTTTTTTTTTAAATCTAAGTTTTAATAACAAACTTTTGGCATACTTGGCACAACTTAAAACATTTAAAACAATTAAATTCTTAAAAAAAAAAAAAGAAACACAAGTAAGAAAGTGCTATAGTCGGTCAAGACCGACCATACGAAACCCTTCATCCATAAGGTCAAAGGTGTTTTTTTTTCCTGTAAAAAGACAAATTTTTGCCATAATGCAAATATTTTCTCAAAACATATATATTTAAGCTGTTTTGGTCATTTGGACTTATACAAGAGCTAGGGTCAAATGTGAACGATTATCTCGATATTGATTACAGTTGTTACAAAAATAATGTATGCAAGAAATAAAGTTAAATTTCGCATTATCTTCAGATTTACGAGAGTTTTAGTGATTTTTATCTCATTTAGTGCCTTTTGACAGAAGAGTTTGTATGGGAGCTATAGTAAAATTTGAACCGATTTCAACGAAATTTGGTATAATGATTTTAATTTAAATAAGCAGTATTTGCTTTAAATTTCATGAAAAAATATTTACACACAAAGGCCAATATATCAATTCCGAGAAGTGGGACCTATGGGAGGTACCATAAATAATGGACCGATTTCAATAGCCATGGTCCCACTATCAAAGAAATGATCTGTGCCAAATTTCATCAAATTATCTTTAGAATTGCGACCTGTACTTTGATTACATGGTTTACATGGGGGTCCAGAAAGCCAGCCAGCCGTCCAGACGGACGGACGGACTGACATCGCTAAATCGACTCAGAAAGTGATTCTAAGTCTATTGGTATACTAAAAGGTGGGTCTAAGATAAATATTTCTATGCGTTACAATACCCTTTAAGTCTATGGTGGTGAAAGATATAAAAACCTTTCAAAATTCCCCACAACATCCTAGAAATTTTCTCAATAATATTTCTATCACAAAGCCAACGACAAGGTTTTTTCATCAACATTTACAAAGCCAAGACAAGTGGCTCACAAAAAATTTTTTTAACAAACATTTGAAAGTACTTATTTATTATAAATTAAAACAGATCTAATATGTAAATAAGTAAGTCCTTGTACCATAAACGTAATATGACAATGGAAGAATTTAAAGAAGCTTTTGTGGTTTTCTAACTGAACGACGAGAGTTTATAACAATATATTCACAACAAACTTATTTATTAACGCAAATATCCATTTACCCACATAATCATACAAATGTAAAATATACACCTGTTTATATACATATTTATTATCATCTCTTACGCATACACAGCCAACTCACATTCTGACATTACAAAGAAATGTACATACATATATACACAAGTATACATATATTTTACTTGTTATGAAATATTATGCATATTATGTGCACATTATGTGTAAACATGCTTGAATATTTACAGTGTTGTTTATAATTATAGCAACTTTATATTTACATAATTTGTCAAGATAATAATCGGAATGAAGAGGAATATTATAAACAAATCTTATTTATATGTAAAATTTTAAAACTAACCAAATACTATTTAGATCAATATATGAAACTTTTTTAAATCAAATAATATTCATTGAGAAATTTTGCATATTAAATTTTACATTTAAATTTAAGCAAAATTCGATGTATGGTGCAGCTAATTCAAATTATGGACCTAATTCAAAATTGGTAAAATATTTGGACTAAATTCGGTTGCAGTAGCTTTATAGTTCAACAATTAAAATTATCTAAGTGGTTTCCCTAATATTTACTTTGCACAATGTTTAGTCCGATATCCGGCTATATTTTTACTGTTAAGTGCTAAATATTAAACACTTTTCGTTGCACTTAATATATACGAGTAGTTAGGAATAACATGTTAATTGTAATACGACAGATCCATATATTTTGTTAAGAGTTTCTAATGTATCTACCGTATATGAAGTCTTGACTTAACATTAATTGGTGACTATCTAATTTCGTAGGTGCACTCTTAATGTACTGAATATACGTCTAAATCTTTTTCATTGCAGATATAAAAAGGAGATGTTATATAAGAACAATAGCCAAATGTTGACAAATTGACACAGACTTTACATTTTAATTAATTGCACACTGGCTGGAATTTATACTTAGCTTATTTACGCAATATTTGGTGGCCATAGCTATCCAATCTAATAACTTTTAACTGACATTTTTGGAATTTTAGTGGATTCGGGAAGTGGTTTTTATATGAAACCTATGGTCAAATATGGATCGATTCCAATAAAATTTGTTATACTCACCCATAGTTGCATACAACTTCTATGTTCTAAATTTAGTCGCTATTGCTGTTACAATTGTATTCAATTTATAAGCATAACCTCTTACTAAATTTAAACCGATTTCGCCCATTTTCAGTACAAAACTTTTTCAAGATATCGAAAACACTTTTGAAAGCTTTTGTTTGTATAGCTCTTTTTTAAGGGGCTATCATGATTTCATTTGATGGACAGACGGACACAAATCCCCTATTTATACCCTTCACCACCATAGGTGGAAAGGGTATTATAAGTTTGTGCTGATGTTTGTAACGCATAGAAATATTTATCTTAGACCCACCTTTTAGTATACCAATAGACTTAGAATCACTTTCTGAGTCGATTTAGCGATGTCCGTCCGTCCGTCCGTCTGGCTGGCTGGCTCGACCCCCATGTAAACCTTGTAATCAAACTACAGGTCGCAATTCTAAAGATAATTTAATGAAATTTGGCACAGATCATTCTTTTGATAATGGGACTATGGCTATTGAAATTGGTCAAAATCGGTCCATTATTTATGGTACCTCCCATAGGTCCCACTTCCCGGAATTGCTATATTGGCCACAAATATCAATATTTTTTCATGAAATTTAAAACAGATACTGCTTATGTAAACTTAAATCACTGTACTAAATTTCGTTGAAATCGGTCCACATTTGACCATAGCTCCCATACAAACTCTTCTTCAAAAACGCACTAAATGAGACAAAAAATCACTAAAACGCTCGTAAATCTAAAGATAATGAAAATTTTGAGTTTATTTTTGCATACATAATTTTTGTAACAACTATAATCAATTTGTAAAATTTCGAGATAATCGGTCCACATTTGACCCTAGCTCTCATATAAGTCCAAATGACGGAAACAGGTTGAATATATACGTTTTGAGAAAATACCTAAAATTTTCCAAGAAGTAAAGAATATATATTTCAAATGACAGACAGACAGATAGACAGACAGACAGACAGACAGACAGACAGACAGACAGACAGACAGACAGACAGACAGACAGACAGACAGACAGACAGACGACAGACAGACGACAGACAGACGACAGACAGACGACAGACAGACGACAGACGGACGACAGACAGACGACAGACAGACGACAGACAGACGACAGACAGACGACAGACAGACAGACAGACAGACAGACAGACAGACAGACAGACAGACAGACAGACAGACAGACAGACAGACAGACAGACGACAGACAGACAGACAGACAGACAGACAGACAGACATTGCTCTTAGATTTAAATGTATAAATTTTGGTTTTTGAGCCAATATTATGGAAATAACAAACGGAATGACAATCTCAATATACCCCTCATTCTTTTTGATGATGGATTTAAAAACATAGTTAGACAGATATCGAATTCTAGTCCTATACTTTTGAAACCACAAAAAAGTTAAAAAAAAATATTGGCATTGGCCCTTTTAGCACTAAGCCAAAAATTGAAAAATATAAAAAATTTATTATGATAAAAGCGACAATGTCGACATTGGCCTTTTTGTATTGGTGAAAGATGGGTATCCAGTGACTTGTGTTTTATTCTGCAATCGCTTATATAATGATATGTATTTAAATTAATTAATTCAAGAACATTGTTATCAAATCCCAAGCTTTTGTAAGTTGTGACCGCATGTCTTTAAAAACTCATTCATTTTTTGTCAGTTGGATAATAGATCGCACAATATGCAAAAGAGAAAATTTGCCTTTAAGCCGAATACGAACATTTGTGGAATATATTTTCCACCATAGCCACAAGCGCTATGATGTCTATCCTCATTACAATAACCTTTTTTCATTATAATGGACTGTATTAGTAGGGGTTTATCTGCTATATATTGCCCTAATTTTGAATATATTTTCATTTTCATAGAAATTTATTCCATTTATTCTAAGTTAAAAGAAACATTTTTTAAAATAATATAAATACTTTTATAAATGTAGACGTAAGCACTAACACGTTATAATTATGTTATACCCTTCACAACCATAGGTGGAAAGGGTATTATAAGTTTGTGCTGATGTATGTAACGCTTAGAAATATTTGTCTTAGACCCACCTTTTAGTACACCAATAGGCTACAATCACTTTCTCAGTCGATTTAGCGATGTCGGTCCGTCGGTCCATCCATCTGGATGGACCCCCATATAAACCATGTAATCAAAGTACAGGTCGCAATTCGAAAGATAATTTAATGAAATTTGGTACAGATCATTTTTTTGATAGTGGGACCACGGCTTTTGAATTTTGTCGATATCGGGCTATTATTTATGGTACCTCTCATAGGTCCGACTTCCCGGAATTGATATATTGGCCACAAATATCAAATATTGCTGATATAAACTTAAACCACTGTATCAAATTTCGTTGAAATCAGTCCACATTTGACTATTGCTCCCATACAAACTCTTCTATCAAAATGCACTACATGAGACAAAAATCACTAAAACGCTCGTAAATTAGAAGATAATGAGCATTTTAAGTTTATTTTTTTGCATACATAATTTGGTAACAACTATAGCACTTTCTTACTTGTCTTTTAAATAAGTTCATGATGCAGTTTAGCTATACATACAGGTTTCTATAGTTACCTTTTGGTGCGAACGTCTACAGATAGAATATTAAGATTTAATTTGAAATTGAATTTTAAAATTTAAACAAAAAATGTATAAATAAGAATATTTTTAACTTTTTTCGAAAAGTTTTGTTTATTTTCAGAAAAACATGTGTTTAATTTAATTTGAAATTGAATTTTAAAATTTAAACAAAAAATGTATAAATAAGAATATTTTTAACTTTTTTCGAAAAGTTTTGTTTATTTTCAGAAAAACATGTGTTTTTATTTTTACAGAAAATTTGTCTACTTTCATCAAAAGTCAATATTTAAAAGCATTTTTAAATAAATAAATACAAATAAATTTTTTCATTTTTGTATTACCCTAGATGGAAAAATGAATGCAATTCTGCATAAATCCTAAAAGGAAAAATGTTTTTTATTATATTTTCTCTAACTAGTACAAATTGTTTGCCTTTGTATAATTTTATATCAATATAATAAGGAAAAGAAGGAAAATATTTACTATTTATTAATAAGGTAGAGCAATCGAAAAAAATTTGCAATTTTATAACGAAGACAAGATACTTTAATAAAAAAAGTTAAAGTAAACCCTTCAAATCGTTAACTATTCATTAGAATCTATTTGACTTTGGTTAAGAGTGCGACTACAAAATGTTCTAAACTGTTTCTCAAAAAGAAAGGGTATTCACATTTGATCCCAATCTGTTACATTTATTTATTAATGTAACAGACAACTTATTGATAAAAAAAAGAAGATAGGGCCAAAATCTATAAAAGTGAATTTTGAGCTAATTCGTTTAATAGAAGAAAAGTTTCTTCAAGCGATTTTTTGGTTAAAAAATATGTCAACCTATTTCTAATGCTCTAGTTATTAAAGAACTATTGTTAAATTGTGTCCAGAAGTCAGTTAGTTTCAATATCTTTTGTTAGCTTTTCTTGATTTCATTATATATTTTCTTTTATTCTAATAGATCATGTAGCAAAAAAAAAAACTAGAGTACATATAAGAAAAAATGTTAAGCAGCTATTGCCACAAATATTTTCATTTTTCTTTCATACCAAAAAAAAAGCAGTAACAAAGAAAAGCCCCAAGTATCTACAAGAAAAAAACCTAGAGAAATAACATATAAAAAAGAAGAAAATTTAAAACTCAAAAAACAAGAATAAATAGGAAATTCTTAGCATTAGAGAATTTACAACTATGGCAACATGCCTCAGTAGTTAATGCCTTAACAATGGAATAAGTATTTAGAAAAAACATTAAAAATATATAAAGAAAATAATGTAAAATATAAAAAAAAATTGAAATAATCTAAGTAGCAACAGGTAAATATTTCTATCTGTTATTATATTCAAAAAACTGTTATAAATTTGTTGCTACTTGATGGTATTTATATACTTTGCATTACTAAATAATACTATGGGCTAAATATTTTATGAAAGCAAAAAAAAGTAAAACATATTTTAAAAATTAGTACGAGTATCAAGGCTGAAGGCAAGAAGAACAAGATAACAAAAATAAGGGATACTGAAAAAAGAGCTCTATAAAATATAATTCTAGATAAAAATAAATAAAAAAATATAAATTCCTTGAAATATCTTAAAAGAAAAAAACATCATTTACTTATAACTCTTAAACCATTGCATCTTGTCCTAAATAAGTAGAAATATTTATAAATACAAAAGCAGCTAAAGAAATAATAGATAACAATATCTAAGAAACATATTTTTTTACAATTACCATCACTTTCTTTCTCACAAGCCACCCAACAAAATCATATTCACCGCCTTCTTTATGACTCTATTATTTAATATTTTACTTTGAAATAATTCTTCTATTTTTATACACAATATGTACATCAACAAACTTATTAAGACCATCATTAATATTGACACTGATTCAAAAATAGAACAAAGCGTATAAAAATAAATTACTAATAATTTTTCTAATATAAATTTACATCTATTTTCATCATCATCATCGAAATGTGTGTGGGTGGGGGTTTCTTTTGCAAATATTCACATAACAAAATTTACAATACAAGTGGGACAATTTAAATACTAATCCAAGTAGACAGAAAGACAGACAGACAGACAGACGTATGAGTGATATTGGATGTTAACAAAGCAAAAATAATGATATCACTCATACGTCCCTGTTATATTTGACAGGGTATTTGTATTACGACGACCTAGAATTGCAATAGAAAAGAAAGTGGGAAAAAGAGATTACAAGAACAATCAAACAGTTAAATGGGGTTTCATTGATATGCTAACATACATATAAATGTATGTAATATAACAAAAAAAGCTTAAAGCTTATGGCAAAAGCATTTAAACAAAAAATAACAACTAGAAATTAAGCCAAAAGATTAGAGGAAATTTTTAAAAAAATTCCTATAAAAATAGGAAATTTTTTAAAAATTTCCTATAAAAATAGGAAATTTTTTAAAAATTTCCTATAAAAATAGGAAATTTTTTAAAAATTTACGATAAAAATAGGAAATTTTTGAAAAATTTACGATAAAAATAGGAAATTTTTGAAAAATTTACGATAAAAATACGAAATTTTTGAAAAATTTACGATAAAAATAGGAAATTTTTGAAAAATTTACGATAAAAATAGGAAATTTTTGAAAAATTTCCGATAAAAATAGGAAATTTTTGAAAAATTTACGATAAAAATAGGAAATTTTTGAAAACTTTACGATAAAAATAGGAAAATTTTGAAAAATTTACGATAAAAATAGGAAATTTTTGAAAATTTTCCGATAAAAATAGGAAATTTTTGAAAAATTTCCTAAAAAAAATAGGAAATTTTTGAAAAATTTCCTAAAAAAATAGGAAATTTTTGAAAAATTTTCTAAAAAAAATAGGAAATTTTTGAAAAATTTCCTATAAAAATAGGAAATTTTTGAAAAATTTCCTATAAAAATAGGAAATTTTTGAAAAATTTCCTATAAAAATAGGAAATTTTTGAAAAATTTCCTATAAAAATAGGAAATTTTTGAAAAATTTCCTATAAAAATAGGAAATTTTTGAAAAATTTCCTATAAAAATAGGAAATTTTTGAAAAATTTCCTATAAAAATAGGAAATTTTTGAAAAATTTCCTATAAAAATAGGAAATTTTTGAAAAATTTCCTATAAAAATAGGAAATTTTTGAAAAATTTCCTATAAAAATAGGAAATTTTTGAAAAATTTCCTATAAAAGTAGGAAATTTTTGAAAAATTTCCTATAAAAATAGGAAATTTTTGAAAAATTTCCTATAAAAGTAGGAAATTTTTGAAAAATTTCCTATAAAAATAGGAAATTTTTGAAAAATTTCCTATAAAAATAGGAAATTTTTGAAAAATTTCCTATAAAAATAGGAAATTTTTGAAAAATTTCCTATAAAAATAGGAAATTTTTGAAAAATTTCCTATAAAAATAGGAAATTTTTGAAAAATTTCCTATAAAAATAGGAAATTTTTGAAAAATTTCCTATAAAAATAGGAAATTTTTGAAAAATTTCCTATAAAAATAGGAAATTTTTGAAAAATTTCCTATAAAAATAGGAAATTTTTGAAAAATTTCCTATAAAAATAGGAAATTTTTGAAAAATTTCCTATAAAAATAGGAAATTTTTGAAAAATTTCCTATAAAAATAGGAAATTTTTGAAAAATTTCCTATAAAAAGAGGAAATTTTTGAAAAATTTCCTATAAAAATAGGAAATTTTTGAAAAATTTCCTATAAAAGTAGGAAATTTTTGAAAAATTTCCTATAAAAATAGGAAATTTTTGAAAAATTTCCTATAAAAATAGGAAATTTTTGAAAAATTTCCTATAAAAATAGGAAATTTTTGAAAAATTTCCTATAAAAATAGGAAATTTTTGAAAAATAGGAAATTTTTGAAAAATTTCCTATAAAAATAGAAAATTTTTGATAATTTTCCTATAAAAATGAAAAATTTTTGAAAAATTTCCGATAAAAATAAGAAATTTTTTAAAGATTACCACTGTGCATTATTGCAATAAGAGTATGACTGGGAATATGATACTAATAAATTAAACTGTGACTAGATCCATCACTTTTGATCTTACTTAAACTTTTAATGCAAATAAAACATTTAAAGTTGTCCTTTAATTTAAACCTTAATTAATTTTACTCTTAATACTAAAGAAAAACTTAATAAAATCACTTTACTATAAAAAAAACAAAACACCACTTTTTGACCGAAAACAAAGAAAAACCATAGCTTAAAGCTGCAACTTATGGGTGGTTGCTCTTCTGGTTACTCTTGCTCTTATATTTTTTAAATGCTACACACTTTTCTCGTGTATTTTTTTTTTTTACTCTTAGTTGCTCTTAACATTGAGGTCGGTCGCCTTTTTGTAATTCTTTGATAAACAACAAGTGTATGAATGTATTTAATATTTTGTCCACACAACCACACGTTACACATTCATGCATGTTCGAAGGTGTGTGTGAGTTTGTACAGGTACTAAGTATAAGTGTATGGCTTCTGTATTGCCGGCAGAGATTTAAAGTTGGCATTGTTTCTGCAGTTGTAGTTTTTTTGTTAGTTGTTGTATATGTTTTTTATTTTGTACAATATTTTTGTTTGTTGTTATTGCTCCACATACACAGACCACACTTTAACAAAGCTCTTCTTTACTACTAAACTTTTCGACGTTTGTTTTTAGTGGGTGGGTATGTGTGTGTGTGATTTTTGTAGGTTTGTGGTTTTTTGCAGAAGTTTATATTGGTAATGTTGGAGCTTATACTTATATAATATTTTCTAAAACAAACAATTTTATACATTTTAATACTGGTAATCAGAGTAAGGATGAGTTTTTGTGCAAACCCGTTTTTGTGTGCATTTTAAAGGACAGTGGCAGGAAAACGCAAAAAGTCGTTTCAGAACTTAGACGCAAAAATTGTGTCAAAACTTAGATACCCAATTATTATAAAATTAAAGAACTATACGAAGATGTTCTTTATTTTATAGGAAATTTTTCCAAAATTTCCCTTTTGTATATGAAATTTTTCAAACATTTCTAGTTTTATAGAAAAATTTTATCATTTGTATATGAAATTTTTAAAAAATTTCCTATTTATAAAAAATTTCTTATTTTTGAAAAATTTCCTATTTTTCAAAAACTTCCTATTTTTCAAAAAATTCTATTTTTCAAAAAAAATTCTATTTTTAAAGGAAATTTTTTCAAAATTTCTATTTTTATAGGAAATTTTTCAAAAATTTTATAGTTTTATAGGAAATTTTTCAAAAATTGTCTATTTTTATAGGAAATTTTTCAAAAATTTTCTATTCTTAAAGGAAATTTTTCAAAAATTTCCTATTTTTATAGGAAATATTTCAAAAAATTTTTATTTTCATAGGAAATTTTTCAAAAATTTTCTATTTTTATAGGAAATTTTTTAAAAATTTTTTATTTTTATAAGAAATTTTTTAAAAATGTTCTAATTTTATAGGAAATTTTTCAAAAATTTTCTATTTTTATAATAAATTTTTAAAAAATTTTCTATTTTTATAGAAAATTTTTCAAAAATGTTCTTTTTTTATAGGAAATTTTTAAAAAAATTTCTATTTTTATAGGAAATTTTTAAAAAAATTTCTATTTTTATAGGAAATTTTTCAAAAAATTTCTATTTTTATAGGAAATTTTTCAACAATTTTTTATTTTTATAAGAAATTTTTTAAAAATGTTCTAATTTTATAGGAAATTTTTCAAAAATTTTCTATTTTTATAGGAAATTTTTCAAAAATGTTCTGTTTTTATAGGAAATTTTTCAAAAATTTTCTATTTTTATAGGAAATTTTTCAAAAATTTTTTATTTTTATAAGAAATTTTTTAAAAATGTTCTAATTTTATAGGAAATTTTTTAAAAATTTTCTATTTTTATAGGAAATTTTTCAAAAATTGTATATTTTTATAGGAAATTTTTCAAAAATTTTCTATTTTTATAATAAATTTTTAAAAAATTTTCTATTTTTATAGAAAATTTTTCAAAAATTTTCTATTTTTATAGGAAATTTTTCAAAAATTTTCTATTTTTATAGGAAATTTTTCAAAAAATTTCTATTTTTATAGGAAATTTTTCAAAAATTTTCTATTTTTATAGAAATTTTTCAAAAATTTCTTATTTTTATAGAATTTTTCAAAAATTTCTTATTTTTATAGAAATTTTTCAAAAATTTCTTATTTTTATAGAAATTTTTCAAAAATTTTCTAATTTTGTAGGAAATTTTTCAAAAATTTTCTATTTTTGTAGGAAATTTTTCAAAAATTTTCTATTTTTGTAGGAAATTTTTCAAAAATTTTCTATTTTTATAGGAAATTTTTCAGAAATTTTCTATTTTTATAGGAAATTTTTCAAAAATTTTCTATTTTTATAGGAGATTTTTCAAAAATTTTCTATTTTTATAGGAAATTTTTCAAAAATTTTCTATTTTTATAGGAAATTTTTCAAAAATTTTTCAAAAATTTTCTATTTTTATAGGAAATTTTTCAAAAATTTTCTATTTTTATAGGAAATTTTTCAAAATATTTCTATTTTTATAGGAAATTTTTCAAAAATTTTCTATTTTTATAGGAAATTTTGTAGAAATTTTCTATTTTTATAGGAAATTTTTCAAAAATTTTCTATTTTTATAGGAAATTTTTCAAAAATTTTCTATTTTTATAGGAAATTTTTCAAAAATTTTCTATTTTTATAGGAAATTTTGTAGAAATTTTCTATTTTTATAGGAAATTTTTCAAAAATTTTCTATTTTTATAGGAAATTTTTCAAAAATTTTCTATTTTTATAGGAAATTTTTCAAAAATTTTCTATTTTTATAGGAAATTTTTCAAAAATTTTCTATTTTTATAGGAAATTTTTCAAAAATTTTCTATTTATATAGGAAATTTTTCAAAAATTTTCTATTTTTATAGGAAATTTTTCAAAAATTTTCTATTTTTATAGGAAATTTTTCAAAAAATTTCTATTTTTATAGGAAATTTTTCAAAAATTTTCTATTTTTATAGAAATTTTTCAAAAATTTCTTATTTTTATAGAATTTTTCAAAAATTTCTTATTTTTATAGAAATTTTTCAAAAATTTTTCAAAAATTTTCTATTTTTGTGGGAAATTTTTCAAAAATTTTCTATTTTTGTGGGAAATTTTTCAAAAATTTTCTATTTTTGTGGGAAATTTTTCAAAAATTCTCTATTTTTATAGGTTTCTTACAGAACTGCATGAGATAGAAAAGGGTTCATATAGAATATCATGAAGTGTAACATTAAAGATTAAGTTATAAATTTTCAGTCACCTCCGCCCCACTGTGCATCTGTTAGATGATTTTCAGATTATTTAAGTATAAATATGTTTCTTTTGTAATTGCTTAGGTAGTAGCTGCATTTAAATTTCATAAACATTGTTTGGCCTCTATGTTTTGCCAACTCTTTCATCCTTTTCACCCATCTTATGTTTATCCCCCCAAAAAGAAAAAAACAAACACTCCATGTACTTGTAATAATTTTCTTTTATTTTTACATTAACGATTTTGTTGTTGTAGCCGTTATACCAATACTATTGTTGTTGCTGTAAATGTTTGTGTTTAGAGCAGAAAGAAAGGAAAAACAGGCAAAACTTCAAAAGTTAACATGCTTTGTTGTCAAAAACATACCAACAACCAAGCAAAGCAGTTCATACAAAAACATACACACATAAAACTCTAGTGTTTTGTAAATTCTAGAATTTTTATTCTTCCTTTTAAAACCAAGATTCTGTAATGTTTGTTATAACAAAAAAAAATGTGTAAAGAAACAAAAATTTTACACAAAAACCTTAAAATAGGTATAACAACGAAATAACTCAGATACACTAAAGGATTTTTGTAGGATATTTTATTTTCCTTTTTGTTAAATATATTGTGGCATTATTTTGTTGTTTTAAACATTTTTGCTTTCTTTTTACAACTAAATCATTTCTTAAAGCTAAAATACAACAGATTAAAATATAAACCGGACAAAAGTTGTATACAATTTGTTGTGTTGCTACTACTATTGTGTTGGTTAAACAACAACTGACAATTTGTTGTTGGAAATTGTTCCAGATTTATGATTAAAGTGGATGTGAAATATTTCAATAGGAAAATTAAGGTATTTTTAAGCAGAATTTTCAAAAGTATCCTAAGGCGATTTGGAAAGTATTTAGAGCATGGTCGTTATATAACTAGAAGTTGATACTTTTATTAAGTCAAGTTCACAAATTATGTCATTTAAGAAATAAAGTTAAATAACATTTAAGGACAATTACAAGGGTTTTAATCAGATTTAATTTTATTATAAATTTCATAAATATTTCTTATTTTTATAAGAAAATTTTCAAACATTTCCAATTATTAAAGGAAATTTTCAAATTTAATATTTTTGTAGGTAATTTTTAAAAAATTTCCTATTTTTATAGGAAATTTTTAAAATTTTCCAATTTTTATAGGAAATTTTTAAAGAACTTCATATTTTTATAGGAAATTTTTAAAGAATTTCCTATTTTTATAGGAAATTTTTAAAGAATTTCCTATTTTTATAGGAAATTTTTAAAGAATTTCCTATTTTTATAGGAAATTTTTAAAAATTTTAATATTTTTATAGGAAATTTTTAAAAAATTTCCTATTTTTAAGGTAATTTTTAAAGAATTTCCTGTTTTTATAGGAAATTTTCAAAAATTTCCTATTTTTATAGGAAATTTTTAAAAAATTTCCTATTTTTATAGAAAATTTTTCACAAATTTCCAATTTTTATAGGAAATTTTTCAAAAATTTCCTATTTTTATAGGAACATTTTTGAAAAATTTTCTATTTTTATGGAAAATGTTCGAATATTTCCTATAACTATAGGATATAAATTTTGAAACCAAAAATTTTCACACGTATTTCTTAATCCTTTCCATTTCTTATCCCCTGGTTTAGAAATTATATCTTAATAAAGACTTCCATAACTAAGTTTAAATATTTAACCATCATCCATTACTATCAACTCTAATAGTCGAGAAATCTAGAACAAAAATAAAACTTATCCATTTCGAAGTTAATAAATATTGCAACAATTTGCCTGTTAAATAATACAAATCCTAAAACGAAAAACAGATTCAGATTTTTGAGAATATTATAGACTTCACTTTCGGAAATCTGAAGAGGAAAATGGAAAACAAAACGGATACAATTGTTAAAAACTACTTAATTATATGACGAATTGAAAATCTATGTTTCAAATTGCAACCAACACAAACAACAGCAACAATAACAAATGTGGCAGTAACAATACAACAAAACAAGATTTTAGATATTATAGGAAAATGAAACTGTAGCTGCAGCTGCAGCAACTGCAGCAGCAGCAATTTGTTGGAAATCATGAGAAAGAAAAACATTTTTGAAATAGAAAGTATGACAAGACGATTTGAGTATGTAATTAATTACTTTGCCTAGCATTAACTGTAACAAAAAGACACAGACGCCATAGCAAAATACAAGAGATAAACACATGCACATTTCTATACAAATACAAGAGAATAGTAACGACCATATGTAATTGCAAAAATATTGAAGTAATAAATATTAGGGGTGTTCCATAATATACAAAAGAATGAGTTATGGTATTAAATATAAACCGGTTTAAATTTAATAGGAATTTTATTAAAAATTTTCTATTTTAATAGGAAAATTTTTCAAAAATTTCCCATTTTTCATAGGAAAAATTTTCTAATTTTATAGGAAAATTTTCAAAAATTTTCTATTTTTATAGGAAATTGTTCAAAACTTTTCTATTTTTATAGGAAATTTTTCAAAAATTTTCTATTTTTATAGAAAATTTTTCAAAAAATGTTTATTTTTATAGGAAATTTTTCAACATTTTTCTACTTTTATAGGAAATTTTTCAAAAATTTCTTATTTTTATTGGAAGTTTTTCAAAAATTTCTTATTTTTGTAGGGAATTTTTCAAAAATTTCATATTTTTGTATGGAATTTTTCAAAAATTTCGTATTTTTACAAGAAATTTTTCAAAAATTTCCTATTTTTATAGGAAATTTTTCGAAAATTTCCTATTTTTATAGGAAATTTTTCAAAAATTTCCTATTTTTATAGGAAATTTTTCAAAAATTTCTTATTTTTATAAGAAATTTTTCAAAAATTTACTATTTTTATATTAAATTTTTCAAAAATTTCCTATTTTTATAGGAAATTTTTCAAAAATTTCCTATTTTTATAGGAAATTTTTCAAAAATTTACTATTTTTATAGGAAATTTTTCAAAAATTTACTATTTTTATAGGAAATTTTTCAAAAATTTACTATTTTTATAGGAAATTTTTCAAAAATTTACTATTTTTATAGGAAATTTTTCAAAAATTTACTATTTTTATAGGAAATTTTTCAAAAATTTACTATTTTTATAGGAAATTTTTCAAAAATTTACTATTTTTATAGAAAATTTTTCAAAAATTTCCTATTTTTATAGGAAATTTTTCAAAAATTTACTATTTTTATAAGAAATTTTTCAAAAATTTACTATTTTTATAGGACATTTTTCAAAAATTTACTATTTTTATAGGACATTTTTCAAAAATGTACTATTTTTATAACACATTTTTCAAAAATTTACTATTTTTATAGGAAATTTTTCAAAAATTTACTATTTTTATAGGAAATTTTTCAAAAATTTACTATTTGTATAGGAACATTTTCAAAAATTTCCTATTTTTATAGCATATTTTTCAAAAATATCCTATTTTTAAAGGAAATTTTTCAAAAATTTACTATTTTTATAGGAAATTTTTCAAAAATTTCCTATTTTTATAGGAAATTTTTCAAAAATTTTTCTATTTTTATAGGAAATTTTTCAAAATTTTACTATTTTTATAGGAAATTTTTCAAAAATTTACTATTTTTATAAGAAATTTTTCAAAAATTTACTATTTTTATAAGAAATTTTTCAAAAATTTTTATAGGACATTTTTCAAAAATTTACTATTTTTATAGGACATTTTTCAAAAATTTACTATTCTTATAGGAAATTTTTCAAAAATTTTCCTATTTTTATAGGAAATTTTTAAAAATTTCCTATTTTTATAGGAAATTTTTCAAAAATTTCCTATTTTTATAGGAAATTTTTCAAAAATTTCCTTTTTTTATATGAAATTTTTAAAAATTTCCTATTTTTATAGGAAAATTTTCAAAAATTTCCTATTTTTATAGGAAATTTTTCAAAAATTTCCTATCTTTATAGGAAATTTTTCAAAAATTTCCTATTTTTATAGGAAATTTTTCAAAAATTTCCTATAAAGATAGGAAATTTTTCAAAAGTTTCCTATTTTTATAGGAAATTTTTCAAAAATTTCCTATTTTTATAGGAAATTTTTCAAAAATTTCCTATTTTTATAGGAAATTTTTCAAAAATTTCCTATTTTTATAGGAAATTTTTCAAAAATTTTCTATTTTTATATGAATTTTGTCAAAAATTTCCTATTTTTATAGGAATTTTTTCAAAAATTTCCTATTTTTATAGGAATTTTTTTAATGAATTTTGTCAAAAATTTCCTATTTTTATGGGAATTTTTTCAAAAATTTCCTATTTTTATAGGAATTTTTTCAAAAATTTCCTAATTGTATAGAAATTTTTTCAAAAATTTCCTATTTGTATAGAAATTTTTTCAAAAATTTCCTATTTGTATAGGAAATTTTTCGAAGATTTCCTTTTTCTGTAGGATTTTTTTTTAATTGGTTTAAAACTGGAACCATTTTCTAAAACTTTAAAACAATATGCGAACATTTTCAAATGGAGTCTTTTCAACACTATCCCCTTCGTATTCAACTAAAAAATGTAAATCCAAAGTATTTGTATGTTAAAACTTCTCCTTAAGAAGATGAAGAAAAATTTTAATAGAAAAGCCCGGATGACATACAAATGCAAATTGCTTTTACAAGCCAAAAGGAATAGGGTTGGTTGTTTAAAGGGATGGGTTTCGCTGGCAGTCATAGAGGAGATGTGGAATATGTTATGTGGTAGTAACAAAATCTATAATATTTTGTTTTCCGCGTAAATGACAGCCACAAATCCACTTGCATACCGACAGACAAACAGACAGACACAGAGGACATTTAAACAAACATAAAACCCTACAGTGACAGTTAGAGCGACAAGAAGACAGGCAGACTAACATTTACATTGACAGTTTCACCCAACAAAATAAGCAAATAAACCAGCAAAGAGTGAGAAACAGACAGATACTGGTACATTTATATGTATACTCGTAATAAATATTCAAATATATAAATTTATGTATATTTTAAATTGATATTTGCATGAACGTTAGTATAAGTTTGTATGTGAGTACACAAGTATTTGTTCATATTATACAACCACATGAATGCATAAATATCAAACATACCACTCATACACTCTCTCACCCATACACACACTAACTCATTCAGCCTCTCAGTGAGTCCCTCATTCATTCATCCTTACATTTATGCACTCACTTACTTATTTATCCCAGTGTTTACAAAGAAATTTACATACATTTATGCATTCATTTCGTCGTCATACATTTGTATATAGATCCCTTCATGTTAGATGGATGCTGGATGCATAGATGGATGGATGGTTGCATTAGCAACAAATGTGAAAAAATGCAGTTTCTATAGTTACAATTTTCATTGTATCATATACATTCCTTTTCATGTCATAAAGTGGGTAAAATTATAGCACAGCTCTTGCATTTTTCAAAAAAAATTTAATATCTTAAATTTTTCTTCAGAAAATTTACGATATCGTTAAGTTTTCTTTAGAAAATTTTTGATATCGTTAAGTTTTCTTTAGAAAACTTTCGATATCGTTAAGTTTTCTTTGGAAAATTTTCGATATCGTTAAGTTTTCTTTAGAAAATTTTCGATATCGTTAAGTTTTCTTTAGAAAATTTTCGATATCGTTAAGTTTTCTTTAAACAATTTTCGATATCGTTAAATTTTTTTTAGAAAATTTTTGATATCGTTAAGTTTTCTTTAGAAAATTTTCGATATCGTTAAATTTTCTTTAGAAAATTTTCGATATCGTTAAGTTTTCTTTAGAACATTTTCGATATCGTTAAGTTTTCTTTAAACAATTTTCGATATCATTAAGTTTTGTTTAGAAAATTTTCGATAGCGTTAATTTTTCTTTAGAAAATGTTCGATATCGTTTAGTTTTCTTTAGAAAATTTTCGATATCGTTAAAGTTTCTTTAAAAAATTTTCGATATCGTTAAATTTTCTTTAGAAAATTTTCGATATCGTTAAGTTTTCTTTAGAACATTTTCGATATCGTTAAGTTTTCTTTAAAAAATTTTCGATATCATTAAGTTTTGTTTAGAAAATTTTCGATAGCGTTAATTTTTCTTTAGAAAATGTTCGATATCGTTAAGTTTTCTTTAGAAAATTTTCGATATCGTTAAGTTTTCTTTAAAAAATTTTCGATATCATTAAGTTTTCTTTAGAAAATTTTTGATATCGTTAATTTTTTTTAAGTTTTCTTTAGAAATTTTTCGATATCGTAAAGTTTTCTTTAGAAAATTTTCGATATCGTTAATTTTTCTTTAGAAAATTTTCGATATTGTTAATTTTTCTTTAGAAAATTTTCGATATCGTTAATGTTTCTTTAGAAAATTTTCGATATCGTTAATTTTTCTTTAGAAAATTTTCGATATCGTTAATTTTTCTTTAGAAAATTTTCGATATCGTTAATTTTTCTTTAGAAAATTTTCGATATCGTTAATTTTTCTTTAGAAAATTTTCGATATCATTAATTTTTCTTTAGAAAATTTTCTATATCGTTAATTTTTCTTTAGAAAATTTTCGATATCGTTAATTTATCTTTAGAAAATTTTCGATATCGTTAATTTTTCTTTAGAAAATTTTCGATATCGTTAACTTTTCTTTAAAAAATTTTCGATATCACTAAGTTTTCTTTAGAAAATTTTCGTTATCGTTAATTTTTCTTTAGAAAATTTTCGATATCGTTAATTTTTCTTTAGAAAATTTTCGTTATCGTTAATTTTTCTTTAGAAAATGTTCGATATCGGTTAGTTTTCTTTAGAAAATTTTCGATATCGTTAATTTTTCTTTAGAAAATTTTCAATATCGTTAATTTTTCTTTAGAAAATTTTCGATATCGTTAATTTTTCTTTAGAAAATTTTCGATATCGTTAATTTTTCTTTAGAAAATTTTCGATATCGTTAATTTTTCTTTAGAAAATTTTCGATATCGTTAATTTTTCTTTAGAAAATTTTCGTTATCGTTAATTTTTCTTTAGAAAATGTTCGATATCGGTTAGTTTTCTTTAGAAAATTTTCCATATCATTAAGTTTTCTTTAGAAAATTTTCGATAACATTAATTTTTCTTTAAAAAATTTTCGATATCGTTAGTTTTTCTTTAAAAAATTTTTAATACGATTTACGAATTTGATAACCTTAAAGTATTCAGCACCTTTGATCCTATAAAGCTTATGCTCCATTTTAATGACTCGATTTAAAACCCAAATCTCGATTTAAAATCGTTCAAAATAAATCTCCTCTCCACTGCAGTCTTTTTACTTAGTACATTTTATGTTTATAAAAATAGAAAATATTTAAATTATTATCTTCTTCTTTAATTTTTTCTTGAATTTGTTTTTTTTTTTTTTTTTTTGTTATATTTTATCCCACTACCACATTATCTGATACACAAACAACATTGCGGTATGTGTGTATTAATGATGTAAGTAATTCCTCTTTATGCCAACCGCCTCCACTACAATGAAAACCGTCACATACTTTGTGGCGAAAGAAATTCAAATAGAATTGCAATAGTATGTTGTAGCAACAACATTAACAGCAATAGCAAAAGCAACAAACAGCAAAGGCAACAATAAAAGCTGCTACGATTTTGGAAATAACAACAACGAAAAAAAAAACATTTTTATATGATGTGGAAATATGTAGTATCACATACTTATGAAGTGTTGCGGGGCACGGTAGGATAATATGAAGAAAAAAGTGACAAAAATTTAAAGAAAAAAAAATTTGCTAAAAATATAAAATGTATTAACGAATTTGTGTTGCCCATTTTAAAAGTAAAAGTTTTATTTCAAATAAGTTAATTGTGTGACACATAAATGAATGGTTTTTCATATATAATTTCAGCGAATCTATTCCTTTTCTTTGCTACTTAAATAGATGATCAAATATAATATGAGAAATGGTTTGGTTATCACATTTTTATAACAAATTAATAAGTATTTTTTGAGTATATAAAATCTATGGAAATTTTTTATATTTACATATCTTCTTAATCTTCTCTTTTTTACATGTAAAAATGAATGACACTTTTCGTTATAATTTTATAACTCAAAAACGGGCTCATCTCTCCAAACCAAATGTTAAAGCTTTGTTCGAACTATTTAGTCGGTCAAGCGGTTCTTCATTTATCACATTTTTTACAACGAATTAATATATTTTTTTTTTTTTCGAGTTTATAAAATCTATGGAAATTTTTTATACTTACATCTTTTTAATATATAAAAGTGAATGCCACTTTTCGTTGTAATTTCATAACTCAAGAAAGGGAAAGGTCTAGGCTTTGTTCGGACTATTTAGTAGATGGTTTATGTGAAGTTTGCTCAAAATCGGTCAAGCGGTTCTTCATTTATAACATTTTTTGCAACAAATTAATAAGTATTTTTTTCGAGTTTATAAAATCTATGGAAATTTTTTATATTTACATATTATATAATATAGTTATAATCAAAGGTTTAGGCTTTGTTCGGACTATCTAGTAGATGGTTTATGTGAAGTTTGCTCAAGATCGTTCAAGTGGTTCTTCATTTATTATATTTTTTGTAACAAATTTAAAGACTTTTTTTCGAGTGTATAAAATCTATGGAAATTTTTTATATTTACATTTTTTATATACAAAAATGAATGCCACTTTTCGTTGTAATTTTGTAACTCAAGAACGGGAAATATTTAGGCTTTGTTTGGACTATTTAGTTAATGGTTTATGTGAAGTTTGCTCAAAATCGGTCAAGCGGTTCTTCATTTATTACATTTTTTGTAAAAAATTAAAAAAAAATTTTTTGAGTTTATAAAATCTATGGAAATTTTTTATATTTACATATCTTCTTTTTCTTGATATATGAAAATTAATGCCACTGTTCGTTGTAATTTTATAACTCAAGAACGGGCTCATCTATCCAAACCAAATGTTAAGACTTTTTTCGGACTATTTAGCGGTTCTTTATTTATTAAATTTTTTGTAACAAAATTTAACCATTTTTTTCGAGATTATGAAATCTATGGAAATTTTTTATATTTACAGTTCTTTTTTATTTTCTTTTTTTAATATATATGTACAAATGAATGCTACTTTTGTTGTAATTTTATAACTCAAGAACGGACGCATCTAACCAAACTAAATATCTAGGCTTCGTTCGGACTATTTATCAGATGGTTTTTGTGAAGTTTGCACAAAATCGTTCAAGTGGTTCTTCATTTATTACATTTTTTATAACAAATTAATAAGTATTTTTTTGGAGTTTATAAAATCTATGGAAATTTTTTATACTTACATATTTTATAATATAGTTTTCACATATTGTATAAACGCCGAATTAAATGAAATGAATTAAATCGTAAATAATGCATTGGTTCAGGCTGTGATCTTTAACGCGCGGCGGTTTCTCTTTTGTTAAGATTAATTTCCGATAGATGGCGTCACCGAAAATGACATAAAATGAATTGAATTGTTTACTATGCATTTCATCATGTGTTGATCGGACAAAATCAATAAAATAATTCAAAATTAATTGGATATTTATGTAATGTCTTTTCTTCAAATTTAATTAAGTTGGTGGTGCAGCAACGCACCTGTGGTACAGGTACTTTACTATATAATATGCTGTCAACATTTAGGCGTTTTTAAGTAAATTACTAACATCGTGTACTGAAACAGTGAAGGAAAGTCTATTTAGTATTTTACCGCTAAGTATCACCTAACGTAGTAGCTGTTAAAGGAATATTTACAATAAATTCTATTGCAAACTTTAGGGAGTTTAAAAAAGATATTGTAACGGATTCATTAAAAAAGTAAAGTAAATAAAAATAGTATTTTCCTGCTAAATATAACCACCTTTTTCTAAAACCTCCTAAAAGTATGTAACTTACCTAGAAGCTATTGAAGTTCTTTCATTTTATCCCACTGTGCAGTGTACAACAATTGTAATGCATTCTAAGTGGAAGACTTTGTGTGTGCATATACGTGTACGAATGATTATATTACTATGTATGTATGGATGTGTTTTTATGCATGTGGATGACATTACTGGTTAGAATATATCCTGTGGGGGATTTTCTATCTTATCATTTGCATGCAGCAAACAAACAAATAAACCTACATATACACTAAAAGACAGACATAGATACAAAGATTTGCCTTAGATGAAAAGCAAATGCTCTGAAATACTCACACAATCCTCCTTATAAACATTAGTTTATTGCTCTATTTGCGCCAAAAAAAATCATTGTTATACTTTTACCCTGATGTCCTCATTCCCATCTTTAACAACATCACGATTCCCATCAAAATATTATTTTGCAACATATTTAGAAGCTAGATTCTGCTGGCTTGATTTTCACAATGAAGTTGCAAATAATAATATTGATAATGATAATGATCATAGTGTGATTACGTTTATGATTACTGGGATAATGATAATGGGTATGGGTATGGGGTATGACAACGACAATGAAGAAGAGTAAGATGACGAGGATGTTAGTGGCAATGCCACAAGCATCAGTAGCAGCAACAACCATATTTGTTGATGGCATTACTGATGAGGTTGTTGA
The DNA here is from genome assembly GCA_933228675.1 of Stomorhina lunata. Taxonomy (NCBI): domain Eukaryota; kingdom Metazoa; phylum Arthropoda; class Insecta; order Diptera; family Rhiniidae; genus Stomorhina; species Stomorhina lunata. Next base: position 103,958,159 of record OW121742.1, on the reverse strand, counting down.
TGGCTCTAAAGATATTCGTTGGATGATGCTGATAATGATGCTGGCTGGTATTGCTAAGTTTTAAGCTCAATGCTTTTGTCATCATGCATTTTTCTGTTTGACTGTATGTAGTTTTTCGCTCTACATTTAAAACTAACGACTGTTGTTGATGTGTTTTTTTACTGCAATACATACATACATCTATATATATAACGATTAGTTTAGATTGCTGCTGCTGATGTTTTATACCTACTAACTACTGTTTCATATTTTACTAACACTACCACCATTATAATAATCATCATCATCACCATTGTCATTTTGCTGCCTTAACCGTAGGTGTCACACGGTGCGTCAAATAGGAAATTCCTTTCTTTTTGTTGAAAACAAAAAAAAACTAGATACTTTCTTGCTAAATATGCAGCCTTAACATTCTTTGTCAAAGGCACCTTAAAAGTTTCTGGCATAAGTAATTGAAAGTAATCCGGAATTTGTTGTTTGAAAGTTATTGGGGGACTCAAAGTTTACAAATTGAGATTTAAAGTTGAATGTTAATAAAAGAGTAAATATTGAGTACTTAAGAAACTTTAATAGTAAATCGCGTAAACTCGAAAGTTGAATTTAAGATATTTATATTATATTTAGGAATATAAGCAAATATAATTCAATTAAAACGAGTTAAGAAATTGATTATAAAGTAATTTTTAAGAAGCTCCAAAAAGTATGCAACATAATTTTCAAAATAAACATTCGAACGAGTACCAATTGGAATGTGAATTAATAATCGAAATCTGAGCAATTTAAAAAGAAACGTAAAATATACTTTAGAGTGTCTCACCTTTTTTTCTATAGAAAAGTTGACGATAGGCCAAGTTTTCAATAGAAAAGTTGACAACAGGACAAGTTTTCTATAGAAAAGTTGACGATAGGACAAGTTTTCTATAGAAAAGTTGACGATAGGACAAGTTTTCTATAGAAAAGTTGACGATAGGACAAGTTTTCTATAGAAAAGTTGACGATAGGACAAGTTTTCTATAGAAAAGTTGACGATAGGACAAGTTTTCTATAGAAAAGTTGACGATAGGACAAGTTTTCTATAGAAAAGTTGACGATAGGACAAGTTTTCTATAGAAAAGTTGACGATAGGACAAGTTTTCTATAGAAAAGTTGACGATAGGACAAGTTTTCCATAGAAAAGTTGACGATAGTACAAGTTTCTATAGAAAAGTTGACGATAGGACAAGTTTTCTATAGAAAAGTTGACGATAGGACAAGTTTTCTATAGAAAAGTTGACGATAGGACAAGTTTTCTATAGAAAAGTTGACGATAGGACAAGTTTTCTATAGAAAAGTTGACGATAGGACAAGTTTTCTATAGAAAAGTTGACGATAGGACAAGTTTTCTATAGAAAAGTTGACGATAGGACAAGTTTTCTATAGAAAAGTTGACGATAGGACAAGTTTTCTATAGAAAAGTTGACGATAGGACAAGTTTTCTATAGAAAAGTTGACGATAGGACAAGTTTTCTATAGAAAAGTTGACGATAGGACAAGTTTTCTATAGAAAAGTTGACGATAGGACAAGTTTTCTATAGAAAAGTTGACGATAGGACAAGTTTTCTATAGAAAAGTTGACGATAGGACAAGTTTTCTATAGAAAAGTTGACGATAGGACAAGTTTTCTATAGAAAAGTTGACGATAGGACAAGTTTTCTATAGAAAAGTTGACGATAGGACAAGTTTTCTATAGAAAAGTTGACGATAGGACAAGTTTTCTATAGAAAAGTTGACGATAGGACAAGTTTTCTATAGAAAAGTTGACGATAGGACAAGTTTTCTATAGAAAAGTTGACGATAGGACAAGTTTTCTATAGAAAAGTTGACGATAGGACAAGTTTTCTATAGAAAAGTTGACGATAGGACAAGTTTTCTATAGAAAAGTTGACGATAGGACAAGTTTTCTATAGAAAAGTTAGGACAAGTTTTCTATAGAAAATTTGGCGATAGGACAAGTTTTCTATAGAAAAGTTGACGATAGGACAAGTTTTCTATAGAAAAGTCGAAGATAGGACAAGTTTTCTATAGAAAAGTTGACGATAGGACAAGTTTTCTATAGAAAAGTTGAAGATAGGACAAGTTTTCTATAGAAAAGTTGAAGATAGGACAAGTTTTCTATAGAAAAGTTGAAGATAGTACAAATTTTCTATAGAAAAGTTGACGATAGTACAAGTTTTCTATAGAAAAGTTGACTATAGTACAAGTTTTCTATAGAAAAGTTGACGATAGTACAAGTTTTCTATAGAAAAGTTGACGATAGTACAAGTTTTCTATAGAAAAGTTGACGATAGTACAAGTTTTCTATAGAAAAGTTGACGATAGTACAAGTTTTTTATAGAAAAGTTGATGATAGAACATGTTTTCTATAGAAAAGTTGACGATAGGACATATTTTCTAAAGAAAATTTGTCGAGATATTAAGAGAAAATCATATTTTTTTAGAAAAGTTGACGATAGGGCATGTTTTCTTTAGAAAAGTTGACGATAGGAAATGTTTTCTTTAGAAAAGTTGACGATAGGACATGTTTTCTTTAGAAAAGTTGACGATAGGACATGTTTTCTTTAGAAATATTGACGATAATACATGTTTTCTTTAGAAAAGTTGACGATAGAACATGTTTTCTTTGGAAAGTTGACGAGGGACATGTTTTCTATAGAAAAATTCACGAGTTTTAGGAAGAATTGACTTAAAACTGCGTAGGATTCGAATCAAATTTATGGTAATTAAGAGACAATCATATTGCCTATTTTAAGGGCATTAAAAATAAAACTACTGGCTATCATGTTTATAATATAATGTAATCGCTAAATAAAAACTTCATTATTTCTTATCGTGCAGATAGCCAGCGAATTTCACAATTCTACCTAGATTTAAGATATTTTGGAAAGAGAAATAAACATTGTTCTGTCCTCTTTGTATTAAACTCGTTAGAAATTCCTTTACTTCGAGCATCTTAAAAGTATGCCATATATTTAAATCTGAAATACAACAAATTCAAATCTAGAATCAGATATAGAATGCTGCGATTCTATATCGATCGAAACCTTAGACTTTTGGGCAAATATTGTGTAACATACCTTAGGGATTTTCAAAATAATTTATTTTGCACAAAGTTTAGTAACATATGATATCTGTCTAAACATATCAGTTTACTTGTCAGAAGTTTTAGTTTAAATGAAATTCATTTACTATCAGAGAACTTCTGTCAAATATGATACAATGTAGTGATTCTTAGATGTTATATATTATTTAGGTTTTCCTAATAGTATGCTACACAAATTTTTTTGCAATATCTTACATTTCGATCAATATCGAATATGGTGATAAGACCCCTGGGTCCAAATTATGGCATTTGATATCGATCGAAAACTCAGACTTTAAGCAAATATTGTGAAATATACTTTAGGGATGTTCAAAGTTACTTCTATGGAAAAAGTTTATTGAAATTTGGTATCCATTTTGATTCGTTTTTAAAAATATTTAGTTCAATAAAAAATATTTTACTATTGTTGATCTTTTGGCAAATAACTTCAAAAAAAAAATATAGTAAACTGTTCATCTTTTAAATAATTTTGATTATCCTTAAAGTATGCTATACAAATGTTTTGAAAATATCTAAGATTTCCTTCTATATCGAATGCGGTAATTTGGCCCCTGACTTGTGTTCTCTTAAAGATCAAATTGGTCAATTTAAATATATTTATTTAAGAATAAGGCATTACTTTGAGCCTCCTAAATTCATACAACATATTTTAATACTTTAAGTAGGTGTCTGATTGTCTAGCATGTCATTGGGTTAAAATCAAATAAGAGACTTTAAGCTATTCTTTTAAAGCCAAATTAATAAATTTTATTATATTTTAGAACAAAAATTTAAGTAGTGATATTCATATACATTTCTTATATATTGTATAACAATTTCTTTGAATAATTTCCTTGTGCTCTACAACCCTTTGAGCACCACCTGTTTTTAAAGATTTCACAAACAAATTAATACGTTTACAAAAATAAAACTATTTTAATTCAAAGAACTTCTTATAATTAATTTCAAAACTTTAACTTGTTTATTTTCTCTTTAACAGAAGTGCCTTTATCTGTTTATACCACACACACACACAAGTACTTAAACACACACACATCAAACATAAAACTATTGGCATACTTTTAGGCTCACACAAACTACTCCACAATTATTATCTTTTTCTCTGCTGTTAAGCTTGTAAATCAATTTAAGTGATTTATTAATTTTATTTTCTACGACTTGGCTAAACATTTTATCTTATCCTTTTAGAACCAAACCAAAAAAATATATAATTTCAATTTACTTTATTTTCAAAACAATTAATTTTAAATAAAATCTAGGAAACAGACACACACAAACAAATTAAAAAGATAAAAGAAAAGGAAAACAAAATTTTAGATTTATATATATAAAAGCATTAGATTTTGGTCTGTATGTATTTGTAGGTATAAGTAGTTGTATATATATAAAAATGTATGTTAGTATCAGGGCATAGAAAATCCTTTACTCTCTTTAGAAAATCATTTATTATTTAACAAGAATGTATTGTTGTGGCTTTTTGTTGAAAATTTTAGTGTTTGTGTGTATGTCTAAGTATAATAGTATTTGTATGAACGTAGTATTTTTTTCCTTAGAAAAGAATTAGTTTGTCAAAGTGTTTGCTGTTAGTATCTGGTATCTGTACAATAGCATGGTTCATTTACAAGTATCTATAGTATTTGTTGCGCATTGACTTCTTAACCTAAATATTTTTGTTCAATGTTTATGAACAAAATAACAAAAAAACACAAAATAACAGAGGAAATATATATTTACTCACACACAAACCTTCAACTACTATTTCAAATAAATATACATTTATATTTTTATATAAAAAATACTAACAAAATACTTACAAAAAAAGCCTCAAATCTCATTGTTATAACTATGATAACCTCTTTTTTGTTGTTTCCTTTTTTTTCTAAAATAATAAAAAAAAATCCAAATATACAGCATCATCTACACTTTTTAAAAGATAGAGAGACAGGATCTTTAGTTTTACATGTGTGCATGTGTTTGCATAGGAAGGATATTTAGTTGTTGTGGGATACAGTTGGTGTGGAATACAGTTGGTGACAAATGACTGCAACTGACAGTGGTCTCATTAGAAATGTTTAAGGGAGCATAATAAAGTTCTAATTATTTGTTAACCTCCTAAAAGTAGGCAATATATTTTTGAAAATCTCTACTTCGCATTTTCCACTTGTATAAAATGTTGGTATTAAATTCAAAAGAAATTAGCATGATTTCAAACTCTAGTAAGATCAAAATAATTAAAATAAATAATAATGACAAATAATTACAAATAATGTCAAACAATTCCCTTATAAATTGTATGCTTTTATGATTATACATAAATCTAAATAATTTTTACTACTTCTACTTTTAAGATAATTTTTATATAGAAACAAATTTTTATCGAAAATTTTCTATAGAAAAAATTTTATATCGAAAATTTTTTTATAGAAAAAATTTTATATCGAAATTTTTTTTTATAGAAAAACTTTTATATCGAAAATTTTTCTATAGAAAAAATTTTATATTGAAAATTTATTTATAGAAAAAATTTGACATCAAAAATGTTTCTATAGAAAAACAATTAATATCTAAAATTTATCTATAGAAAAAATTTTATATCGAAAATTTTTCTATAGACAAAATTTTATATCGAAAATTTTTCTATAGAAAAAATTTTATATCGAAAATTTTTCCAAATAAAAAATTTTATAACGAAAGTTTTTCTATAGAAAATAATTTTATATTTCTGACATTTATAAAAAAAATTCAAGAATTTCTTATTTTTATAGACATTTTTCAAAAATTTCTTTATTTTTCAAAAATTTCTTATTTTTATAAGAAATTTTTCAAAAATTTCTTATTTTTATAAGAAATTTTTCAAAAATTTTCTTATTTTTATAAGAAATTTTTCAAAATTTTTTTTTATTTTTATAGAAAACTATTTGGGAATTAATTATTCGAACTTTTAAATTGAATTAATTGAGAAATTATGATTTATCAGGCTTGAGTTCATTTTTAATTTTCAAATTATAAACTTAAAAATTTGAAAGTAACTATTAAAAAATTTATTGGTCTTATAGGAAATTTTTCAAAAATGTCTTATTTGTATAAGAAGTTTTTCAAAATTTTCTTATTTTTATAAGAAATTTTCCAAGAATTTCTTCTTGCTATTGGAAATTTTTTAAAAATTTTCTATAGAAAAAATTTTCAAAAATTTCTTATTTTTATAAGAAATTTTTCAAAAATTTCTTATTTTTATAGGAAATTTATCAAAAATTTCTTATTTTTATAGGAAATTTTTCAAAAATTTTCTATAGAAAAAATATTGTATCAAAAATTTCTCTATAGAAAAAAATTTATATTGAAAATTTTTTTATAGGAAAAATTTATATCGAAAATTTTTCCATAGAAAAAATTGTATATCAATAATTTTTATATAGAAACAATTTTGTATCGAAAATTTCTCAATACGAAAAATTTTATATCGAAAATTTTTCCATAGAAAAAATTGTATATCAATAATTTTTATATAGAAACAATTTTGTATCGAAAATTTCTCTATACAAAAAATTTTATATCGAAATTTTTCTATAGAAAAAATTTTATATCAAACATTTTCTATAGAAAAAATTAAATATCCAAAATTTATCTATAGAAAAAATTTTGTTTCAAAAATTTTTCTATAGAAAACATTTTATATCGAAAGTCTTTATATAGAAAAAATTTTTTGTCGTAAGTTTATCTATCGAAAATTTTTCTATAAAAAAAAATTTGATATCGAAGATTTTATATTTTATGTCGAAAATTTTTCTATCTTAAAAATTTTATATCGAACATTTTTCTATACAAAAATTTTATATTGAAAATTTATCTATAGAAAAAAATTTATATCGAAAATGTTTCTATAGAAAACATTTAATATCCAAAATTTATCTATAAAACAATTTTATATCTTAAATGTATCTATAGAAAAAAATTTATATCGAAAATTTTCTACAGAAATAATTTTATATTGAAAACTTATCTATAGAAAAAATTTATATTGAAAATGTTTCTATAGAAAAACTTTAAGATGCAAGATTTATCTATAAAAACAATTTTATATCTATAGAAAAAATTTTCCTATAGAAAAATTTTATATTGAAAATTTTTCTAAAAAAAAAATTTACATCGAAAGTTTTCTTTAGAAAAAATTTTATATCGAAAATTTTTTTATAGAAAAAATTTTATATTTCTTATATTTACAGGAAATTTTCCAAAAATTTCTTATTTTTATAGGAAATTTAAAAAAAAATTTTAGGAAATTTTTAAAAAATTTCCTATTTTTATAAGAAAATTTTCAAAAATTTAAAATTCTATAGGAAATGTTTCAAAAATTTCTTGTTTTTATAGGAAATTTAAAAAAAAAATTATAGGAAATTTTTAAAAAAATGTATAGGAAATTTTTCAAAAATTTCCTATTTTTATAAGAAATTTTTCAAAAATTTAATATTTTTATAGGAAATTTTTCAAAAAATTCCTATTTTTATAGAAAAATTTTCAAAAATTTCCTACTTCTATAAGAAAATTTTCAAAAATTTAAAATTTTTATAGGAAATTTTTCAAAAATTTCTTGTTTTTATAGGAAATTTTTCGAAATTTTCTTATTTTTATAGGAAATTTTTCAAAAATTTCGTATTTTTATAGGAAATTTTTCAAAAGTTTTTATTTTTATGTAAAATTTTTCACACATTTTTCAAATATTTCTTATTTTTATAGAATATTTTTTTAAATTGCTTATTTTTATAGGATTTTTTTCAAAAATTTCCTATTATTATTTTTCAAAAATTTCTTATTTTTACAAGAAATTTTTCAAAAATTTCTTTTCTTTATAGAATTTTTTTCGAAAATTTCTCATCCAAAATGTTTCTATAGAAAAAATTTAATATCCAAAATTTATCTATAGGGAAAATGTTATATCGAAAATTTGTCTATAGAAAAAAATTCATATTGAAAATTTTTCTGTAGAAAAAATTTGGTATCGAAAATTTTATATTTTATTACAAAAATTTTTCTATTTAAAAATTTTTTTATCAAAAAATTTTCTATATAAAAAATTGTATATCGAAAATTTTTCTATACAAAAAATTTTCTGTATAAAAAATTTTATATCATTAATTTCTCTTGAAAATTTCTCTATATAAAAAATTTTATATCAAAAATTTTTATATAGAAAAAATTGTATGTCGAAAATTTTTCTATAAAAAAAATCGAAAGTGTTTCAATAGAAAAATTTTATATTAAAAATTTTTCTATAGAAAAAAATTTATATTGAAAATTTTTCTATAGAAAAAAATTTATATTGAAAATTTTTCTATAGAAAAAATTTTATATCGAAAATTTTTCTATAGAATAAAATTTATATCGAAAATTTTTCTGTAGAAAAAAATTTATATCGAAAATTTTTCTATAGAAAACGTTTTATATAGAACATTTTTTTATGGAAATTTTTATATTGAAAATCTTTCTAAAGAAAAAATTTTATATCGAAAGTTTTTCTATAGAAAAAATTTTATATCGAAAATTTTTCCAAATAAAAAATTTTATAACGAAAATTTTTCTATAGAAAATAATTTTATATTTCTGACATTTATAAAAAAAATTCAAGAATTTCTTATTTTTATAGACATTTTTCAAAAATTTCTTTATTTTTCAAAAATTTCTTATTTTTATAAGAAATTTTTCAAAAATTTCTTATTTTTATAAGAAATTTTTCAAAAATTTTCTTATTTTTATAAGAAATTTTTCAAAATTTTTTTTTATTTTTATAGAAAACTATTTGGGAATTAATTATTCGAACTTTTAAATTGAATTAATTGAGAAATTATGATTTATCAGGCTTGAGTTCATTTTTAATTTTCAAATTATAAACTTAAAAATTTGAAAGTAACTATTAAAAAATTTATTGGTCTTATAGGAAATTTTTCAAAAATGTCTTATTTGTATAAGAAGTTTTTCAAAATTTTCTTATTTTTATAAGAAATTTTCCAAGAATTTCTTCTTGCTATTGGAAATTTTTTAAAAATTTTCTATAGAAAAAATTTTCAAAAATTTCTTATTTTTATAAGAAATTTTTCAAAAATTTCTTATTTTTATAGGAAATTTATCAAAAATTTCTTATTTTTATAGGAAATTTTTCAAAAATTTTCTATAGAAAAAATATTGTATCAAAAATTTCTCTATAGAAAAAAATTTATATTGAAAATTTTTTTATAGGAAAAATTTATATCGAAAATTTTTCCATAGAAAAAATTGTATATCAATAATTTTTATATAGAAACAATTTTGTATCGAAAATTTCTCAATACGAAAAATTTTATATCGAAAATTTTTCCATAGAAAAAATTGTATATCAATAATTTTTATATAGAAACAATTTTGTATCGAAAATTTCTCTATACAAAAAATTTTATATCGAAATTTTTCTATAGAAAAAATTTTATATCAAACATTTTCTATAGAAAAAATTAAATATCCAAAATTTATCTATAGAAAAAATTTTGTTTCAAAAATTTTTCTATAGAAAACATTTTATATCGAAAGTCTTTATATAGAAAAAATTTTTTGTCGTAAGTTTATCTATCGAAAATTTTTCTATAAAAAAAAATTTGATATCGAAGATTTTATATTTTATGTCGAAAATTTTTCTATCTTAAAAATTTTATATCGAACATTTTTCTATACAAAAATTTTATATTGAAAATTTATCTATAGAAAAAAATTTATATCGAAAATGTTTCTATAGAAAACATTTAATATCCAAAATTTATCTATAAAACAATTTTATATCTTAAATGTATCTATAGAAAAAAATTTATATCGAAAATTTTCTACAGAAATAATTTTATATTGAAAACTTATCTATAGAAAAAATTTATATTGAAAATGTTTCTATAGAAAAACTTTAAGATGCAAGATTTATCTATAAAAACAATTTTATATCTATAGAAAAAATTTTCCTATAGAAAAATTTTATATTGAAAATTTTTCTAAAAAAAAAATTTACATCGAAAGTTTTCTTTAGAAAAAATTTTATATCGAAAATTTTTTTATAGAAAAAATTTTATATTTCTTATATTTACAGGAAATTTTCCAAAAATTTCTTATTTTTATAGGAAATTTAAAAAAAAATTTTAGGAAATTTTTAAAAAATTTCCTATTTTTATAAGAAAATTTTCAAAAATTTAAAATTCTATAGGAAATGTTTCAAAAATTTCTTGTTTTTATAGGAAATTTAAAAAAAAAATTATAGGAAATTTTTAAAAAAATGTATAGGAAATTTTTCAAAAATTTCCTATTTTTATAAGAAATTTTTCAAAAATTTAATATTTTTATAGGAAATTTTTCAAAAAATTCCTATTTTTATAGAAAAATTTTCAAAAATTTCCTACTTCTATAAGAAAATTTTCAAAAATTTAAAATTTTTATAGGAAATTTTTCAAAAATTTCTTGTTTTTATAGGAAATTTTTCGAAATTTTCTTATTTTTATAGGAAATTTTTCAAAAATTTCGTATTTTTATAGGAAATTTTTCAAAAGTTTTTATTTTTATGTAAAATTTTTCACACATTTTTCAAATATTTCTTATTTTTATAGAATATTTTTTTAAATTGCTTATTTTTATAGGATTTTTTTCAAAAATTTCCTATTATTATTTTTCAAAAATTTCTTATTTTTACAAGAAATTTTTCAAAAATTTCTTTTCTTTATAGAATTTTTTTCGAAAATTTCTCATCCAAAATGTTTCTATAGAAAAAATTGAATATCCAAAATTTATCTATAGGGAAAATGTTATATCGAAAATTTTTCTATAGAAAAAAATTCATATTGAAAATTTTTCTGTAGAAAAAATTTGGTATCGAAAATTTTATATTTTATTACAAAAATTTTTCTATTTAAAAATTTTTTTATCAAAAAATTTTCTATATAAAAAATTGTATATCGAAAATTTTTCTATACAAAAAATTTTCTGTATAAAAAATTGTATATCATTAATTTCTCTTGAAAATTTCTCTATATAAAAAATTTTATATCAAAAATTTTTATATAGAAAAAATTGTATGTCGAAAATTTTTCTATAAAAAAAAATCGAAAGTGTTTCAATAGAAAAATTTTATATTGAAAATTTTTCTATAGAAAAAAATTTATATTGAAAATTTTTCTATAGAAAAAAATTTATATTGAAAATTTTTCTATAGAAAAAAATTTATATTGAAAATTTTTCTATAGAAAAAATTTTATATCTAAAATTTTTCTATAGAATAAAATTTATATCGAAAATTTTTCTGTAGAAAAAAATTTATATCGAAAATTTTTCTATAGAAAACGTTTTATATAGAACATTTTTTTATGGAAATTTTTATATTGAAAATCTTTCTAAAGAAAAAATTTTATATCGAAAGTTTTTCTATAGAAAAATTTTATATCAAAAATTTTTTATAGAAAAAATTTTATATTTCTTATATTAAGAATTTTAAGAATTTCTTATTTTTATAGACAATTTTTCAAAAATTTCTTATTTTTACAGAAAAATTTTAAAAATTTTTTTCAAAAATTTTTTATTGTTATAAAAAATGTTTAAAAAATTTCTTATTTTAATAAGAAAATTTTCAAAAATTTCTTATTTTTATAAGAAAATTTTCAAAATTTTCTTATTTTTATAGGAAATTTTTCAAAACTTTTTTATTTTTATAAAAAATTTTTCAAAAATTCCTTATTTTCAAAAAATAAGTTTTATATGAACATTTTTCAGAAATTTCTTAGTTGTATAGGAATTTTTTCAAAAATTTATTTTTTTTATAGGAATTTTTTAAAAATTTCTTATTTTTAAAGGAAATTTTGAAAATTTTCTTATTTTAAAAAGATATTTTTCAAAAATTTCTTAATTTTATAGGAAAAATTTCAAAGATTTCTTATAGAAAAATATTCAATTCTATCTTATTACTTTAAGTTTTTTAAAAGTATCAACACAGATATACAGAAGATATTAATAAAAGATCTAAAGACTACAATATAAAGTATCGAAATAAAAAATGCAAATTTCGCTTTACACATGTATATGTAGATGTAGAAGTGTGAATACTGTTGACAACTTCCGTTTTGAGTTAACAACAAGAGAGATACTAAAAACAGCCAACAATACAATGACACAAACAGAAATGTTAGTATATGAAGAAATTTTTGCAGCAGTTTTTCTCACTTATACATAGAATATGAAATTTTTTAATATTTGTCTGCTTTTCTTTTCTTAGATATTTTTATGTTTTTTTGTAGCTTTCGATGCTCCCATTATTCAAAAGCCAATAAACTTTGAACTGTATTTATAGGAGATTTGTTTGTACTTGTATATGTAACAGTTTTTAAGTTTTTTTTGTCTAAATGTGTGTGTCCACATAATTTTTAATATTTTTTATTTGTGTCTGCGTGGCCTTTGTTCTCAATCTCTTTAGATTTTTGTATCTTCCTTGGTTCTTTTATGACAATAATATCTTCGACCTTATTTACGATTATAATTTAGCCATTAGTTTAAATTTCTTTTTGAGCTTTTCAAACTAAACAATCTTTTAATATAACAACTAAAATTTTTCACTAAAATTTAGTTTTGTAGAGAAAATTATTCAAAACGTGAATTTTTTTAAAAAAGCGACCTAATCGACGCACTCGATAGCAAACGAAATGTAAGGTCTTTCAGAAACATTTGTGTAGCATACTTTTGGGATAACTTAAATAATATTTAACTTATAAGGTTTACAACGTTGCACAGTGATATTTCTTCATCATCACCAGAAAAAAATAGAAGGAGTGATCCTACAACGATGAATCTTTGCATACTTACTAAATTTTATATAGATAACAAAAAATCAAAAAAATTTCGGAAGCCTTGGGGTACCTACCAACGGCTATTTTTTTACATATTTTTCTCAATGAACAAGTCTCAACTTTAAACAGAATTATAGAAATTTTTTCTTCAGAAAAATTTGGATATTGAAATTTTTTCTTTAAAAAAATTATGATATTGAAATTTTTTCTTTAGAAAACTTTTTTATAAAAGTTTTTTCTTTAGAAAAAATTTAATATTGAAATATTTTCTTTAGAAAAATTTTTATATTGAAATTTTTTCTTTAGAAAAATTTTGATATTGAAATTTTTTCTTTAGAAAAATTTTGATATTAAAATTTTTTCTTTAGAAAAATTTTGTTATAGAAAATTTTTCTTTAGAAAAATTTTGTTATAGAAATTTTTTCTTTAGAAAAATTTTGTTATGGAAATTTTTTCTTTAGAAAAATTTTGTTATAGAAATTTTTTCTTTAGAAAAATTTTGTTACGGAAATTTTTTCTTTAGAAAAATTTTGATATTGTTATTTTTTCTTTAGAAAAATTTTGTTATGTAAATTTTTTCTTTAGAAAAATTTTGATATTGAAATTTTTTCTTTAGAAAAATTTTGTTATGTAAATTTTTTCTTTAGAAAAATTTTGATATTGAAATTTTTTCTTTGGAAAAATTTTGTCATGTAAATTTTTTCTTTAGAAAAATTTTGATATTGACATTTTTTCTTTAGAAAAATTTTGTTATGGAAATTCTTTGTATAAAAAAATTTTGATATTGAAATTATTTCTTAAAAAAAAAAAATTTGATATTGAAATTTTTCTTTAGAAAAATTTTGTTATGGAAATTTTTTCTTTAGGAAAATTTTGTTATGGAAATTTTTTCTTTAGAAAAATTTTGATATTGAAATTTTTTCTTGAGAAAAATTTTGATATTGAAATTTTTTTTTTAGAAAAATTTTTATATTGAAATTTTTTCTTTAAAAAAAATGTTGATATTGAAATTTTTTATATAGAAAAATTTTGTTATAGAAATTTTTTCTTAAAAAATATTTTGTTATGGAATTCTTTTCTTTAGAAAAATTTTGCTAAAGAAATTCCTTCTTAGAAAAATTTTGTTCTAAAAATTTTTTCTTTAGAAAAGTTTTGTTATGGAAATTTTTTCTTTAGAAAAATTTTGTTATTGAAATTTTTTCTTCAGAAAAATTTTGTTATGGAAATTTTTTCTTCAGAAAAATTTTGTTATGGAATTTTTTTTTTAGGAAAATGTTATGGAAATTTTTTCTTTAGAAAAATTTTGATATTGAAATTTTTCTTTAGAAAAATTTTTATATGGAAATTTTTCTTTAGAAAAATTTTTTTATGGAAATTTTTTCTTTAGAAAAATTTTTTTCTTTAGAAAAATTTTGCTTTGGAAATTTTTTCTTTAGAAAAATTTTGTTATGGAAATTTTTTCTTTAGAAAAATTTTGTTAAGGAAATTTTTTCATTAGAAAAATTTTGATATTGAAATCTTTTTTTTAGAGAAATTCTGATATTGATATTTTTCTTTAGAAAAATTTTGTTATGGAAATTTTTTCTTAAAAAATATTTTGTTATGGAATTCTATTCTTTAGAAAAATTTTGCTAAAGAAATTCCTTCTTTAGAAAAATTTTGTTCTAAAAATTTTTTCTTTAGAAAAGTTTTGTTATGGAAATTTTTTCTTTAGAAAAATTTTGTTATTGAAATTTTTTCTTCAGAAAAATTTTGTTATGGAAATTTTTTCTTTAGAAAAATTTTGTAAGGGAATTTTTTCTTTAGAAAAATTTTGTTATGGAAATTTTTTCTTTAGAAAAATTTTGCTTTGGAAATTTTTTCTTTAGAAAAATTTTGTTATGGAAATTTTTTCTTTAGAAAAATTTTTTTATGCAAATTTTTTCTTTAGAAAAATTTTGTTATGGAAATTTTTTCTTTAGAAATCTTTTGTTAAGGAAATTTTTTCTTTAGAAATCTTTTGTTAAGGAAATTTTTTCATTAGAAAAATTTTGATATTGAAATCTTTTTTTTTTTAGAGAAATTCTGATATTGATATTTTTTCTTTAGAAAAATTTTGTTATGGAAATTTTTTCTTTAAAAAAATTTTGATATTGAAGTTTTTTTTAAATTTTGATATTGAAATTTTTTATTTAGAACACTTTTCTTTAAATATTTCAAGATTCATATTTTCTTTATCTAAATTGAAATGTATTTAAAATTTAATTTTAGAAAAAAACATTCTAAAAATACCTTTCAATTGAACAACTGTCACGTTTTGAAATAGGTTATCCAATATGTTCTATTATACAATAAAATAAAATTTATATTAAATCACACCATTCTACTTCTTTTTAATATAAATACCTATAGACAACAGCATTTGTACATATTTATATACAAGTTAAACATAAATTTTTCAATAAGACCTTAAAATATTTGCTCGCACCCAAACCTTTTTTTATTACATTCATTCCTATTCTTTTTCTTGTTTTTTCATATCTCTAAGTCTAAGAAGAAGTGTAAGAAAAATGTTCCTTTGCAATATATTTTATATTAAAATATTTCTTTTTCTCACCTGTTTCTTATTTTTTGCTGATTTTCCTTTTCTTCTTTTTTTTCAATATTTCATTACAGATTGATATATCATGTCGTCAGACAAAACAAACAGTGAGTTCGATATTGACACGTACCAATTTTGTAACACTTAAATATGTAACAGACAATTGGGGTACAGATGCGAATGGTTTCAAATTGGTTATAACATCCGTTAAAGATCCAAGTAAGTTGTTATGTATTATCTTCCTTTTTTTCTTTAGTTTCGGTTTTTTCATAAATTTATATACCAGAGAAAAGAAAAATATAATAAAAATCTAATAATATTATTCAGTGAAATATTAGAACACATTTATTTCAGGAACATTTTCAAAATATTTATAACTTAATATACATAAGTACACTTTTTTATTATTTAAATTAAAATCTATACATAACATTGTTAACATCAGCTTTAGTTTGTGAACTTTGCTGTTATTTTAAATATGTAAATCCTGTAACAGGATTTTTTTTTAAATTCATAAGGATTTTTTGTTGACGATATTACATTTCATTTTCGTTAAATTCTAAAATGTCTGATTTAAATCATTTTGAATTGAAATCAAATACTCACTCGTACATACGTATGAGTGATATGAAAATCAAAAACCATAAAAAAACTACAGCATACTTTAGGGATTATGTGGAATTTTCATACAGAGCGTATAAGTGATACGAATTACGAGTATTTTGAAATAAATAATGCAAATATTACAATTTAATTAAAAATTTATAAAAAGTTTGTTGTTTAATTAATTAAAAATCTTCAATCTACACGATTTTAGTAAATGGGGAATTGATAAGACGGTTCCGTCTTGTCTACTTATTTGGTCTGCAGTTCCCCCATAAGAGTGATACTTAACTATAGAGCCATGATAGGCAAATTAGCCCCTACGGGCCGAGCACCAATCGTCATTTTCACATACACAACACGAACCAAGAAGAAAAAACAAACTAAAATACGAAAAATACTCATATGTATGATAAAGAGTGCTCTAATTAAAATTTGTAGTTGGATTTTCTTAAATAAAAATCAAACCTTTTAATATAAAAACTCTACAAAATACGCAAATATGATGACATATTATACAAAATCATTTAGCATTAAAATGTTTACTTAGTACTCGGGTTTTGCAAAATTATCGACTTTTTTCGGAAACCCTCCCATTAAAGATTTTACAGTTGCTTCTGATACGTTTTTGGAGCATGTGTTCCACCTGCGCTTAAAATCGGACATGTTCTTGGAAATCTTTCCTGTGTTCTTCAATTCCTTTTTTACCAGAGCCCAATACCTTTCCACAGGCCGAAGTTCTGGACAGTTAGGTGGATTTGCCTCTCGTGGTACAAAAATGACATTATTCTTTGAGTACCACTCAAGTGCCTTTTTTCCATAATGGCATGATGCCAAATCGGGCCAAAAAAATGTAGTCACTCTGTGCTCTCTTAAAAAGGGTAACAACCGTTTTTGTAGGCACTCCTTTATATAAATTTCTGTGTTTATTGTGCCAGATGCCACAAATACTTTACTTCTTTTGCCACAACTGCAAATAGCTTGCCACACGAGAAACTTCTTAGGAAATTTTGTTTGTTTTTTTGTGCGAAAGTCTTGCCGAACATTGCCCCGTTTATCAACAACATAAAAATCTTGACCAGGAAGTTGAGAAAAGTCTGCCAGTACGTATGTTTCATCATCCATCACACAACAGGTGTATTTTTTTATAAAATCAGACTTAAATTTTTTCGCTCGTTTTTTTGCTTCTAAGTTCTTTATAGCATTGCGATCTGGAACCTTTTGGACTTTGTATGTGTTCAGTCCAGCATAAGCTTTGACTCTATGTGCAAAATTCGTAGAACATTTCACCGTACGAGCTGCTTTTCTTAAAGAAGTGTTAGGCGCTCTTCGAAAGAGTCGCTCGACTTCGTTTGCCTTACCAATATCTGTAGGACCCTTTTTCCTCCCTGATCCAGGTTTTCTTTCAATGCTCAGGTTTTCCTTATACCGTCTGATGGCATTAGAAACCGTTCGAGGGTCAATTTTCAAATTTTTAGCTATTTTTTTAAAAGTCCATGACGGATTTTTTTGAAAAGTTTTAATTATATTTTCACGAATTTTTTTTTTTCGCAGTCCATTTTGATTGAAATAACTATTGAAAATTAATAATTTCTAAAATAATAGTATCTGATATATCTATAGAAACTAACTTGATCAAAAAATAAATTATTTCTTGCACTATGGATAAATTTTGTCTAAAATAGGAAATGCATATTTTTTTAGAACACTCTTTAACAGTCAATTTGCAACAACAAAATACATGCAAAAGAGAACAAGAAAATATTTATTTTTTCTTAGGCTCTTTATTTGTAAAATCACCAATACATTGATATTACCTATGTTCTCTTTGTGCCTACCATGGCTATAGAGCCACCTGAATCTCAGCTTGATCTCTTTTCTGCTTAATGGCCAGAATGGCTACAAAACTTACCCTTTAGCAAATGTGTAAGGTAATTAAGGCCCTTATAGCCCAATCTATTATGTTGAGCCTCAAATTCAGCTTCTTCAAGGTACAAGTCTTAGATTATGGGCTAGGTAATATTTATGACTTCAAACTAGGCACTATAACTGGAGTCTGCTATCAGGGGCTATGACTAGATACTGTGAAAAGAGAAAAATCACCAATACATTGATATTACCTATGTTCTCTTTGTGCCTACCATGGCTATAGAGCCACCTGAATCTCAGCTTGATCTCTTTTCTGCTTAATGGTCAGAATGGCTACAAAACTTACCCTTTAGCAAATGTGTAAGGTAATTAAGGTCTTTATAGCCCAATCTATTATGCTGAGCCTCAAATTCAGCTTCTTCAAGGTACAAGACTTAGATTATGGGCTAGGTAATATTTATGACTTCAAACTAGGCACTATAACTGGAGTCTGCTATCAGGGGCTATGACTAGATACTGTGAGAAGAGAAAAACAACGACTACGGAGCATGATTATTACTATGCTATAAATATAGACTATGAGAAGATAAGACTATCTCCATAGACCTTTGCTAGAGTCTATTGGCTTCTGACTTTAACTTTGACTGTAGACTATGATCAGAGATTTAAACTGTAGACTATGTCTACGGAAAATGACTGGAGACTATGACTACAGTCTCTTATTAGCGTTTATGACTCAAACTCAGTTATATATAAACTTATTATTTACACAAACAGTGACAAGAAATTATGATTTTAAACTACAGAAACTTTAACTGGATGCTATGATCTCAGACTAAGGAATATGACTGGAGAGTATAACTACATACCATGATTAGAAACTATGACTAACCCAGTAAAACTTTTCATTACCAAATAATGAGTTAAACAGTTAAACTATTGAACACGAACTACTTACTCATTCGCTGTTTAAGTCATTACATTAACATGGGGATGTCATTGGAGGCAAGTACTTACCAATTGCAGAAAAGTAATGACTTGGGTAAGCAATTTGAAAGCATCAACAACAACAGCAACAACTTTTTTGTTGTTGTTTTATTAAAAACATATATTTTTTACGAAATACAAAATTTTTTTTATGATCCCATGGGGGCTCGAACCCAGACCCTCCTACTGCTAGGCAGAGACTCTTCCACTGAGCTACTTCATATGTTGAAAACTTAGCAGCTTATAATTAATATAAACAATTTTTATTTCTAGATCCAAAATCATGTGAAAATAACTTTGTTTTTCCCTACTTTTTTTTGCTTTGTTGTAATTTTTGGAAAAATATTTTTATACGATTTTTTGTAATTATTTTAAAACTTTTTTAAAATTATTTTAAAACTTAAACAATTTAAATCTTCTTTTTTGTATAAGTTTTTATATAAGATTGACTCTTACTTACTTAAATGTTACAACCTGTTAAGGTCAAAGTCCGAGCATGTTTTAGAATTCCATGGATTTCGATCTTGTGCGAACATTTTCCAATTTTATAGGCCAAGCTTTGAAAAATGTTCCTCTACTTGGTTTTTCTATCAAAGTTTCGGACATCCTATTCTAACATTAGGTAGTGGGACATTTCAATTCTAATTTTATCCTCTTCATTGTATTTTTTTTCAAGAGAGGGTTACTAGCCCGTAATCCTAACCAATTTTTTATTGATCTTATAGGACAACTCTCGGAACATGTTAACTCACAATATTAATGGGTGTTAAACTAGCTCCCCGGGTGATACCATGAGGAGGTGTGTGTCCACAGTTGAAATGAAGGATAACCCAGATAAGTTGGGCTTACCAAGTTCTTAAAATTCAAAAATCATTTAAAAAGACTCTTTTAATAAAAAAAAAACTAAAAAAAATTGTTGCCCTTGGTGGGATTTGAACCGGGGCCATTCAGTTTAAATTACCATCTTAATTACGAATAAGTACTTCTGTAATAACTTATTATTTATTCGGATGGTATGTTGTAGTCGTTACAAGGTAACCAGTTATCAGAGTACTTGCCATTACCAAAGTTTTGCTGGGAAGTTGTAACTATTTTAGAAAAACCTCGAAATGGCTTTATTACTTTTAAGAGGAATCATCTTCCAGAAGTTATAGCGACGCATGTATTAATGAAATTTCTAGATGTGTCACTCTAACATACAATGAGGTCGATCAACAAACACAAGGATTTAAAGATCATAAAAGGAAAAAAATACAATTTTAAATGAAAACGGAGATACTGAAGTCCTCCATACAATATACCGTGATCTGTGCAATAAAATACAAAAATTAGTATGGAGGGTTAAGGGAATTTGGATAGATGAACAAGCAAGCCAAGCTGAATCAGTTGCAAGTATAGGCGACATGAAGACCTTACACAGGTTTTATCAAAAAACTATTTATTACAATAATAAATAATTGTAATGAATTGGGATCTTAGTGCAATACACTACAGTAAAACTTTAAAAAATAAATTGTTAACAAAAACAGGGCCAATGTCAACATTTGCCCTTTTAGCACTAACTATTGTAGATGAGTTTAGAGTGACATTGGCCCTTATTTTCTTATGAAGCTGTGCTGGGATGAGCTAAAGATAAGCTGTTGTAACAAAATAAAAAAGTAAAAAGAGGAACCTAATGCAATGACATCGGAAAACTGACATTGGCCTTTTTAGCACCAAGGCACAGATGTAATATATTATTTAGATTATCCTAAAAGTTTGCTACAAAAATATTTCTAAAATATCTTACATTTCGATCTACATATATTGAATACGGCGATTTGGCCTCCACGATCTTCTCACGCTTGTTTAATGGTGTTTTCGTTTTTTTTAACCTATTTTTCAATTAGAGGAAAAGGATATGAAATCAGTCACCTCATAGTCCCAAATCGTTACACTGTGCCTGAATTTTGACCCTTTTCTTTATTATCAAAGACGATACATATCTATCAAAAATAATTAGGACACGCTGATTTTAATGGAATTCATTTATTCATGTTAGCTCAGATATGGAAGATATTTAAATTTTTTGCTTGGGAAGCCCTATCCATATAATTATGATTGAAATTATCATAAATTTGGAGATAAATTAATAAAATATATTGAAAAATATATTGATATTGAAATTTTTTCTTTAGAAAAATTTTGTTACGGAAATTTTTTAGAAAAATTTTGATATTGAAATTTTTTCTTCAGAAAAATTTTGATATTGAAATTTTTTTTATTAATTTTATAAGGGGTTACCTTTAGGCTAATATGGTCAGATTTTAATTTTTATGTAAATAAAACAATGGTTTGTTTACATTTTCCAACGTTTCGTTTCTTTTTTGGAAACTTCTTCAGGGGACTTGAGTCTGTTTATTTTCTGGTGATAAATATGACAAAATATTTTTAACATTAAAAACTTATTTTTTCTTTAGAAAAATTTTGATATTGAAATTTTTTCTTTAGAAAAATTTTGATATTGAAATTTTTTCTTTAGAAAAATTTTGATATTGCATTAGAAATTTAGAAAAATTTTGATATTGAATTAGAAATTTAGAAAAATTTTGTTACGGAAATTTTTTCTTTAGAAAAATTTTGTTATGGAAATTTTTTCTACAGAAAAACTTTGTTAAGGAAATTGTTTTTTAGAAAAATTTTGTTATGGAAATTTTTTCTTTAGAAAAATTTTGATATTGAAATTTTTTTTAAGAAAAAAATTGATATTGAAATTTGTTCTTTAGAAAAATTTTGATATTGAAATTTTTTCTTTAGAAAAATTTTGATATTAGAATTTTTTCTTTAGAAAAAGTTTGTTAAGGAAATTTTTTCTTTAGAAAAATTTTGTTATGGAAATTTTTTCTTTAGACAAATTTTATTAAGGAAATTGTTTCTTTAGAAACATTTTGTTATGGAAATTTTTTCTTTAGAAAAATGTTGATATTGAAATTATGTCAATAGAAAAATTTTGATATTGAAATTTTTTCTTTAGAAAAATTTTAATATTGAAATTTTTTTTTTACAAAAATTTTGATATTGAAATTTTTTTTTAAGAAAAATTTTGACATTAAAATTTTTTCTTTAGAAAATTTTTGTAATTGCAATTTTTTCTTTAGAAAAATTTTGTTAAGGAAATTGTTTCTTTAGAAAAATTTATTATGGAAAATTTTTCTTTAGAAAAATTTTGTTACGGAAATTTTTTCTTTAGAAAAATTTTGTTATGGAATTTTTTTCTTTAGAAAAATTTTGATATTGAAATTTTTTCTTTAGAAAAACTTCGATATTGAAATTTTGATATTAAAATGTTTTCTTAAGAAAAATTTTGATATTGAAATTTTTTCTTTAGAAAAATATTGATATGGAAATTTTTTGTTTAGAAAAATTTTGTTATGAAAATTTTTTTCTTTAGAAAAATTTTGATATTAAAATGTTTTCTTTAGAAAAATTTTGATATTGAAATTTTCTCTTTAGAAAAATGTTGATATTGAAATTATGTCAATAGAAAAATTTTGATATTGAAATTTTTTCTTTAGAAAAATTTTGATATTGAAATTTTTTCTTTACAAAAATTTTGATATTGAATTTTTTTTTAAGAAAAATTTTGATATTAAAATTTTTTCTTTAGAAAATTTTTGTAATTTCAATTTTTTCTTTAGAAAAATTTTGTTAAGGAAATTGTTTCTTTAGAAAAATTTATTATGGAAACTTTTTCTTTAGAAAAATTTTGTTATGGAATTTTTTTCTTTAGAAAAATTTTGATATTGACATTTTTTCTTTAGAAAAATTTCGATATTGAAATTTTTTCTTTAGAAAAATTTCGATATTGAAATTTTTTCTTTAGAAAAACTTCGATATTAAAATTTTTCTTTAGAAAAATTTTGATATTAAAATTTTTTCTTAAGAAAAATTTGATATTGAAATTTTTTCTTTAAAAAAATTTAAATATTGAAATTTTTTCTTTAGAAAAATTTTGATATTGAAATTTTTTCTTTAGAAAAATTTTGATATTGAAATTTTTTCTTTAGAATAATTTTGATATTGAAATTTTTCTTAAGAAAAATTTTGTAATTGAAATTTTTTCTTTAGAAAAATTTTGATATTGAAATTTTTTCTTTAGAAAAATTTTGATATTGTAAAATTTTGCTAAGGAAATTTTTTCTTTAGAAAAATTTTGATATTGAAATTTTTTCTTTAGAAAAATTTTGATATTGAAATTTTTACTTTAGAAAAATTTGATATTGAAATTTTTCTTAAGAAAAATTTTGTAATGAAAATTTTTTCTTTAGAAAAATTTTTGTAATGGAAAGTTGTTTCTTTAGAAAAATTTTGTTATCGAAATTGTTTCTTTAGAAAAATTTTGATATTAAAATTTTTCCTTATACAAATTTTGATATTGAAATTTTTTCTTAAAAAAAATTTTGATATTGAAATTTTTCTTTAGAAAAATTTTGATATTGAAAGTTTTTCTTTTGAAAAATTTTGATATTGAAATTTTTTCTTTAGAAAAATTTTGATATTGAAATTTTTTCTTTAGAAAAATTTTTAAATTGTAATTTTTTCTTTAGAAAAATTTTGTTACGGAAATTTTTTCTTTAGAAAAATTTTGTTACGGAAATTTTTCCTTAGAAATATTTTGTTATGGAAACTTTTGCTTTAAAAAAATTTTGTTAAAGAAATTGTTTCTTTAGAAATATTTTGTTATTGATATTTTTTCTTTAGAAAAATCTTGTAATGGAAATTTTTTCTTTAGAAAAGTTTTTATATTGAAACTTTTTTCTTTAGAAAAAATTTGATATTGAAATCATCTTACCCGAATCATCTGTGGGAAATATCTCTCGTATTAGTATTAGTTGTAAGAATATATATGTAAAGGATTTTGTTTCAAATTATATCTTATCCCTATACTGTTTTCTTATCCCTAAAATCATACTATTAAATTTACATAAAAAAAAAATAAAAATATGTACTTTTACCTATTTCCCCTTTGATTTCATCGCTTCATCACTTATCATGATTTTCACACCTAAATTTAGACTAGTAAATTATTGTTAAAATATTTAAACTTTACTTACTCCTAAGTATTTCCTTAAAACTTAACCGCAACTAAATATATTGTATTTCTTTCTTTTTCACACACACATATAGAACATACATGTAAGGATTTCACCTGTGGCTCAAATGGTTTTTGTATACATCCCGATTTGCTGTGTGATGGTATTAATCATTGTAGCGATAATTCCGATGAATCGGTGCATAATTTATGCCAAAGTAAGTACAAAACGATGAACAAAGTGAAATGAAATAAAAATCCCAAATAAACTATATAGAACAAAACGACTTGCAAACACTAAAAAGCTGAAAATAACTGCTTTAAAGTGATAATAAATTGTAGGAACTGTGAAGTAGAGTGAGAGTTAAAATTATCTGAACTATATATATTAACATTATCATAGATAGAACAGCAGTTATTTTGAAATAAATAGGGGTGTTCATGATATGAAGTTTGTAACAATGAAGTTTAAAACTTAAAATATTTTTGATAATTATTTTATTTAAACGATAGTTTATGCATTATCCTTTACTTTTTTCCTTAACTAGTACAAAATATTTGGAAAAACTAACACATATATCTTGAATACCTCTACTCTTACATACAAAAAAAAAGCTTGTAGTGCTCAACATTAACATACCACCACTACATTAACATAAGAGCAAAAGTAATGCAAACCAAAATGTGAATATAATTTCCAAAAGGGGATTCATTCGCAATCACAAATAGTCCTTATTTTTACATAATTTCTGTAATTGTATTTAGTTTGTTACTTTTCGTGATTTCATTTGTATGTATATTCTGTCTGGTTTGTTGTTTTATTTTTTTACTCCATCAATTTAAATTATTATTTGTATGTTTTTGGTGTTAAATGTTGTATACATGAATTTATTATCATCTGTAAAAGTATGTGATTTTAACACAAACATTTAAACTTTCGTCTGTTTGAAAAAAGGGTACTTCATTATGCTCATTACTATATATTTGACTATATAATAATGATCATTATTATGATAAAAACTCAATACACGAATTGAATTTTTATTTAAATTTATCGGCTCTTTTTTTCCCCTCTTATTTTATTGTTTAAATTATAATCTAATTGATGATTATTAACTTATTTGACTGGAAATGATGTGTAATGTTTATTATTTGTGTTTATTTTTTGCTTGAAAATATAATTACATTTCATTTATTTCGTTATCATTAAATTTATAATTAACACAAATAAATAAACAAAAGTGTTGCATATAATTAGGATGTTAAATAAAAGTAAAGTAATATTGTTTATATCGAAAGTGTTTTTTATAGAAATATTTCCAATTCTTTATAAAATTCATATAATTAATTCGATCAGCGAATAATCAATTATAGAAACTTTTCAAAATCGGGTAATAGCCAAAATTGTTTATATTGAAATTTTTTTTTAGAAAAATTTTGATATTGAAATTTTTTTTAGAAAAATTTTGATATTAAAATTTTTTCTTTAGAAAAATTTTGATATTGAAATTTTTTCTTTAGAAAAATTTTGTAATGGAAATTTTTTCTTTAGAAAAATTTTAATACTAACATTTTTTCTTTAGAAAAATTTTGATATTAAAATTTTTTCTTTAGAAAAATTTTTTTTCTTGAACAAAATTTTAATATTAAAATTTTTCTTTAGAAAAATTTTGATATTAAAAATTTTTCTTTAGAAAAATTTTGATATTGAAATTTTTTCTTTATAAAATTTTTATTATCAAATGTTTTCCTTAGAAAAAATTTGATATTGAAATTTTTTCTTTAGAAAAAATTTGTAATGGAAATTTTTTCTTTAGAAAAATTTTTTTATGAAAATTTTTTCTTTAGAAAAGTTCTGATATTATAGTTTTTTCTTTAGAAAAATTTTGATATTAAAATGTTTTCTTTAGAAAAATTTTGATATTAAAATTTTTTCTTTAGAAAAATTTCGATATTTCAATATTTTTTAGAAACATTTTGTTATGGAAATTTTTTCTTTAGAAAAATTTTAATATTGAAATTTTTTCTTAAGCAAAATATTAACATTGAAATTTTTTCTTTAGAAAAATTTTGATATTGAAATTTTTTTTATAGAAACATTTAGATATTAAAATTTTTTCTTAAGAAAAATTTCGTTATGGATATTTTTCCTTTAGAAAAATTTTGATATTGAAATTTTTCCTTTAGAAAAATTTTGATATTGAAATTTTTTCTTTAGAAAAATTAAATTTTTTTTTTTCGAAAAATTTTGATATTGATATTTTTTCTTTAGAAACATTTTGTTATGGAAATTTTTTCTTTAAAAAAATTTTGATATGGAAGTTTTTTTTTATAAAAATTTAATTTTATATTGAAATTTAAAATTTTTTTTCGAAAAAATTTAAATTTTTTGTTTTCGAAAGAAATAAATTTTTTGTTTTCGAAAGAAATAAATTTTTTTTTGTAGAAAAATTTTGATTTTGAAAAATTTTTTTTAGAAAAATTTTTATATTGAAAAATTTTGATTTTGAACATTTTTTTAGAAAAATTTTGATATTGAAATTTTTTTTAAATTTTTTCTTTAAAAAAAATTTGATATTGAAAAATTTTCTTTAGAAAAATTTTGACATTGAAATTTTTTCTTTAGAAAAATTTTGACATTGAAATTTTTTCTTTAGAAAAATTTTTATATTGAAATTTTTTCTATAGAAACATTTTCAACATCAACATTTTTCTAAAGAAAACATTTTAATATCAAAATTTTTCCAAAAAAAAATTTCAATATCAAAATTTTTCCAAAGAAAAAATTTTAAAAATTTTCATTATAAAATTTTTTCTATAGAAAAATTTTCATTATGAAATTTTTTCTATAGAAAAATTTTCATTATGAAATTTTTTCTATAGAAAAATTTTCATTATGAAATTTTTTCTATAGAAAAATTTTCATTATGAAATTTTTTCTATAGAAAAATTTTCATTATGAAATTTTTTCTATAGAAAAATTTTCATTATGAAATTTTTTCTATAGAAAAATTTTCATTATGAAATTTTTTCTATAGAAAAATTTTCATTATGAAATTTTTTCTATAGAAAAATTTTCATTATGAAATTTTTTCTATAGAAAAATTTTCATTGTGAAATTTTTCTATATAAAAATTTTCATTGTGAAATTTTTTCTATAGAAAAATTTTCATTGTGAAATTTTTTCTATAGAAAAATTTTCATTGTGAAATTTTTTCTATATAAAAATTTTCATTATGAAATTTTTTCTATAGAAAAATTTTCATTATGAAATTTTTTCTATAGAAAAATTTTCATTATGAAATTTTTTCTATAGAAAAATTTTTATTATGAAATGTTTTCTATAGAAAAATTTTCATTGTGAAATTTTTTCTATAGAAAAATTTTCATTATGAAATTTTTTCTATAGAAAAATTTTCATTATGAAATTTTTTCTATAGAAAAATTTTCATTATGAAATTTTTTCTATAGAAAAATTTTCATTATGAAATTTTTTCTATAGAAAAATTTTCATTATGAAATTTTTTCTATAGAAAAATTTTCATTATGAAATTTTTTCTATAGAAAAATTTTCATTATGAAATTTTTTCTATAGAAAAATTTTCATTATGAAATTTTTTCTATAGAAAATTTTTTTCTATGGAAAAATAAAATACAATTTAGTGAACCTTATATGTTATTTATTATTTCGATTATCCTAAAAGTATGCTACAGAAATGTTTCTAAAATATCATATATTTCGATCGATGTCGATTTCGAATGCGGCGATTTTGCTCCTGGTTTCTTAACTTCTTTATTACTTTGTATTCCCCCCATTCCCTTCGAAAGTTAATTAAATCAAATCAATGAGCACAGCAGGATATTTTCAAATTGAGTTATGAACTTTATAAAAAAAATTATTAAAGACTTTATATTTCCAGCTTTCAGGGAACTTAAACGAATTTCTCAAGTAAATGATTAATGGTTTTTTGTTGTACCTCCCACCACTTTCTAATATTTGATTTAATAACAATTTATTTTCATTATTTATTGAGACAAGAAAAGAAAAAAATAAAACTTCATATTTATAAATTTGTAACAATTTACAGGTGAAACAGCTAGTACCGTGTTTGGCATGGATATGACATGGTTCGTCATGATTGTGGTTAGTATCCTGCTGATATTAAGTGCGGCCATAGTGGGCATAACAATATGCGTGTGTCGGCGACAGGAGGAGACCAATAACCAGCAAAATACAGCCATACAATGTAAGTGTATTTAGGGAAAAATGATTGGGGTATAATAAGGGAATAAATAAATAAAACATTTTCTTTTATCTCTAGTACATCACAATCTGGCTGAAACGAATGGCTCGTCGAAACATCTGCACTATACGCATGGCGGTACATTGACAAGAGAACATACACAATTACCGCCCACGTCGGGAAACTGGCATCACCCTGCGGGACCATACACCGGGTACCACCGCATGCAACACAATTACTTGAAGATGGCCACCAAAGTCCGTCCCATCTTGTGCTTGGCAAATTTCGTCAATTAGGTCAAGATCTAAATACAAATTCAGTCAATAATCTGGGTCTATCCCAAACCAATATCGCCGTCAATAATGCTGCTGCCCAAAATGCTGCCAACGCTGTGGGTGCAGCCCAAAAGGATGAATGGTTTGTTTGAGTTTTACTCGAAGGCCAAACATTTTTGAACTGAATTTCCAATTTAGATTTTTACAAATGACAAAAATTAATAGAAATTATTAAAAACTAATTATTTTTGTTAAACAAAATTTGCACAGCATTAAATGAAGTAAGTTCGAATTTTGGCTAAAATCATTAATTAAATTCTAATTTTTTGAAAAATTTTCTTTTCAGGACTGTTAAATAACTTTTTAATAACAACAAATTATTAAGTTTTGGTGGACATCACCCAGCAGGGTGTGTTTTTAAGAGATTTTTAAGTACCCAAATCTCTTAGGCTAAAAAATATCAACAACAACAACAATAACAACTACAAAAGAAAAAATATTAAAAATTAAAAGAAAATTTTAAATCAATTCAATTATTTTCTAATTAGAACAAGACATCTTTATATTTTAACCTGTAAATAATTTATAAATATTTAATTGTTTCTTTTAAATTTTTTATTTCAACAAAATTTTTTTTAAATAATTTAAAACAACTTTTGTATTTGGAGATCGCTAATACGATCAACGATCAAGCGATCATTCATTAAAAAATGTTCAAGGAAAGAATTTTACTGATCTACAAATCGAAGAATTTTTAAAGAAAATTATAATTGATCTACAGACAACGACTCGTTCAGTAGAAAATTTTGAAACTTATTTAGTTTTGGAATCAATTTAACGATGTTATACAAATTGTAATGGAAAATGACTTCAAATGATCTTAAATCATACATAAAGAAATACTGAATAGAAAAAGGTTTTAAAGATCCATTAATAAATGATCGATATGAAGAAAAATAATTTTTTTATATATAAAAATCAATGCCACTTTTCGTTGTAACTCTATAACTCAAGAACCGGCTAAACCGAACCTATCCAAACCAAATGTTTAGGCTTTGTTTGGACTATTTAGTAGATAGTTTATGTGAAGTTTGCTCAAAATCGGTACAGAGGTTCTTCATTTATCATATTTTTTGCAACAAATTAGCTTTTTTTTGGAGTTCATAAAATCCATGGAAATTTTTTATATTTACATACATATTGTAACAAATTAGCGTTTTTTTTTTTGGAGTTTATAAAATCCATGGAAATTTTTTATATTTGCATATATTTTCTATAGAACAGTTTCCATATTTTTTATAAACTCTATAAATTTTCTTCTTCTATATATATAAAAATTTGATCATGTAATGATTTGATCATATAATTGATCATGAACCGAAGAAAATTACCAAGTTAGTATGACCAAGTTCCGACAGGTAGCGCAAAGTTGTTGCGCATGAGCCGAAAAAGGTTTTAAGTCGGTACTACTAATTTTCGCCAGATGGCGCCAAATCTAAATTAATTGAGTCAAAACTAATTGAGTCGTAAATTGTGCATTTGATCATGCTATGATCTTTAGCAAAGATGATCGATCGTTGCAACAAAAAACCCTTTAATTAAAACCCTTCTGTCAATTTAGATAATTTTAAGATCTATCAACTCATGATCGAGTAGTTTTCTTTAGATATCAAACAAATCTAAATCTCATTGACTTCAATCGATCATGAAGCCACAAGTTTAAGAGATGGTGTCATTGATCGGAGTAATTACCGTTCGAAATTTTTGAAAAATTTCCTAGAAAAATAATAATGTTTTATAAAAATTTCCTATAAAAATAAGAAATTTTTTGAAAAATCTCCTATAAGATTAAGAAAATTTTGAAAATTAAAAATTAATTAATTAATTAATTAAAAAATTTAAAAAATTTTCCTATAAAAATAAGAAATTTTTGAAAAATTTCCTATCAAAATAAGAAATTTTTGAAAAATTTCCTATCAAAATATGAAATTTTTGAAAAATTTCCTACAAAAATAGGAAATTTTTGAAAAATTTCCTATAAAAATAGGAAATTTTTGAAAAATTTCCTCTAAAAATAGGAAATTTTTGAAAAATTTCCTATAAAAATAGGAAATTTTTGAAAAATTTTCTATTTTTATAGGAAATTATAAAAATAGGAAATTTTTGAAAAATTTTCTATAAAAATAGGAAATTATAAAAAAAGGAAATTTTTGAAAAATTTCCTATAAAAATAGGAAATTTTTGAAAAATTTCCTATAAAAATAGCAAATTTTTGAAAAATTTCCTATAAAAATAGCAAATTTTTGAAAAATTTCCTATAAAAATAGGACATTTTTGAAAAATTTCCTATAAAAATAGGAAATTTTTGAAAAATTTCCTATAAAAATAGGAAATTTTCGAAAAATTTCCTATCAAAATAGGAAATTTTTGAAAAATTTCCTATAAAAATAGGAAATTTTTGAAAAATTTCCTATAAAAATAGGAAATTTTTGAAAATTTTCTTATAAAAAATAAAATTTTTGAAAAATTTCCTATAAAAATAGGAAATTTTTGAAAATTTTCCTATAAAAACAGGAAATTTTTGAAAATTTTCCTATAAAAATAGGAAATTTTTGAAAATTTTCCTATAAAAATAGGAAATTTTTGAAAAATTTCCTATAAAAATAGGAAATTTTTGAAAAATTTCCTATAAAAATAGGAAATTTTTGAAAAATTTCCTATAAAAATATGAAATTTTTGAAAAATTTCCTATAAAAATATGAAATTTTTGAAAAATTTCCTATAAAAATAGGAAATTTTTGAAAAATTTCCTATAAAAATAGGAAATTTTTGAAAAATTTCCTATAAAAATAGGAAATTTTTGAAAAATTTCCTACAAAAATAGGAAATTTTTGAAAAATTTCCTATAAAAATAGGAAATTTTTGAAAAATTTCCTACAAAAATAGGAAATTTTTGAAAAATTTTCTATAAAAATAGGAAATTATAAAAAAAGGAAATTTTTGAAAAATTTCCTATAAAAATAGGAAATTTTTGAAAAATTTCCTATAAAAATAGGAAATTTTTGAAAAATTTCCTATAAAAATAGGAAATTTTTGAAAAATTTCCTATAAAAATAGGAAATTTTTGAAAAATTTCCTATAAAAATAGGAAATTTTTGAAAAATTTCCTATAAAAATAGGAAATTTTTGATAAATTTCCTATAAAAATAGGAAATTTTTGAAAAATTTCCTATAAAAATAGGAAATTTTTGAAAAATTTCCTATAAAAATAGGAAATTTTTGAAAATTTTCCTATAAAAATAGGAAATTTTTGAAAATTTTCCTATAAAAATAGGAAATTTTTGAAAAATTTCCTATAAAAATAGGAAATTTTTGAAAAATTATAAATAGGAAAATAAAATAGGAAATTTTTGAAAAATTTCCTATAAAAATAGGAAATTTTTGAAAAATTTCCTATAAAAATAGGAAATTTTTGAAAAATTTCCTATAAAAATAGGAAATTTTTGAAAAATTTCCTATAAAAATAGGAAATTTTTGAAAAATTTCCTATAAAAATAGGAAATTTTTGAAAAATTTCCTATAAAAATAGGAAATTTTTGAAAAATTTCCTATAAAAATAGGAAATTTTTGAAAAATTTCCTATAAAAATAGGAAATTTTTGAAAAATTTCCTATAAAAATAGGAAATTTTTGAAAAATTTCCTATAAAAATAGGAAATTTTTGAAAAATTTCCTATAAAAATAGGAAATTTTTGAAAAATTTCCTATAAAAATAGGAAATTTTTGAAAAATTTCCTATAAAAATAGGAAATTTTTGAAAAATTTCCTATAAAAATAGGAAATTTTTGAAAAATTTCCTATAAAAATAGGAAATTTTTGAAAAATTTCCTATAAAAATAGGAAATTTTTGAAAATTTTCATATAAAAATAGGAAATTTTTGAAAAATTTCCTATAAAAATAGGAAATTTTTGAAAAATTTCCTATAAAAATAGGAAATTTTTGAAAAATTTCCTATAAAAATAGGAAATTTTTGAAAAATTTCCTATAAAAATAGGAAATTTTTAAAAAATTTCTTATAAAAAAAGAAATTATTAAAAAAATTCTATAAAAATAAGGGAAACTTTAAAAAAAAATCGATCAGTAAAAAAGCTTTTAGTAGAAAATTTTAAGAATTTCAAAGAATCGTTTTGCAGAAATTTTTAAACTTTCTTAAAATCGTTTAAGAAAAATTTTAAAAATTTTCTATATTATTCAAAATTTATTTTTAATTTTCAAAAATTTTAATTTAAGATCAAAAACCAACTATTTTTCGGTAATTAAAAATTTTTAGTTTAAATTCATAATTAAATTATTTAGAGAAAACGCATTTAAATAAATTTAAATTTATAAAATTAACAAAAAAAAGAAAAACTAAAGCTTAAAAAAAATTAAAATAAAAAGAAAATAAATGCATTTTATTTGAAGAAGAAGAAAAAAACTCAGAACGAAAATATTAAAGAAAAAAATATAAATCTAAGTTCAAATATTTAAATTTAAGTTTCTGTAAAATAAAAATATTAACAAAAAAATAATAAATCCAACAATAATTCCAAAACCGTAAAGAAGACAACAATTACAAAAAAACAGTATTGAAGCTCAACTATTGAAATAAATTAAAGAAAAAAAACTAAATGTAAACCTTAAAAACTTCCATAAAAACTGAAAAAAACTACCATATTTAAAAACAATTATTAAAAAAAGAAGAATTTTTAAAAAACCAAAAATAAATTCAAGACAACAGAAAACCTTCCTCCCCTCCAAGACAACTACAAAAACAAAAAAGAAAGAAAATATTAAAAATAAACTAAATAGTTTTCAAATAACAAAAAATTATAAAAATTCTTTAAATTAAAAAAAAAATAAAAAAAAAGATATTTTTGGCCTGTAAACATTAAAATTTAAAATAAACTCAATATTAATAAAAAAAACTAAAAATCTTAAACCAAAAGAAATAAATAAAATATTTAAATAAAACTTAAACAAAAACTCCATAAATCTTATAGAATTTTTTTTTTATTTTTCAAATAAAAATTTCTTCAAAAATTAACTTTAATTAGTTCTTTTTTGTAAGAGACTAGAAAACTACAACAACCACAAAATTGTTTAAAATTTAAATAAATATACATATATATTATTAATATACCAACAAAAAAAAAACAAGGGATGTAAATAGTTGACAATACAACAATTTTGAAAATCATCATCATAAAAAAGCTTCAAAAGAAGCAGCGAAGCCAATATTCGATCATTTATAATGCATTTCAACATCTGGCATTACAATTTTTCTAAGTTCCGTTACCCAAAAAAAGAATCATCTACATTTCATTTTCACAGATTTTCACTATAAATAATCTAAAAGTTTAAAACAAAAAATTCAATTTTTCAAAATTTTATATTCAAGAAGTTAAAAGACAATTATTTCTTTCAGTGTCCAAGAAAAGGTGGCCAGAGAGATAAAATAGAAACTCGAAATGCCAGATTGTAGCAGTTAAAGATACCAATTTTTTTAGTCGATCAAAGTTATAAAAGTTTAAAGCCGACTAGTCAGTAAAAAATTTAGCTTAACTCTAAATTTCAATTGATCCGGTCAATGGCCTGATTTATCGATCAAGAAGTTATACTAAAAACGTTAAAGACAATTATTTCTTTCAGTGCTTAAGATAAGGTGGCCAGAGGGTTGAAATAGAAACTCAAAATGCCAGTTAGTAGCAGTTAAATATGCCAAGTTTTTTGATCGATCAAAGTTATCCAAGTTTAAAGCCGATTAGTCAGTAAAAAATTTAGCCAAACACTTAACTTCAATTAATCGATATATCGGTCAAGAAGTTATACTTAAAAGTTTAAACAGATTGATTTATTTTAGTGTTTAATATAAGGTGGCCAGAGGGTTAAAATAGAAAATCAAAATGCCAGATAGTAGAAGTTTAAGACGTTATAATTTTGGTCGATCAAAGTTTACCAAGTCGGTAAAAAGTCTAGCCAAATACTTAATTTCAATGGATCGACCAATGGCCTGATAAATCGATCAATGGAATAATATATAGATCAATGGCCCCATCGAGCAATGACCTGATCTATTTATTAGTCAAAAATTTTGCCAAACACTAATTTTCAATTGAGCGATCAATGGCCTGATCGTTGGATAATTTTCTATGGAAATCATTTCAAGAAAATGGCTATCTCACTAAAGAACTTTCCATTCTACAATTTTATCTATTAAATCCTCAGACACAATATCTTCAACCAGTACCTCTTTTCTATTTTTGGTAATGAACGTTGGTCCATTGCCTCTATTATAAAATGTTAGGTTAGAACTGATAAATGTACTTCCTTAAGTTTGATGTTGGGCATATCGGGTTATTCCCTAACGAACAGCAAAAATGTTTATTATTATCTTTTACGATAGATAGTTTTCTATACTTTCTGGGTAAGTTCGGACAAATGAAGGTAACTTAAAAATCACTTTCTTAAATGGCATATATTTACAAACTGTTAAGGCCAATGGCTAAGCGCTTCGATCTTCTGCGCTATTCTCCAATTTCGTAATGGGTTACTAGCCCGACATCCTAACCGATATTTTTATAGTTCGAACTCGTGGCTGACTTTTTTAAAGGGCGTTAAGGTAGCTAACCAGGTGATACCACGAGGAGGTCAGTGTCCACAGTTGAGATGAAAGATAACCAAGATAAGTCGGGGCTTACCAAACTAAGACCAATCAGAACCGTTGCTTGTTATCCAACATCCTCTACATCACCCAACGTCCTAACATATATTTGTATAGTCCTTATGAGATAACTCGCAACACAAGTTAGCTTAATACGTAGTTTCCCAGGTGATACCACGAGGACAGAGATGAAGGATAACTAAGATAAGTCTAGACTTCCTAAGTTAAGATCAATCGGAACCGTTGCTTACTCTCTGGACTTACTCCAAGAAAAAGTCTGCGTAGTTTTGAGTAAGAGGGGAAATGAAATTACTCTTACATTTAGCAAAGACTCCAACCAGTATTGAGTGCGGAGTTACTTCGAACTAATTTGAGTAGTTTCGTGAACACAGCTAATATAAATCATTTCAAGGAAAAGCAATTTTAGTCAAAAATTTTAGATTTCACAATTCTGTCGGTACGTTTCTTAGAAATAAGAACTCTTATCTAATCCTAGTTGCTGTGATAGCTCTAACGTATACAATATAATCAACTTCATGGCTCAGAAATTGTGATATTTTTGCTGGAAGTCCATAAATGCTCATGAAGAGTCTCAAATAGATTTCCGGCACAGTTAAAATTGTGGGGGTATCATGAGGACTCTCATACATTAGTAAGTTTTTGGACTCGACGAGACTGCCTGCCTCATATCTCCAACTACCAGAAATAATTGATCAACTTTCTAGTTGTGAGTTAGTATGGAATTGACGGAACCTTCTCATTTCTACTGGGTTTGGTTCGGATGTCATTCTTGTTGACATCATCAGAGCTGTTTTAAGACATCCCGCTTTCCTCAGAGGATAGTATACAACTGACATTACCGGGCTGTATTTGGCAATATCTGCAAAGACTCTAAAATCGGCCTGACCACCATGCATCCTGTTTTTTTTAAATGCCTCTCTCTCATACCAGAGACTCTCTAGGCAGTTTAAGGGTTGACTTTATAAAAGGATTCTGAGATAATTTAGCCGCTCACTATAGCTTTTAAAAAAAAAACGTAAAAATTTGGAAATAGGTTTCATCAATGTTTCAATAAATATATAATTATGTGAACTCTAATCAAGTCATGTTTCTAGAATCTTGTACCTTGCCGGGTCTTAACAATGAATAAAAGTTTAGGCAGTTTTTTTTTCACATTCATATAATGAAGTTCTTTAAAAAAGAGTATGATATGATGATCAAGATACCATCTTTAATCTAACTCTTTGAAATCCACTTTCCAGGTTTATGAACTCCAAATTTATGAACCCAAGGTTTTACACTTCAATGTACAATTAAGAATCAGATGAGCTGGAATTAAATAGGCAGTATAAGCCGGCTGGCCTAAATAGAACTAACCCTGCCATATTCCTAATTGTTGGAGAGACGAAAGAGTCATCTTTGTAAGAAAGTCAGAAAAGTTTATCACTCTAAACCAAAAGATTTCAGGATAATCAATCTAACGTTTGCCTAAGTAATTCCAAGTCCAAGATACGCATATGAGTAACGATAGAAAATAGAAGATCTAAATAGTATACATCATCTAAAGATGATGGAATATTTAAAACTGTCGAAGCAAAATGGAAATTACTTAATTTAATAACGGAAGTTAAATGTATTAAGAACCAAATTGTGCTATCTGCTGGTAATGCTTTTAGAAATGAAGCAGCACATTTAGGGACGCACTATGGATCAACAATTATGGTCTTGTGCATATCTCACAGTTTACTGTAAGGTCCTCTTATCTAGTCTAATCTAACGTTAAATTTGTTTATCTAGGTAGGTAGTCTGCTGAGAGTATCCCTTATGACATGGCTAGTTTTATAGAAAAGAACCCAGAGTTTAGATATTGAGGATGTTTAGAAGAATATTATAGGGTTTACTATTTCCACTCCTATGATTACTAGTTGTCAAGTGCGATTAATTAAGTATGCAGATAAATGTCTTGATCAGGGAGATCATGCAATCAGAACCATCTGTCTTTATGATTCTGACCAATAGTTGTGTACTGAATCCATACATCTGTAGTCAGTCGTACTTACTTATGGTTGCTCAGTAAAAGCAGTCTCCTATTTTAAAATGCTAATAAAAAAGGTTCAACAATCGTATATAATAATTCCCTGAAAATCTTGCACACATTTGGAGGTGGCTAGAGGCATACAAATAGATTGCAGCTCTTCTTGAATTTTTAGGAAAGCCCCAAGTCCTGCTAAATCGTCTGTTTAACAGTTTTCTGATATCGATGGTCCATGTGGGTATATACTGAAATGTAGAGCCATCTCTTCAAGAGATCTGCGACTATTCAGGAAGACAGAATACGAAGACCTACTAATAGCTCTTCTCCTCTTTAGTGGAGACATTTCAGTAATATGGTAGCTATAGTGCGATTTTAGCTGTAGGTCTTTGATGTATACCACTAAGACTACCTGCGTTTTGAGTCGGGAGCCTTAAGAGTAGAAGTTAATATAAGACCTTTTATAAGAAGTTCACCATCTGTATCTAGAATAGGTATAAGAGTAAAGTCAAAAGCATTCAGTTTAATACACAAAAATTTAACATTAACTGGATCCTTTCGAGTATCATAGGGCACCTGATATTCTAAGGGGCCCTCCATCTAACAATAACTCCATACAGCACTATCGATCTTACTAGTGATCTGTTCAACCAAATTGACCCTTTGCACGAGTATAATGTAGCTGTGGCTGCGAAAGAGATTTCAGTGGAAATTTAAAATAGAACCAAATAGCATATAAGGCTTTGGATACGGGAAAGATGAATTGGAGAAATATGTAGCCAATAGGATGCTATTTAGTGTATTTTTTAAGTACCAACACTCAGGGGATGACCCATACTTATGCTATGCATTGTGTTGGAACTAGGAAAATAGGTTGTGGGAAGGAGGAAAAAGGGATTAGTGTTTATGGACATTAGATTTGAATTTTCCTATATTGCAACTGACAGGAGAAACTTCTACGGGAAGTGAGTTTCAGAAACGTACTGTACGGCTAAAGAATAAATTTTCTCTGCAATGTGTTGTTCGGTCCACTGGCCAATCAACCACAATTGCATGTGATTTAACGGATTGACGTGTATTGCATAAGAATCTTCGGGTTTCGGGAACGAGGTCCCTGATATCGTTAGAACACATTCCAAAGTAGTACCGATAGAACAGTGTTTTACAACCTACATATACCGTTTTAAAAAACCTAGGCATTTGAATGCTTCTTTCGACACTTGAAAGATGTGCTAAGTCTAATGGACATCACATTGAATTCTCATGCCCAGAACATCAAGAGTATCTGATTATTAAATATTTACACCATCCATGGATTCTATTATCCGTGACTTTTAGTAGAGCATAGGGCCTCATCCATGTATACAGATGAAGTAACATGATCTACCGTGCGTTTATGCGTAAGCATACAACGCTGAGTCTTGGGTGCATTAAAGTCGACTCTATTCACATGACCCCATTTGGAAACGGTTTCGAGATTGCTATTCAATGATTCATTCTTGTTTTGCATCATAGCAACAATCTGTAGAAGATCCGGTTTATGATTAAAAGAATACGAATGTCAAAATTTTACTGCCATCTGCAAAAGTATAGATAGGATTGGAAGTTTGATATGAAAGGTCATTAATGAATATAAGAAATAGAGTAGGAGAAAGAACAGAGCCTTGCGGTACCCCTGAATTGATCTTGAACTCGTTTGATGAGATCCCATCTACAACAAATCTTATAATGCGATGCCTGAGGAAGCTCGATATAAAACGAGATAAGGTATTACCGACACCAAAAGCAACAAGTTTTGATAAAAATGAACCATAGAGTGTGGCTATCGAACGTCTTGAAAATATCTAGTTGACAAAATCCTTGTATTCGTATTAAATTACGGGTCGTGGGCATCAATTTGATAAATTAACAAGTAAGAAAGTGCGTGGTCAAGCATAACCATATGATACCTTCACCACTAAGGTCAAAGGTCTTCTTTTTCCTGTATAAAGAAAAATATTTGCTAAATTTTACCATCATACAAACATTTTCTCAAAACTTATATATTTAAGCGTCATTTGGACTTATATGAGAGCTAGGGTCAAATGTGGACCGATTATCTCGCAATTTGACACTTGTTACAAAAATTATGTGTGCAAAATATAAACTTAAAATTCTCATTATCTTCCGATTTACGTGCGTTTTAGTGATTTTTATCTCATTTAGTGCGTTTTGACAGAAGAGTTTGTATGGGAGCTATGGTCAAATGTGAACCGATTTCAACGAAGTACAGTGATTTAACTTTACATAAGCAGTCTTTGTTTTAAATTTCATGAAAAAATATGGATATTTATGGATAATGTATCAATTCCGGTAAATGGGACCTATGGGAGGTACCACAAATAATGGACCGATTTTGACGAATTTCAATAGCCATGGTCCCACAAAATGATCTGTGCCAAATTTCATCAAATTATCTTTAGAATTGAGACCTGTACTTTGACTACAAGGTTTACATGCGGGTCCAGCCAGACGGACGGATGGACTGACATCGCTAAAACGACTCAGAAATTGATATTGTTATACTAAAAGGTGGGTCTAAGACAAACTTATAAAACCCACTTATAAAACCCATAATGATCTTAAAAATATTTATTTGGCCACCTTAGATCAAGTGTTACCATTGTATTAAAACTTTTGAACAATGCAGGTGTCGCCGTAGTGTTATTTTAATCTTTTTTTTTAATTTATATTTTTCAAATAAAGAAAACTTCTTGAATACAAAAATATTTCAACTAAAAATGAGCAAATTTCTAAAATTTTCAGCAAAATTTACTAAATTTTCACAGCAATTAAAGGACATTTTAAAAATATTTTTTACATCATAAAACACACATCACGCACACACACATCAACAAAATCATCATTAAACATCACAATATCAATCAATGGCAATTTTATACACCGAAAGAAATTTAATGGAAATTGAAGAGAATTCCAAAAAAGTCAATTGATTTAAACCAACAAAAACAAAAAACAGAAAGAAATAGATTTGAAGGGTAAGATATTACAAACAATCTTGAATCTTAAAGACATTTACATAGACAACAAACATTTTATATAAGGGATAAAATTAATATATAGAACAACAACAACAAAATATATAAGAAAAAAAAAACAAAACCAACAACAATTATTAAGAAAAACATAATGACAATACAAAAATACAATTTATTACAACCAAAACAAAACTTCAACCAAACAATTTTTTTCTCGATTTTTCTACTTTATTACAAACAAAAATCTACGAGTAGTCAATGAAAAAATTACTTAAAACAAAAACATAAATTTTTTATAAAAAAAGAACATTATATTAAACAAAAAACAACAACTAAAAAAAATGTTTACTAATTGCTTATACTTTTTTATATAAAAAAATTAAAATTAATACCAAAAAAATTAAGAAAAAAAAAACTTATTAAAAAAAGAAACAGGTAAATTTTATAGAACTTATAGGAAAAACTCTCAAAAAATTTGAAACCAAAAAACGATATAACGAAATTTATTCAAAAATAATTTTAAAGCTAAAAAACCGTTAAAACGAAATTAGTTTTATTTTTCTCTTTCGTCTCTCTTTCTCTCTCTTTTTTATAATAATTAAACAGTGAAAATTAGTACTACCCGCCGTTTATTACAACTAAAATTATAAGACATGAATTATAATGGTCATTAAAAAAAAATTAAGCAATTATTGTAAGATGAAATTAATTAAACAAAAAACAACCTAATTAAAACAATGTGATGTTTACACAGAAAGAAAAAATATTATTAAATTGATTCCCTTAAACATTATAACAGTAGAACTATTTGGTAAACAGTTCTGCCCAACACTGCGTTAACACTAAAATTTTTTTACACATTTCAAAATTCTTTTCTTAAATTTTAATAACATTTCTATTGCTAATGAAAACACTTCTTAATAAATTTGTTAATTTTCTTTAAAATGTGTTTTTACTTTTGATTTACATAATTTTCAAACCATTAAATTTTTTTTCCTGTGTATCTACTTTTGTAGTCAGGGTATACTTAAGAAGGTAAAGTCGCAACAGAGGATTACATATTTTTCAAACCATTTAATTTTTTCCTGTGTATCTACTTTTGTGGTCAGGGTATACTTAAGAAGGTAAAGTCGCAACAGAGGATCTTGTTTATATACCTTGTTTATTATACCTGGTTGCTCTACATAGAGAAAAACTTAAATATTAGAAACAGACATCAAAAACCTAGACCAGGAATGATAAATGCCGTACAATTGAACTTTTTTAGTTAAATTCAAACCTCAAGTGTACGATAATACAATATAAAGTTTGTATTCTTTTTTTATATGAAGTGTCTTTCATTCAAATAATTAATAATAATCTTTAAATTCAAATAAAGCTAAAAAAACATATTTATCTAATCGGGTCAAATAGGACGACTATATACTATATATGTTGATATCAGCGTGTAACTCATACAGCTCATGGTTCATTCGACGTCGATATTCATTGTTGACTCAGACCGATCCTTTCAAAAACTTCAATAATAGCTTCATCGTGTTATTATATGATACAGCACCAAATAATAACATGGGGAGTATAAGCGTTTAATAGAGCAAAATTTATGTTTGTATAGAGGGGGATTTATTTCTTAGCTGCCTGCTTAGGACAAAATAGCTTCTGTTGGCAAGTAGGATTCAAGTAGGATTATCGTTATCTATGTTGACGGCGTTACCAAGGTAAACAAATTATTTTACAACATCGAAGCTTTGGTTTAAGCGATCACATGTGGTCTAATTCTTGCAGACTGTCTGCTTGTAGAGATGATCAGTTTCGATTTTGATTCATTGGCAGCTGGACCCGTTTTATAAGATACCTTCTTAATACTTGAAAAGTCGGCAATCACCTCGAGCAATGTGCTTCCCACGATATTAATGATATCGGCAAACGCAATTAGTTTGAGTTTTCTGTTGAAATTATGCCTTCAAATCGTTCGTAGAGAATATATGAAATGTGTGCAACTTAGCGCAGTTCTATTAAAACCACATGTCTTAGTTCTAGAAAAGAGACCAGAGCCAAGCAAATACAAATCGTTCTCTATGGTCGGTAGCATTCAGTATAAAGGTCAGTAGAATTTTGTATGGTACAGACCCAAGTCACATTGAAAAATTCACCAAATTGTGTTCCGAAAAAGGTTAACCTCTTTAGTTTTGCCAACATCAAATCCTAAAGCAGTGGAATAAGAATTATAGTCCTTTTCGGAGGAATTTCGTCATGAGCGTTAATGGCCCAATTATGAAATGTTCAATATCGGGTGAAAATTATCTACTTTTTTACGTTCTTTTGTAGTATCAATGGTCTGATGGACACGATAAAAACATCGTTGAATTTAATAAAAACTTATTTCATTATTTGTTTGAAACTCTAATTTTCAGCTTTCCCAGTTGAACCATCCTTTTCGTTTTGAGAGGCTCTTAATACCTACAAAGCAACTTAGTATGTCAAGGTCTGGCATGTTCTGAGAATATGTTTTGTTAACTCTTTCTCATCATCACGGCCTTTGCAAAAGTCATTTTGACACACAGACGCAAGTAAGAATAGGTCGGGTCTTGATATCGACAGTTATATGTGAGAACAGATGTCCACTTATAAATTGATGAAAATCATGAACTCTCACGGAAGTGACTAGAGGCAAACCAAGAGAATACAGTTCATCTTGAGTTTCAAAGATAGCCCCTGCTAACTCGTCAGTTTTACAGTTTCCTGATATCGATGGCCCACATGGAAAAATACTGAACTGCTGAGCTATCACTTCAAGAGATCTGCGACTATTTAAAGCCTGGTTTTAAATTCAAGAAGGAAGAATCCTGAGACTTACTGACAGCTCTTCTCTTTTGTGCTACTGTGCTACCAATCTGCTACTTCCTCAATAGCCTAAAAAAGACTTCAGTAATATGGTAGCTATCATGTAATATTAAGCAGTACGTTTTTGGATAATACCTCTAAGGCTAGAAGTCAACAAAACACCTTTTACCAGAAGTTCAGCATTTGGTTTAAACTGAATCCTTTTATGTATCTTGCGGTACCTGAATTTCTAAATGGGCCTCCAATCAGGCAGCATTATTGATCTTACAAGCGCTAGTTCAACCCAATTGAAAGAGATTTCAGAGATTTGCATCTGAAACGGGAATAGTTACAAGAGTTGTTGTTGCAACTACA
Source organism: Stomorhina lunata (assembly GCA_933228675.1). Lineage (NCBI taxonomy): Eukaryota > Metazoa > Arthropoda > Insecta > Diptera > Rhiniidae > Stomorhina > Stomorhina lunata. Next base: position 103,914,586 of record OW121742.1, on the reverse strand, counting down.
ATATTATTGGTAATATCGCAGAAGTGGCAGTGTTTGGTCGGAATCCTAAGATTTCCGAGTCATTCCGGTACGAAAACTGACGTGGCAACGAGGTATAAGAGTTAATTTCATTTAGTTTAATCTAATCCTTTCGAATATCTTCCGGTACCTAAATTTCTTAAGAGCCCCCATCAGACAGCTAGCGCCCTGTTCAACCAAATTCATCTCTTGCTTCTTTAGTGACCGCTAGAAGATAGGTACTTCTGGAGGGAAGTAGAAACCTCTTGAAAAATAGAAGCAATTAGTCTTGTTAGGATTTACCTCAATACTATTATTTTCCGACCTTTATGTCGCAGTAAGAGGGTTTCTCTAACTGTTTCAATAAACATACTATTGTTATATATGCGTATGCGATAACCTGCTTACTTACTTTTAACTCAAATTTCCTATTTTTACAACCTATTAAGGTCGAAGGCCGAGCGTATTTTATAATTCCATGCTCTCTGATCTTGCGACAACCTAGGAATTATTAAAATATCATTAAGAGTTATATAGGAAAGATAGAACACCGTCTTATGTTTTTTGTCTACCAACATATCTATTTAAGTCAGACGACCCTAATTTGACACTAATAAGACTTCTTTTAAACAAGTTTGCTTTTAATGACGAATAAACCTTCAGTGAGTCCCGCCAAGTCAAGCAGAGTAACTTACTTACTTACTCATTTACAACCTGTTGGGGTCAAAGTTCGAGAATATTTTAGAAATCCATGCGCTTCGATCTTGTGCACATATACTCCAGTTTCTTAGGACAAGCTTTAAAGATTTTCCTCTACTTGGTCTTGTCAATGAAGTTTCAGACGTCCTTTTCTAACATTTGGGGTTTTTTATCCTATCATTTTAGCTCACGTTAGCCCGGATGAAACCACGAGGAGGTCACAGTTGCGAGGAGATCATTGTCCCAATACAGAGTGCTGCTGCCTTACAACAGCTTCTTATTATACCTATCAATTAGTGTCTCTCCAATGTCTTCAGGAGCAACGATAGGTCTTAAATCGTATAAAAAGGTTTACTGCTTTAGTCTAGAAAGGCTAAACTTTTCCCAACTAGAACTCAATTTTTAAATAACTGATGTAGCAATTGAATTGTTTCTCTGGCTGTATGACATGTGGCGCAGCCTTGTTGAAACCACATGGCCTCCACATTAATTTCTTCAATTATAGGCTAGAAAAAACTGTTTAGAATTTCACGATACCGAATACCATTGACTGTTTGCACTTGACCTGCCTCGTTTTCATAAAAGAAGGTCCAATGATTCCTCCAGCCCAAAAACCACACCACGCAGTGACACGTTGAGGATGCATTTGCTTCTCGTTTATCACCCGAGAATTTTCCTTAACCCAAATACGACAATTCTGACTATTGACGAAGCCATCTAGATGGAAATGGGACTCGTCACTGAAGATGATTTTATCGGCAAAATCCGCATTTTCATGTTGTCTCCCCAATACCCAATTAACGAACTCCCTTCGCTGTCCATGGTCATCTGGCTTCAGTTCCTGAGTCAATTGAACTTTGTATGCATGAAGATTGATGCAAAGATGCAAATCTTTCGTCAAAATTCGCTGCATAGTGGATTTTGGAGGCACCAATTTACTGAGCTCGTTATCGAATTGAGGTGGATGGAGTTTGAGCGACATCATCACGTACAGCTGCGACATTTTCGGTCGATCGACTTGGTCGAAGGCACGCTGTTGTCTTCACATCACTAACAGGCCCAGTTTCGGCATATTTATCCATTAATCTCTTTTGGAGCATTATTGTGACCCCAAATTGATCGCGAACTGTAGCCGCAAAACTTTCACCATTTTGGTTAAACAATTTCACAATGAGAATGCGTTGTTCATCCGTGTAGCGCTCCATTTTTACTAACCTCGTGCCTTCTACTAGCAAACAATAACAACTCTTCAAATGTCAAACACTGACACTTCGAATCGCGCTTACTAGATGGGACACCCTTTACATTATAAGGTTTGGTAATGAAAACTACTTTCTTCTTCCCACGCATATATTAAATATGATAGGTCGATGCAGCAGATGTAAAGCTTTCTAAACCATGAAAAGTGTATCTGACACACTTTTACTAGATTTCAGTGCATAATTTGGTACAATTTCTATATAAACAAACAACAGAAAGTTGACTAGGTGTAGAACTGTGCGCAGAGCTTTCAATATAGTAGTTGCCAAAGAGTGAGTATCCAGAAGTAACTTCTGCGATTCTTTACTAAACTTTGTCCAATTCATTGATGCTGGATTCAAACTTAAAGTTCTTGTTGACTTAACCATTTTAAAGAACTTCCTACAGCGACACCTGAAATTTACTATTATATTTGAAAGCATTTGTATCCAAATTTCAAGATAAAATTTTCTTAACATTTTTTAAAAATTACCAGAAAATATACACATTTGTTTCTCTGTCTGTATAAGAAGCAAACAGCAGAGTTGTATTTTTCTGTTTGTTATTCAAATACACTTAACAAAACAAAAATTACTCAATATTCATATTTATGCAAAATACTTAAATTTAACTAAAACTGTGTAATAAAACCTTTAAAATAAACTATTTAAAACAATATTTTCAAAATTTTGCTCATTTTATTAAAAGAAATTTTCACTAAAAAATAAACATAAAACTCTAAATTAAATTGATTGTATAAAAAAAATTAGTTTTCAAACAATAAAAATATTTTAAATCAAATATTTTCTTATTTTTATATTTAATAAATATGAATATGTAACAAAAAAGATTTAGTAAATGTAGTTAATGTGTGTGTTGTAAGTAAAAATAATTAAATAAATTAATTAAGTGAAATGTTAGATTTTTTATATATTAAAAAACAAAATACAAATAATTCTAGCAGATTCTTTAAGGATTTTTATGATATTAAACAAGAAAATTTAAACTAAATTAGAGAAAGAAAAAATTTTAGATTTGTGGAAAAATTAGTAGAAATTAAAGATAACAAGCGAAAAAGAGTGATATATTCGGCAATGCCGAATCTTATTTACCCTTCACCAATGGTGTTTCCAAAATAAACTCTTTGAACATTAATAAATTTACATTACATTAGCAGAAAATATCATGAAGTAAAAAGCGGTTCCGAAAGTTAATCAATATGACTTCTTTTAATAAATAATTGTAATAAATTGGGATTTTAGTGCAATATACTAGCTTAGGTGAGTGTAACAATCTGGTAATCAGACTCACTAATACAAAAGAATTCATTACAATACCACGGACGATTGCAAAAGCACACACTCCATCATTGAAATGACCACCACGCGAAATGTTGCCAGCATCGATTCTTTTGAGGTAATTTTTGACCACTTTTTGACACATTTCAGCCATAACTTGAAGAATTATGGTCTTGGTGGCCAGTTGATATCGCCACGACGAGAAATTACGCGGCCAGTCTCTTGTGGAAACCACAAATTTTCCAAGTCGTATTCTTAAATAGCAGGCAAAAAAAGTCGGTTATCATATGACCATAACGCTCCGAATTTACTGTGACTTTTTCTGGATATAGTGGCCTCTCTTCAATCACTTGAGGATTCTCAGAACTCCAAATACGACAATTTTGTTGTTAACATATCCACAGAGTAAGAAATGTTCTTCATTGCTGAAGAAAATTTTGCTCGAAAAATCGTCGTCCATCGCCTGCTGTTCAAGGACCCATTTCACGTATCTACGATGTTGTGAATGGTCAGCTTCAGTTGTTATGTGAGCTGCACTTTAAATGGATGTAGGTGTAGATCTGAATGCAAAATACGCCATAATGTGCCGTAAGACAGTTCTAATTCCTGAGAGCGGCGAGGAATCGACCAATTCGTCAACACTTTCACTTACAGCAGCGATATTTTCAGCGGAACGATCGAATCGATGATGCACAGGCCTTACAATATTTGTAACCGCTCCAGTCTCTTCATATTTCTTAAAAATTTTGTCAATTGCTTGCGTAGTTGGACGATTATGTAAACCATAATCTCCTCTTAAAGCACGATATTTTGGTGTTGCAGAATCACCATTTTCGTAGTACTTACTTAACTTACTTAAGTGGCCTATATTACAACCTGTTAAGGTCAAAGGCCGAGCATATTTTAGAATTCCATGCGCTTCGATCTTGTGCGCATATTCTCCAATTTCATAAGCCAAGCTTGGATAGATTTTCTTCTACTTGGTCTTTCCATCGAAGTTTCGGTCGTCCATTTTTGTAGTATGTTTGGATATTTTTCATGCGTTGTGTGATACTTAAGCAATCCATTTTCGTTAACGTCAGACTTTGAACTGAAAATAAAAAATTGGTTTAACAACTTAGTTTGACAGATGTCGAATTCTAGTCCTATTAATAATCCGATATAATTCTTGAAGGCCCAGCTTCCAAAAGCTCTAGAAACCTGATTTCAACAGATTGACATGGCCAAACCGATTCTCCTGTAGATTCTGACTTAATCGGTATAATTTTTATGGGGTCCGAGATAAAAAGTTACAAACTGATTGATGAACTTATTATACACTATCTCCTATTGGTGAAGGGTATAAAATATGTAATGTATTTAATTTAACTTAAACCTTATAAAAATATTTTTCAAATTCTTTGAATTTTATTTTATTTATTAAAAAATTTATAAAAATTAAGTTTTGAAATATTTAAGAAATATAAAATATTAAAAACATAAAATGTTAAAATTCCATAGTTAAAAAAAGGCAAATAAATTATGAAATTATAAAAAGAAAAACTACAATCAATTTCAATAAAAACAACAAGAACAAAGGAAAATTTGTTATAAAACAAATTCAATTAATCAAGAAAATATTTTAACCAAAAAAATTCAAGATGAGAGATTACACATAAAGAAATTAATTTTAAAATAATATTGAATATTTATAAACCAAAAAAAAAAGTTACAATAGTCAATATTAGAAGGAAAATGGAAAGGAAAACTGAAACCAAAATTTGGTATAAACTCAAAAAAATTAAAAATAAATTACTAAATAAATAAGTTAAACAAAAGGCACTTTCAAACAAAGTCAAGTAGTAGAACAAAATTTAGAAAAACCAAAAACAAAAACACTGAAAAAATAATGACATAAAATAAAAATACAATTTTAGAGATATGGAAAATATTGAAATAAAACTTTTCGGCATAATGTAAAAATACCTAAAACAAAAACTTAAAATATCTCCAAAACATTAAGAAAAATAGCATTTTTAATTAATAACAAAAGAAAAGAGATTAAAACATATTAGAAATTAGCATTTAATTTAATATAAATAATTTTTAAAGATTAAAAAAAAACCTAAACTTTTTTTAAGTGTAACAAAAGAAACCAAATTTTCTTTAACTTTAAACCTATTTTTTCTTTAGTGTTTTAATTTTTTTACTTCTAAAAATTATTAAGAATAATTAAATTAAATTTGTAATTGTATTTAAAATTTAATTATTGTATCAAAACCAAAAGAAAAATATCCTCTAATCCCATTAAAAACAAAGGAAAGTCCCTTTTAAGTAAAAAAAAGTAAAAATCTTATTATAAAAGAATAATAATTATAATAATAATGATGAATGATGCTTTAGCTTTGTGTTAAATTTGCTGTTAAATGTAAAACTCAAAATTATAATAAAAAAAATCCATTTATAAAATATTAAAAAAGAAAAAACTTAAACATTTGTAATGGTACTATATGTTAAATATTAACACAATAACAAAAAAACGACATTTACAAAGGAAGAATTAATAATTTAAACCAATAAATAAAAGGCATTAAAAATAATTAAAAGTATGTTTAAATTATAAACAGTAAATAAATGAATCAGTAACTAATTACATACAATTTTAAATAAATGACAAATTATACAAAAAAAAACCAACAACAAGAAAGAAGAACAGAAGAAATAAAATAAATAAATAAAATTAACAAAACTTTGTTTTATTTCCTAATCGGTCAAACTTAGGTTTAACACGAACAATTATAAATATTTTTCTCTCTGTGTAATGGAAATTCAAAACAGAGCTGTACTTACATATTTGTATTTTTCTTTTAATCACTAATTTCAAGGTATATTTATATGACAAGGTGGTATCTAAATATTAGGTGATTTAAATAAAATGTGATCCAAGACATTCTGGCAAGACTACTTCACAAAATTCAAGTTTTTATATGCCTTTGATATTAAGATGTATACGAGGTGTACTATATATGTTTCGGGCATACCAATTAATAATAAAAAATTTCAGTAATAACTTTTGTAAAATTTGGCTCATCTTGGAATACCCGATCGATTGTTATTTGTTTCCGACACATTAGCAAATATACATGATTCGCCGTCTCCCATATATTAACAAGTTTTTTAAAGCACCTAGGTCATACTTTTTAACTATCTCCATTTTTTGTCATATTGTAAATATAACTATAATACTATATCTGTTGGGCTAAACTCATTTTTTAATAGGTTATCATACAATTGGTCTTGACCTTTAGCTGTAGATCTTTGGAGTGAACGTTGTATCATCAGTTCCGGTGTCCATGTGTATGCCGTTCGTGCACTTTTTAAGAGTCAGGCTTATAGCATCGCTGAATACAACCAGTAAACAATGATAAGTTTTAATTACCATTGTTTCCCATATAGTAGAAATAATCAATAATGTAGATCTATATTAGACTAGTAGATTAGATTAGTAGACCTATATTACAACCTATTAAAGTCATAGGCCAAGCTTAGAAAATGTTTGCAATCTAGACCGCTTGTTTTTAATGGTTGAAAGCTAATATTTAATGCAATTTTGAATTCGAATTAGTATCATTACAGAATATTGGGCTTGACACACATTTATCTAAGTCATCCGTCTGGACGGCTGGCTGGACCCCCAAAGAATGTAATCAATTTACAGGTCGCAATTCTAAAGATAATTTGATATTGTTCAAAATCGGCCTAAAGGTCTCACTCCCGAAATTGAGACACACAAATAACTGTACCACATTTCATTGAAATCGTTCTATAATTGTCCATAGCTCCCATGCAAAAACTTCTATGAAAAGTCACTAAATATGAAGAAAAAGAAAGGCATTTGACCTCAGCGGTGAAACGTAAGGTTTAACCAGCTATAGCACATACTTGTTACTCGTATATTGTAACGCATAACAATTGGAGGTTGTATATTGGGTTTGCGGTGGTGTTTGTAACGCATAGAAATATTGGTCTGAGATCCACTTTTTAGTATACCGATCGCCTCAGAATCACTCCCTGAGTTGTTTTAACAATGTCCGTCTAGTTGGCTGACAGGCTGGCCGGATATCCATGTAAGTTTGTTATCAAAGTACAGGTCGTAACTTCAAAGATAATTTGATGAAATTTGGCACACATATTTTGGTCCAAGGACAATCCCTATACTTTTTATGCAAAATCGGATCACAATTTGGGGTGTCTCCCATAGGGGTGCCTTCGGAATAGAGGGCGTTTGTTAATTAGAGAAAGGGGTCATCAATCTCTAATTAACAAATTTGCCTGTGTAGATATCAGAACAGACTACATAGCATAAAATGTGACAGTGCATAGAAAAAGGGACCTAAGGGTAAAAAATAAGGGTAACAAAATAAGGTACAAAAATAATATTTAAATCTTCAAAATGGCTCTCCTGAACAAAACCGGGTTTTACCCTTAGGTCCCTTTCTATTTTGCGCGTCGAATATGTAAATTGTCATATTGTGTCAGAAATACCTTAATTTTGGGAGACTTTTAAATAGAAATTTTGAAGATATAGAGGTGTATACAGATGGCTCTAAAAAAGAAACATTGTGAATAATTAGACATAACATATAGCTGCAAAATAAATAACGCGTGTAGCTTATTTCAAGCAGTTTACGCGGTGTCTGAAGCAGCAAGATTAATATCTGTCATGTACTATATATAAAAGCGATATCACTATGTACATACATAATCAAGCTATTATCAAGGCATTTTGTTGTAACTCCGCATCAATTGACCTTCCCCACGTTCTAGCAGGTGCACCAACACGACGGCCGCTTCCTTGTGGACTCCAACGATGACATTTGTGCGTTTTCATGTTTCGAAGCCGTAATACAGGATGAACTTGACATTTGAGTGTTATATTTTTGTAACTTAGTTGTTGTTGATATTTGCCGAGATTTCCAAATAGTTTGAAGAATGCCGAATGCAGATTTTGCCTTATTAATATGCGATTTAATATCCTCTCGTCCTCGGGAGCAAAGTAATACCAGTCTAGAAAAACTAATAAACTTGGGGAAGCATAAACTTAGAATGGTGGTAGGTATTATTGCTGGGCATACTAATCTTAAATATATCCTTAAGAAATTACTTTCTCTGTCAATGCGTTACACTATCACATTATCCATGTTAATGTTTTTATTCTTATTTCTTTCAGCACTTAGAAGAATTAAGATCCTATCAAATTAGTAAATCATAAATCAATAAAGTTAACTTAGCTTTTTGATGGTTTTTGAAGACTTAAAGCGATAGCAAACGCAAAATAATAATGATGGAGGCTAATTTAACTGGTCTAGTGAATTCTCTCACAATCCTGTGGTATCCTCTTTCTAATCTAATCTAAAAGTGTGCACATATAAATATTTTATAAATATAAATCTATAACGGAAATTTAGTGACAATCGACCCACAAAATTTCTCTACAAAACCAAAGAAATTTATACAATTTTCCTATTGAAGTAGAGAATTTATTGATAATTTTAAAATTTCTCCTTCGGTTAAACAATTTACTGTGTTCATTTCCAAAAGGAAACTTGAAGTTTTATTTATTTCATATAAGCGTGATTTGAAACTTCGGCGAACTTTTTAAACCTTACCGATTAAATTGTAAGGTAAATTAACTGTAATCCTAATTGCTTCTATATTAACATTAGGTTTAGTAAAATTTTATTAATTTCAATTATTTAAACATTTTTATTGAATACTATTATATTAATATATATTTTATCTAAATCTATCAATATTCTTGACTTTGGCAACACTGTTTAGCAGAATAAAGAACTCACTAAACATACCCTATCAATTTCTACTGAGAACACCAGCTGCTCACTTGACAGTTCTCTTCTCGCTCTCAGCTGACAGAATCCATTCTAGAGTTGGGCATAATCGTTCATTTTAGTGATTGTTCATTTTTATTCAGTATGAAAAAAAGAACTAGTTCGTTCAGTTCGTTCACTTGTTCACTTCTACATAACAGCTGTATAATCAATAAATGAACAATATCAGAAGAACAAACAAATGAATGTGTATTGAAAAATTAAAAAAAAAAAAACTTTGTAGAATTTTTGATAGAAAAATTTTTCTATAGAAAGATGACTAAGAAAAATTTATATATTTTATAGACAAATGTCTATCAGAAAAATACTTTGCAGATAAAATCTTCGACAGAGAATGATGAACAAAAACAAATTAGAATAACAAGAATAAATAGTATAGAGAACAAAATAGAAAGAACTGACAGCAATAAAGAATAGAAATAGTTTTGAATAAAAAAGAATAAAGTTACTGAACTTGTTCACTTTGTTCATACAACTGAATCGTTCAATTGAACTAGTTCGTTCATGAACAACCCAACTCTAATCCATTCAGAAAAAAACAACATTTGCAAAAAAAAGCGATAATCTAACCTCGCGTAAAAGAATTTGGAGTGGTTTTTCGTGATAGAATTATAAGAGAAAATTATTAAACAAAATCAAATAAATACAACAGAAAATATAAACAAATAACGAAGTTTTCAAAAAAAACAAAAAGAAATGAAACAAAATTTGGATAAACGCGACATACGACCATTTGTTTATGGCGGTTTGGCATCGATAACAGCGGAATTTGGTAATTTATTGCAAAGAAAGATATTTTTTGCTATAATTGGCAGATGGAAAAGTTCCAACATTTGCAAAAATATTAAATAAACATGTTTGTGATATATTAAAAATGAGAAATGAAAATCAAATGACGCAATAAGAAATGCAATTATTGTAATGAAATTTAAAGAAATAAACAACCAGATTTCATCATATTTTGTGAATTTAATTAAAAATTCTGATAGTATTATCAGTTTTGCCTACTTTCGTTCGTTGGGGGCTTTAAGAAGAAATCTGTATATACTCAGCTACGGATGAACGACCGTTTCTAGTGCCCATGTGTAATGTATAAAAAATGCTACGATTTATATATGAGAATGTACCCAGCAGTTTCAAAATGATGGGGTTTCTCCAATATTTTAGACAAAAGCTTAAGCTTTTAGTTCGAAAAGTAGCCAAGAGCCTACTTACTATTGTTTTGATCATGTCTTATTACAATCACCTGTCGTTCCCACAGAAGTCAGTTCTTCGCATCGGAAAGACTTGGAAACCTTAGGACTCCGACCAAGGACTGCCACTTCTGCGATATTAACAATAATGTCGCTATTACTGCTTTTGAAGCTGCCTTGAAAATACTCAAGGTTGTTTCGACCTCGACTCCATCCAATGACAAACATCTTTTTAAACCTCCAGTCATTTCGCATGTCTTGGTACTGGTCTTCGATTTTAAAACAACAGGGCAACCTACTAAATCCCCCCTCCTCAAGACTACTCGCCCATGTAACCGACTGTTGCTGCCTTGTTTTCCTCTTGGTGTTATCTTTTAAGTTGTTTATTTTCATTATTTACATTAAAGTCATGTTATTTTTTATTATAATTTTCAAAAAAATTATTTGTTTACATCACGATAATGTGCCTAACGATGATGATGATAATGATTATTATTATTAAAATTTGCCATTTGTTTGTTCTATTAGGCACATTTCCAATTGACACCACAAAGACCCGCCTCCAGATTCAAGGTCAAACAATTGATCAAGCTTTTTCAAAACTGCGATATCGTGGCATGACGGATGCTTTTATAAAGATTAGCAAAGAAGAGGGTTTGAGGGCATTATATTCAGGGTAAGTAAATAAAAAACTATAAAATATGTGCCCACATTGTTTGTTTTATATGTTATACGTATATTCTTAGAAACATGGGATTCCCAACAGGTGGTTTTTATGTGTCGGATACTTTTATGTCATATTGAATATACAAATAGCGAATATTTTACTACAAAAGTACAAAAATGTTGAAACTTTAAATTTCCATATATAAAAATAGTGAAATTTTGAAAATTTCCCTGCATAAAAATAGAGAAATTTTTTAAAATTTTCCTATATAAATATAGTGAAATTTTGAAAATTTCCCTATATAAATATAGTGAAATTTTGAAAATTTCCCTATATAAATATAGTGAAATTTTGAAAATTTCCCTATATAAATATAGTGAAATTTTGAAAATTTCCCTATATAAAAATAGTGAAATTTTGAAAATTTCCCTATATAAATACAGTGAAATTTTGAAAATTTCCCTATATAAATATAGTGAAATTTTGAAAATTTCCCTATATAAATATAGTGAAATTTTGAAAATTTCCCTATATAAATATAGTGAATTTAGAAAATTTCCCTATATAAATATAGGGAAATTTTGAAAATTTCCCTATATAAATACAGTGAAATTTTGAAAATTTTCCTATATAAATATAGTGAAATTTTGAAAATTTCCCTATATAAATATAGTGAAATTTTGAAAATTTCCCTATATAAATATAGTGAAATTTTGAAAATTTCCCTATATAAATATAGTGAAATTTTGAAAATTTCCCTATATAAATATAGTGAAATTTTGAAAATTTCCCTATATAAATATAGTGAAATTTTGAAAATTTCCCTATATAAATATAGTGAAATTTTGAAAATTTCCCTATATAAATATAGTGAAATTTTGAAAATTTCCCTATATAAATATAGTGAAATTTTGAAAATTTCCCTATATAAATATAGTGAAATTTTGAAAATTTCCCTATATAAATATAGTGAAATTTTGAAAATTTCCCTATATAAATATAGTAAAATTTTGAAAATTTCCCTATATAAATATAGTGAAATTTTGAAAATTTCCCTATATAAATATAGTGAAATTTTGAAAATTTCCCTATATAAATACATTGAAATTTTGAAAATTTCCCTATATAAATATAGTGAAATTTTGAAAATTTCCCTGTATAAATATAGTGAAATTTTGAAAATTTCCCTATATAAATATAGTGAAATTTTGAAAATTTCCCTATATAAATATAGTGAAATTTTGAAAATTTCCCTATATAAATATAGTGAAATTTTGAAAATTTCCCTATATAAATATAGTGAAATTTTGAAAATTTCCCTATATAAATATAGTGAAATTTTGAAAATTTCCCTATATAAATATAGTGAAATTTTGAAAATTTCCCTATATAAATATAGTGAAATTTTGAAAATTTCCCTATATAAATATAGTGAAATTTTGAAAATTTCCCTATATAAATATAGTGAAATTTTGAAAATTTCCCTATATAAATATAGTGAAATTTTGAAAATTTCCCTATATAAATATAGTGAAATTTTGAAAATTTCCCTATATAAATATAGTGAAATTTTGAAAATTTCCCTATATAAATATAGTGAAATTTTGAAAATTTCCCTATATAAATATAGTGAAATTTTGAAAATTTCCATATATAAATATAGTGAAATTTTGAAAATTTCCCTATATAAATATAGTGAAATTTTGAAAATTTCCCTATATAAATATAGTGAAATTTTGAAAATTTCCCTATATAAATATAGTGAAAATTTGAAAATTTCCATATATAAATATAGTGAAATTTTGAAAATTTCCCTATATAAATATAGTGAAATTTTGAAAATTTCCCTATATAAATATAGTGAAATTTTAAAAATTTCCCTATATAAATATAGTGAAATTTTGAAAATTTCCCTATATAAATATAGTGAAATTTTGAAAATTTCCCTATATAAATATAGTGAAAATTTGAAAATTTCCCTATATAAATATAGTGAAATTTTGAAAATTTCCCTATATAAATATAGTGAAATTTTGAAAATTTCCCTACATAAATATAGTGATATATTGAAAATTTCCCTTTATAAAAATAGTGAAATTTTGAAAATTTCCCTATATAAATATAGTGACATTTTTAAAGTTTCGCTATATAAAAATATTTAAGTAGAGGGATCGGGAAAGATAGATCATTTCCTTAAGATATTATTTAAGAACCTCTGCGAAGAAAACTAAACCATAAAATGACGCACACGATATTTTTCTATTTCAATATTTATTCACGTTTTTCTAAAAACTCATTCCATGCACAAATAAAACGATTATTGTCAGGTGGAAGTAATAAATCCTAAAGCGATACAAATATAGAATTTTATCGAAAATTAAATGAAAACAAAACTAAAAAAAAGTAAATAAAAGCAAAATAAATGAATATCAAATTATTAATACATAAATAGCTCAGGTCATAATCCGTTGCAAATAGTCTAGCAACGTAAGATTTACTAATCGGTATATCAATTTAAAAAATTTCGGTAGAAATAATATAAAATTTGTTTTGTTTGCTATACTGATTTGCAAGTACCATGTTGCTAGACTCTTTGCAACGGATTGTGAACTGGTCTCATGATATTTTAGTCAGTTTAAAAATTAAACTTTGAACAGCCATAAAGTCTAAACAAAAGCATATTGCACTAAATTGAAGGTGCTAATATGCAAAATTTTTATTATTTTTGTGATTTTTATAGAAAATATATTCTTTCATAAAATTTAAAAAAAAAATCTTTATATCAATTTTTTTTTTATTGCCGTGTAAGTTAATGTTTAGAAAAGTCGTTTTCTTATCTATTAAGGGCCTTTTGTTAGACTTTAATGTTTTTAATCTGTAAAATATTTAATTAGAAACATAATCATAAAGATCTGGTCAAAACTGGTTTAATATATAGAATTAAGATCTTTGCTGTTCAAATATTTATGCTAACTAGGTCAAAATGTCTCAGTCGTTTTTATATATTTCAAAAGAAAGCCTAAAAGCATTTTTCTTTATCAACTATTTTATACTTAATACTTTCAATTTATTAGCTCTAAATGTTATAGAATTTATAGCGCTAATTAAATCAAGTTATTAACTAATTATTTTATTACTATATTTTTACATTTTGCTAGTTGCTATTGTAAATTATATCATTGTTCTTAAAACAGTGGGAGCTGCTTCGCTTTTTCATGTTTGAAGAACTTAAATTTGCGGAATTCATTATTTTGCGGATTTTCGTTATTGAGATTTCTTTTAGCAGTTGCATATACATTTTCTATTGGCTTGAGATCAGGACTTTGTGGTGGCTAGTCCAGAACTTCAATATTTAAGCTCGAAAGTTAAAACTTCATTATCCCTTAAAACGTACTTTGGGTCATTGTCATGCTAAAAAATGTAATGGACGGTATATTTTCAAAAAAATACGGTTCCATAACATTTTACAAAATGCTTTAATAACGATATTGTTGCATTACTTCATTAATTTCAATTGGTCCCAAACTACGACATTGGGCCCAAAGTCACCCCAGACCACTATAGAAGCGTCGCATTTTTATACTGTAGGACTTATATTTGTATTATTTTTTTATTACAAACTTAAAGCTAATATGTTGTATTACTCTTTTTATACCCACCAACAAAAATAATTGGGGGTATATTGAGATTGTCATTCCGTTTATTATTTCCTTAATATTGACTCAAAAATCAGAATTTCTGAATCCTTATGAAATTCTAAGAGCGATGTATGTCTGTCTGTCTGTTTGTCTGTCTGTTTTCGGCACGTTAAAACCTTAACAAAAGAATATAGGTCACTGAAATTTGGCATAAATATTCTTCATTTCTTGGAAAATTTTGGTATTGAAATCGGGCAAAATCGGTTCACATTTGATCATAGCTCCCGTCCTCGTCTAGGCTAATCGCTTATTTGCTAATATATGACAAATTATAACTGCTATGATCATAAAATTTGATATATAAAAGTTTTACATAAGTACTAGGCAGCATATAAAAAAAAACTTACGGAAACAGCCTAAATTCTACCTAAAATACACTTAAATGTCAATAAATGATAAACTATAATAGCTTTGGCCACTAAATTTAGCACAAGGAAGTCTTATGTTGTGTAATTTTATAACAATCGTGCAATTTTGTCACAATAGGTCACCATTTGACCATAGCTTCCATATAAAAAACTTACGGAAACACAAAAATGTGATTCCCGTTGCGTGGTTATATGGGAGCTCTAACTAAATAAGAACAGATTTCGTCCATTTTCAATACACAACTTTCTCAAGATATCAAAAATACTTTGGTAAAATTTTGTCCCTCTAGTTCTTTTCGTTAAGGGGCTATCGCACTTTTATCTGACGAACAGACAAAAACCCCCTTTTTATGTCCGTCAGATAAAGGTGCGCCTTAACGAAAAGAGCTAGAGGGACAAAATTTTACAAAAGTATTTTCGAATTCTTGAAAAGGTTGTGTTTTGGAAATGGACGAAATCGGTTCACAGTTAGTTAGACCTCCCATATAACCCCGCCACGTGAATCACTTTAATGCTGATAAATTGAATACAATTGTAATAGCTATGACGACTAAATTTAGAACAGTTAAGTTTTATGCAACTATTGGTCAGTATATCAAATTTTATAGGAATCGGTCCATATTTGACCATAGCTTTCATATAAACAACACTCCCGAAAACCATATAACCCTGCCCCGGGAAACACGTTAATGCTGATAAATTGAATACAATTGTAATAGTTATGACGACTAAATTTAGAATAGGGAAGTTTTCTGCAACTATTGGTCAGTATATCAAATTTTATAGGAATCGGTCCATATTTGACTATAGCTTTCATATAAAAAACACTCCCGGAAACCAAAAAAATGTAGCAAATGCCAGTTAAAAGCTATTTATATAAATACCAGCCATTGTGTAAAATTTTGTTACAATCGGTCAACATTTAACTATAATTCTTATATATAAACATCCTCTTTTTATATATGCAATCAACAAGATTCGGAGGTACATTCAGCATATTAAGATTGCACTAAGGAAGTTAGATAGCTACCAATCAATGTTCAGACTTTATATACGGTAGATGCATTTAGTTAGAGCTCCCATATAACCGCGCCCCGGAAATCACATTAATGCTGATAAATTGAATACAATCGCAATAGCTATGACGACAAAATTTAGAATAGGAAAGTTTTATGCAACTATTGGCCAGTGTATCAAATTTTATAGGAATCGGTTCATATTTGACTATAGCTTTCATATAAAAACCACTCCCGGAAACCAAGAAAATATGTAGCAAAGGCAAGTTAAAAACTATTAAAATAGAAACTAGGATAGCTATGGCCACATAATTCTGTAAGAATAAGCTTTATATAAATACCAGCCATTGTGTTACAATCGGTCAACATTTAGCTATAATTCTTATATATATAACATCCCCTTTTTATATCTACAATCAACAAGGTTCGAAGGTACATTCAGCATATTAAGATTGCACTAAGGAAGTTAGATAGCTACCAGTCAATGTCCAGACTAAATATAGAGTAGATGCATTAGGAACTGCTAACAAAATATATGGACCTGTCTTATTACTATTAACATGTTTATCGTAACTAAATATTAAGCTATATCCGGTTATGAGACTAAATTTTGTGCAAAGTAAGTAAATACTAGGGAAACCACTTAGATACTTTTAAATTTTGAACTAGAAAGCTACTGGAACCGAATTTAGTCCAAATATTTTACCAACAATACCAACTATCGTAACATTTTTTTCGAATTTAGTCCACATTTTGAATTAGCTGCACCCTCATAGATATATGAGATATGTTTCTAAATTTAACAGAACTTGATGGTGGATTCGGAACAGCCGAGTATAACACTCTTACTTGTTAGTTATTAGTTTTAACATAATAATACAGTAGCAAACAGGCATTTCGATAAGTCGTTTTTAGATAATAGAATAGTAAACTATGCATTTGTTATGATCTTAAGAGCATAAGCCGATGAAAGTTTCTAAGTTGTTATGGCCGATTTCCTACAGGTAGCGCCACTGAAAATTACTCAAAATAAATTAAATCGTAAACTGTACATTTGATCAGGCTATGATCTTTAGCAAAGTTGTTGCGCATGAGTCGACGGAGGTTTCTTAGTTTGTACGATTAATTCCCGATAGATGCCGCCACTGAAAATTAATCAAAATAAATTTAATCGTAAACTATGCTATATTTTTGTGATGTCTTTTCTTTAAACTTATTTTAGTTGGTGAAGCAGCAAAGCGCGCAGGGTACATCTAGTAATTTTATAACTTCCAATTACTGCTGTGACAGAAAGTGGCATGATAATAATTGTAATATTCCTTAATAATCATTTACAATTTTATGTAATCAATATTGATGACTATTATTATTTTTTGCGAAATAATTGGGTATGAATAATTTAATATGTATAATTAACTTTTCTGTTGTTGTTGCTTAAAAAGCATAGTAGGAATATGATTAAGATTATATTTAGAACAACAAAAAATGTGTACTAGACAATTTTTTATTGGTATTTTGTAGTTCATTTGCTAGAATATAGTCATAATTCAATATAGACAAGTAGTGCAAAGTATTTGACTTTGTCTTAAAGTTCCTCTGATCAAGGCAGATTTATAATATATTCAAAATATAAGACAAGGCCAAGAATTTGTATTATGTAAATAAAATTATAATAACAATATTCAGATTTAAGTGTCAATGTTCAAATTTGGTTTCTTTTGTTATAAAGATTTCGAGATCTTCTAAAAAAAATTTGATTAAAAGTTATTTGCAATTTAACCAAATGAGATGACATAAACGTTCAAAGGGCAGTCGGTTCTTCGTATCGAAACGACTCGAAATTTTTAAGATATTAACAATAATATTACAGTTACAACAACATCAAACTTTCAAAGTCTATTTATAGAATAAATTTTTGGATTATGACCTTATTCTTGCAAATTGATCGATTGAGACACCAAAATATATACATACATATGTATATTATCAAATATGTATATGAATATCTCTATCTCAAGCAGACGGACTGTTAGTATTCTAGTACTATTATGAATAATAAAAACGAAATTTTTTACTAATTTATAATTAAAAATCTGTTCAGAAAATTTCTTATAGTTCAATCTCAGAAGGTTTATAATCTGAAAAATCGTTTCTCATTAATGGAATTTTTTATTTTTACTTAAATTTGTCATTATAAAAGGCTAATATTTAATACCATACTCCTACGATAAGTTCAAAGAATTCATAGCATTGAATGCGCACGTGATTACTCTTTGTCTTGATAAGCGTAAAATATTGGGGGTAAATTTTAGTTTTAAGCCATTTCAGTTTGCAAAATTCTTTGTTTTCAATACAAAAATTTCAAATTTTCAAAATTTAAAAAGGGAAATTTTCAAAATTTCACTATATTTATATAAGGAAATTTTCAAAATTTCACTATATTTATATAGGGAAATTTTCAAAATTTCACTATATTTATATAGGGAAATTTTCAAAATTTCACTATATTTATATAGGGAAATTTTCAAAATTTCACTATATTTATATAGGGAAATTTTCAAAATTTCACTATATTTATATAGGGAAATTTTCAAAATTTCACTATATTTATATAGGGAAATTTTCAAAATTTCACTATATTTATATAGGGAAATTTTCAAAATTTCACTATATTTATATAAGAAAATTTTCAAATTTTCACTATATTTATATAGGGAAATTTTCAAATTTTCACTATATTTATATAGGGAAATTTTCAAATTTTCACTATATTTATATAGGGAAATTTTCAAAAATTCACTATATTTATATAGGGAAATTTTCAAAATTTCACTATATTTATAAAGGGAAATTTTCAAAATTTCACTATATTTATATAGGGAACTTTTCAAAATTTCACTATATTTATATAGGGAAATTTTAAAAATTTCACTATATTTATATAGGGAAATTTTAAAAATTTCACTATATTTATATAGGGAAATTTTCAAAATTTCACTATATTTATATAGGGAAATTTTCAAAATTTCACTATATTTATATAGGGAAATTTTCAAAATTTCACTATATTTATATAGGGAAATTTTCAAAATTTCACTATATTTATATAGGGAAATTTTCAAAATTTCACTATATTTATATAGGGAAATTTTCAAAATTTCACTATATTTATATAGGGAAATTTTCAAAATTTCACTATATTTATATAGGGAAATTTTCAAAATTTCACTATATTTATATAGGGAAATTTTCAAAATTTCACTATATTTATATAGGGAAATTTTCAAAATTTCACTATATTTATATAGGGAAATTTTCAAGATTTCACTATATTTATATAGGGAAATTTCCCTATTAGAGTTTAAATCGTTGGTATAGCCAGTTTTCGGCTTAAGTCGTGGATCTTTATATACATTGTCAGACTTCTTTTTAAACCGCGGATTTTTAAATAGTAAGATTTCGGTTCAAATCGTGGGTCTTTATATAGTGAGATTTCGATTCAAATCTTGGGTCTTTATAAAGATATTAATAAAAATATTAGTGTCTTTTTATAAATAATAGTTTAAATTGTCGGTCTTTATCTAGATATTAGCTTAAATCGTGGGTTTTTATCTAGATATTGGATCAAATCGTGGGTCTTTATCTAGATATTGGATCAAATCGTGGGTCTTTATCTAGATATTGTATCAAATCGTGGGTCTTTATCTAGATATTGTATCAAATCGTGGGTCTTTATCTAGATATTGGATCAAATCGTTGATCTTTATCTAGATATTGTATCAAATCGTTGATCTTTATCTAGATATTGTATCAAATCGTGGGTATTTATCTAGATATTGGATCAAATCGTTGATCTTTTTCTATATATTGTATCAAAACGTGGGTCTATATTAGTTTAAATCTTGGGTCTTTATCTAAGTATTAGTTTAAATCGTGGGTCTTTATCTTGATATTAGTTTAAGTCGTAGGTTTTTATCTAGATATTGGATCAAATCGTGGGTCTTTATCTAGATATTGGATCAAATCGTGGGTCTTTATCCAGATATTAATTTAAGTCGTAGGTCTTTACCTAGATATTGTATCAAATCGTGGGTCTTTATCTAGATATTAATTTAAGTCGTAGGTCTTTATCTAGATATTGAATCAAATCGTGGGTCTTTACCTAGATATTGTATCAAATCGTGGGTCTTTATCTAGATATTAGTTTAAATCTTGGGTCTTTATCTTGATATTAGCGTAAATTGTCTGTCTTTATCTAGACATTAGTTTAAATAGTGGGTCTTTATCTAGATATTAGTTTAAATCGTGGGTCTTTATCTAGATATTTGTTTAAATTTTGGGGGGTTTATCTAGATATTAGTTTAAATCGTCGGGGTTTATTTAATTATCTGTCTTATACTGACTTTAGATTTCTGTTGTCATCGGGGACCTTTAAAAAGTTAGGTTCAGTTATAGTTTAGCAAAAAGACATATTCTAAATATGACCATAGCGCCTATAAGCCGCTAATACCAAAATTCACTTAAATGCCCAAAATTTTGAAAATGTTGGTGTAGGGCTTCTTAATGTCAGACTTGACATATTTTATTTCTTATTTTTAACGCCTCTCTTTAATAGAAAGTATTTCTTCCCACTCCAATAAATTTTATCAAATTAATGGACTTTGGCTACAATGAATTTCAATATTTTTATTTAATTTTAAATCCATTGTCTTATTCTGTTTATGACTTTATTTGTGTGTTTTAGAATTTGGCCGGCAGTATTACGACAAGCCACCTATGGCACCATCAAATTCGGTACCTACTACACACTCAAAAGTATAGTTAGTGAAAATGGTCTTCTTATCGATCCCGATACGGGGACGGAAAAAGTATGGGGTAATGTCTTGTGTGCTGCAGCAGCTGGAGCTATATCATCCGCCATAGCCAATCCCACCGATGTTTTGAAAGTACGCATGCAAGTTCACGGGAAGGGTACAATGCAGAAAAGCGTTTGGTCTAGTTTCCATGAGATTTACAAATTTGAAGGCTTTAAAGGATTGTGGCGGGGTGTTGGACCCACGGCCCAAAGAGCTGTTCTAATTGCTTCAGTCGAATTACCTGTCTATGATTTTTGTAAATTACAGTTAATGGAATATTTTGGAGATCATATGACCAATCATTTTATGTAAGTTTAGAGAGAAGGTTCAAAGAAATCATTTTTTAACTTATGGTTTTTTATTTGTAGCTCCAGTTTTATAGCCAGTTTAGGCAGTGCAATTGCCTCTACGCCTATTGATGTGATACGTACCCGCCTTATGAATCAACGACATGTTACGGTAGTCAATGGTATGGCTACTGCGGCAACTTCCGCTAAAATCTATACAGGCAGTTTAGATTGTGCTATACAGGTAAGATAGATAATCTTATCTTTATCAAACAAAATTTATTAAACAAAAAAACTAATTTCTATTATTCTATTTTTAGACTGTACGAAATGAAGGTTTATTGGCCTTGTACAAAGGTTTTATACCCACTTGGGTACGCATGGGCCCCTGGAATGTTATATTCTTTATAACATATGAGCAACTTAAGAAATACTAAGAATTGACGGAATGTTTTAAAAAGTTATCTTATATGGCTGTTAGTTTATAAAAAAAGAACAAAACAAAAACAATACATTTAGTACAAGCTGAAGTAAAGCAAACCTCATTAGTGAAATTGAAAGATTCTTTTAAAGTTTACAACAAATCATCTCTTAAACTTCTTATTCAAATCATTTTCATTCATCCTGTAATTAGAAAAGTAAACCATTTAGTTCTTAAGTAAAATAATTAAAATTTATTTAATTCATTATTCTTTAAATACTTATCTCTAACCTAATTACTATGATATATTCTTATTTATCATTGTTTAATTTTTTTAGTTTTAGAAACTGTATTAATTTAGTTCATTTTTAAGTTTAGTGAAATTGTTTAATTTGTATGACCTTTTCCTTTTTGCTTTACAACCTTTAACATTTTTTTTATTATTTGCTTTTGAAGTATTTATGGCTGTAGCTTAAGTTTTTGAAAGAAAGTTGCATTTTTATGTGCATTTTTCATACCAAATAAAAATTTTTGAAATACAAAAACGTATTTGAAATAAATACATTATAAAAAATATTGGTTTTTATTAAAAATTTTGAAATGATTTACTTCAAAATTTCCGTTTTAAAGAAAATATTTTAAAAGCGAAGAAAATGTTCAAAGTACTTAAAAGTTTTGGACATTGTATTGTTAAATTAATACATACTTTTAGGCGCTAACATTAATATACAGTTATGTCACAGAACTCAATTCCGTTCGGAAGTGGAATGAATTCCGTATTTTGCTTCTAAAGAAAAAGTAAAACGAAATTTTTTTCGTAATGAAACCACTTTCTATTATTAAAGTGGAATTGAATTTGTACGTTTTTCTTTGTGTTTTTAATATTTGAACAATTTTTTTAATTAATCATTATCTTTTAAAATGAAGAAGTTACTGATTTCAATTGAAAAAAAAACGTGTTTTGTAATGTTTTGAAGCATTTTAATTTTTTCGGAGTCTTTCGATCGCAATTCAACTACGGAATGGTTTTAATTTAGAACGGAATTTGTGACATGCATGATAGAATGGGTGCTTTGAATCCAAAAATAAATTATAAACGAAAAAATTATGTATGAAAGGAGTTATTAAACATTCAACCTATTATTCTGTCTTCGTTATCACGTATCTAAGGGACACTGAGACAGCTCTGCAAGAGTTTGTGGCATTAATTTGTTAGGCTGATCTGTCTGGATTTTCCCAGCCACTGTGGCCCGAGATCCTGTAGGGAATCCCGCTTTGGACTAGCTGGAAGTTGAGATAACTGTGATCTCGAGCGTGATATCCGCCAGGATCTGGATTTTTCCTGTGGAGTGGGAGGAGTCCAGCAGATCCTCTTTTGAGCCCAATATCCTCTCAAGCCCATAAGTATTTGTCGCTCCTGTTTTATTATGCCCGAGTTAGTGTCACTAAAGGTCTGTTCGTCTAGATCGACCATTCCAAAGTCTTCCGACTACTTGAAACTGTGCTGCAAGGAAGTCCCATCCGTGTTAATTTTGGTTTTTGAATTTGTTTTGAAACCTGATATGTTAATCCCACGAGTATGGGGCCATCATAGCCTCCTGTGACGTGGAAATAACTAAATACTGAGGGATGCGTTAAGATATCCAGTCTGCGTACCTTTGGATTTATCTTGTCACCTATACATTTTATCCTCGTCATCGACAACATAATGCGCACTTCTCTGAATGGTGAGGACTTGTAATACGCTGATGACGTATGTCTTCTAAGCCAAAGCTTAAGTCACCTTCAAGAAAACACTAACGCTTTCACTGTTGAATTTCTGCCAGCTGGGCTGGAAATCAATATTTCCAAGGCAAAGATTATGCCAGGAGGCATAAAAAAACGAGGTTATTAGATGTTAGGTACCTTTAATTATCTTGGTAGTTTGGTTTATACAAAAGATGGCGCCGACAAAGATATTAAATCGCGTACTAATAAGAAAAAAATCTGTATTCGGCGTTCTTCGAGCTATTTGGAAATCTCGGCAAATATCAACAACTACTAAGTTAGGAATGTACAACTTGAATGCCAAATCCATCTTGTATTACGGTTACGAAGCTTGGAAACGCACAAATGCCATCGATAAGCGTCAACAAACCTTTGCAAACAAATGCTTGCGGAAAATCCTTAATATATTGTGGCCGATTCGCATAAGAAATGAGGATCTACTTAATGCGATAAACCAAATCCCTGCTTCTATAGAGGTATGTGGATAGAATAGGTGGATAGGCCACACACACTTCGATGGTCAAATACCAACACTGCTCGATTAGCGCTTCGTTCGAATCCACAGGGAAAAGGCCGTCGTGTTGGTGAACCTGCTGCTAGAACGTGGAGAAGGTCAATTAATGAGGAATTGCAAGCAGCAAAATATTTATGGAATGACGTATGCCTAACATCTCGCAATAGAGTTCGAAAGTAAAAAGGGTGGTTGAGGCCCTATGCTCCACTGGGAGTCAAGGATAACAGAAAAAGAAGTGTACACTAATCTAATGAGTTATTATATGTTACTTCCAAAGAGGATTATCGAGTTATTTCCCAACTAAGAGAAAAGGCGGGAAAAAATTGCCCATTCCAAGAGATATATGTTTGAGAAAATTGGGATGTATAAAGGTCGAAACAAAGTAAGTAAATTCTACCAAAAAGTTTAACACCAAATGGATGGTTTTGGTTTTAGTGTATCTTCTCAGATACAGAAAGCTTACTAAAACTACTGCGAATCGCTGGTATCAAATGAAAGCGATTAAGATAACACGCCTGAACAAAGCAATGATGAAGGCGTTTATATCCATCACTAAACAAAGACGAGGTTGGAATTGCAATAAAACGACCAATGGTTTGCCAACAGAGTTTTTTAAGGGAGTAATGAGTTGATAAGATTTTGTCCTGCTTATAAAATGGTTAAAGGAACGTAAACCCGATGCTTGGAGTCTTAATGTTCCTTGTAAAGTGCACAAAAAAGGAGATATAACTGTATGTGCCAGTTATAGAGGTATCGGGGTTTTCAACAGGGACGCTACAAAAGTTCAGCGACAGGTACAGCAGACGATGCCATATATCTTCCTACTCTTTTGACATTTCTCTTCAGTAAGGTTTGTCATTTCATGATGGAAAGATATACGAGCCAATAACGAGTCGAAATTATTAAAATTTACTATCGAAAAACGGAGTCTGTGGCCTCAACGTTAAGAGCGCGAATCATTTTAGGCGATGAGGCTCATTTCTGGCAGAACAGCTTTGATATAGATGGATGACATAGACTTGGAGGACATTTGGTTCCAACAGGACGGCGCCACAAGCCACACAGCGAATGTAAAAATAAATTTATTGAAAACCAAGTTTGAAGAATTGACTATTGACTACTGCATTCCATCACCCGTTTTCAAGCAATTCTTCTCTGTGGATATCTCTGGGGCTCAAATAGACTCCAGAGAAGGAACCCTGGATATCTACTCGGACGGATCTGAATCGGTATGCGGTGTGGGTGGGGGCTTCTTAATCCCACTTTTTGAGACAAAAGTAAAATTCAAGCTCCCCAAACAATGTAGTATTCTTCAAGCTGAAATCTCAGCTATACGTACCACCGAATATATTCTAACGATATTCGTTTCTGTACGGATAGTCTTGCCGCAATTCATTCTCTATCATCGGTCTACACGACATCCGTTCTCATCCGTAAATGCCGGGTATCCCTAAACGAGATGGCGAGACATTCCGACATTGAACTTCTCTGGGTACGTACGTCAAAACGTGGAGGAGGAAGAAACCATCACTCATCTCCTCTGCCACTGTTGATATTAGGACAGTCCATCTGGGATACCCTATCAGAGATCTCGAACACAAACATTCCTAAAATAAGCTCTTTTATTTGTGCTACTGGATGGCTCTAGTTGAGCCTTTTATTTATTGGAAGTTTTGAAATTTTCTTTTCTTTCCCATGTAGGAATTACAAAGGGACCTCTTTTGGACCCAAGTTTGAAGAACGTGTCATCTCACGAAATGGTCCAGTCGATTGGCCGTCTCGATCGTACGATTTGACGCCGTTAGACTTCTTCCTGTGGGGCTATAACAAGTCTATGGTTTATGCCAACAAGCCAGCGACGATTGATGAACATCGTAAGTATATCGAACGTGCAATTGCAACAGTATCGGCCAATGAATGCTTAAAACCTGTCAAAAATTCGGTTCAGCGTCAACGTGCCCGTGGTGACAATGCAAAAGATATCGAGTTCCATACATAATGGCATCAAACGTGCCTTTACAGGAACAAAGAATTTCATTAATATCCAAAACCATTTTTGTTGTATTTAAAAAAAACTTTTGTAGAGCTCTTATTGAATAACCCGTTATAAGCCTCCTTTCAATTGCATATATGATTCTATCAATCATACTGTGTGAAAGGCTAAAGCCCGAAGTAAACGAAATGCTTGGGATATACCAATATGACTTTAGCCCTATTTCACTAAGCAACAAGTCTACAATTACAA
Organism: Stomorhina lunata; assembly: GCA_933228675.1. Classification (NCBI taxonomy): domain Eukaryota; kingdom Metazoa; phylum Arthropoda; class Insecta; order Diptera; family Rhiniidae; genus Stomorhina; species Stomorhina lunata. The sequence continues at coordinate 103,888,433 of OW121742.1, read as the reverse complement.
TTCACAAGTTTACAAGTCTTGTGTGATAAAAGCGCGCATTTTGTTCGTTGTTGGAGAAGGGAAACTTCTCCAACTCACCCTTGGTTGCTTCATGGTGGATTGGCACTTCGATGTTAGGCTGTAGCTCGCCGGATTGGGGGGGATCTTTCCACATAGTAGGGTAGCACACTCACAAAAAAAATTTCGTGCCAAGATAGAAAATAAAAAGTCGATGGTTTGACGGGAAGCTAGATACAAGTAACGTTGAACAAAATAATTATTGGAGCAGGATGACCATTCGGACCAGACGGACGTTTGACAATAGCAGCTGCATTTCAATTGACCTAACGATCTTCAGGACCAGTTGGTGTGTCCTGGACAGGCTGCCCACCCCATATGACTTGACTAAGTCATCCATTGACAGAACTCTGGGCCTGCTCATTTGAGTACTGTCCCTAAACTAAAACTTACCGCAATTTCATTTTTACTCGCTACATTTCAACCGATAAATAAATGGATTACCACATAATTTTAAATGATATGTACATTTTAAATTTATTATAAGAATATTATATAAAATATATTTAGTATTTAGATGTTCTACATCAGAATTAACAAGAATATTAAAAAAAAATCAATTATTAAATATATTTATTAGGAAATAATTAATATGGACATTAAATACTACTTGACAAAGCTTATATAAATTTAATTTTGATTTAGTTTTCGTTAGACCTAGATTTAGGTTTGAGAATAAAAAAATTAATAAATTTTCTTAAAAAAAAAATCAAAAAAAAAGTGTTTTAGTTTAATTCATTTTGTTGTCGTTCATTAAATTATAATTTGTTTATCATATTATTTATCCGGTTTCTTTTTAATATTTATCTTATTTATTCAGTTAAATGTATCGTTAATTTTTTTATTTATTCAGTTATTAATTTATATGTGTTTTAATTTCTTTAAAAGATTATTATGATTTTATTTATTTACATCCTTATTATTTTTGTTAGTTTATTGCATTATCTGTTTATTTATATTTTTTTCTTTCTTATTAAACATTTATATTTTTTTTATGTTATATTATGTTTTATTTCATTTATATTTTTATTTATTATATTATATTTTATTTATATTAATTTTTTTTTATTATTTTTGATTTATACTTAAATTTAGAATCTAAATTTATCTGGCTACTGAATCAAATTCCATTTAATCCCAACTTGAATTTAAAGTTATTATCAAAAAATCTAAATTTTATTCTTCGAACAATATTTAGCAAAAAAAATTATCAATATCTTGAAATTTAGTTAAAATTTAATCAATGCAAAAAAAAAATATCAGATTAATTGGGAAAACCCATTTAATTCACTATAGCTTTAATTAAAACTCTAATGAAAAATTGAATTAATTATTAACTCGTATTAGATTATTAAGTTTAGTTTTATTATAAGTTTTTTTTTTTTTTAATTATTTAAATTCTAAATTTAAGTTATTTATTGTATATTATTGTTAGATTTATTTATTATAATTCATTTGTTTTAATTTAATCTAGGATGTAAGTTAGTATTATTTTAATTTAATTTCAATTGATATTTTAAAATGCATTTATAATTGAATTCTAAATCAACTATGCCTTTATTCTGCTTTCAAATGACTCAGGCAAAAATTTTCTTAATTTAAGAAAAATTCGAAAAAAGAAGCAAGAAAATAAACTTGTTTGGAAATCCAGGAATTCATTTAACCTTTCCATTTAATTTAATTAAAAAAATTCTTTCAAAAAACAAAAAAATCCAAGAATTTGATTCTGATTTAAAAAAATTTTATGAACTAAATCTTTATAAACAAATCTATAAAATTTTAGGAAATTTGTATTTCTATATTAAGTGTTTATTCAATACAAAATTTATATCGAAAATTATTATTATTATTTTTTTAATCATCTTTAATGTGAAGTTTATACAAAAAAAAATTTGTTTAACAAATGTCTGAGTTTGATTATTAGACCTTTTATATTAGTTTTTAATCAGGATTGCTTTTCATTAGCTTTTATTGAATATTTTTTTCTTTTTTTTTTTTTTTTGTTTACCGAAATTTTATTACATTCTAAAGACTGTTCCTTATAAAAAATAAACTAACATCCAATTGAATGACCATATAATTAATAACAAAGGGATATTCTTTCAATTAATCATAGTTTCATTCAATTGAATGTTATTTTAATATTAACTAAAAAAAATTCTAATTTCTATTGCGATCTGATAAAATTTTAAATAGTTAAAAATTATTTAGGCAATTCTTCTTCATGAAGCTATTTTTTTGGTTAAGTTTGAATTTAAGAACATATATAATCAATATATGTAAATAAGTATAGTAAAATCACATAAATACAATTATATAATTGAAATTCTTTAAATAAATTTGTGTAAGTATAATCATAAAAGTATATAGTAAAATTTGAGTTATGTCAATTTAATTTTATGTGAAATATTATTTAATACTATTATATAAGTTTAATTTAAGTTAGTTGTATAAGTTAGATATATGTATAAGTTATAAAAGTATTGGTTAAGGTAAGGTATAAGTGAGTTTAAGTTATAGTCTAGTTATTTCAAGTTTAAATGTATGTAATGTTCTATATAAAAGTAGATTTACATATCAACGACTGTTTAGGTACAGGTATATATAACTTCAACAACTGGTGCCGTTACTTTACGCATTTACGGACACGTGTTAAAAATAATTTGGAAAACTGAATGCTTGGCTCAGCTGTACCTGTTGGTACCGTTGTTTTTCTCATATTATGTTTTTTTAATGAAACGAGTTTTATAACGGGGAATACTGAACGCTTGGCTTACAAGAGGTACCGTTGTTTTACGCATATAATGTTTTTGAAAGAAACGAGTTTTATGACAGCGAAGACTGAACGCTTGGCTTACGAGAGGTACCGTTATTTTCGTTTGTTTATCGTGTATGTGTAAAAAAACCGCTTTCGCAAAAATTTTATTACTACAATTTTACTCACTCAATGTATTATCTTTTTAGGACCTATCTTAGGTAGCTGGATTTAGGGGTTACCTTCCTCTGAATGGTTTTATATTATTTCTGTGATGGTGCCAAGTGTTCTGCCAACCAACGAAATTCACTATCGTTTTTTTGATATATAAACTATTCCTCGTGTTCTACGACTTTATTGTGGCGTCTCCTCAAAAACAATTTATCTGGTCTGTCTACAAACGATATTATTAAGAAAGTTTTTTTTTTTACTTTCTTTTGTTTTGTATAAGGAGCAAGCTACATACCTTGATCATTCAATCTCCACACTTAAACTCTTCAAACCGTTTGGTGGTTACAATCCAGAAACAAACGCTTCGGCAATTTGTTTATTTTTTTATAAAAAAAACAGGCAAAAAAAAAAATTTTTTTTTTAACCTTTGAAACTTTATTTTAATTATTTTTTTCTTCCGTGGGTAACTGACCACACTCAACAAACTTTTACGAATGACGAAATCTTGAATGACGCCAAATAATGTGCAACCGTGTTGAAGTTTTATAGAGTATACGGTTACTTGATAACAACCAGATACTCGAGCTCATTCAGCTGGTGTTACCAGACCAACCTCTAGATGTCCACACTAGCCATATGTTATTTTGTGGTATGACAAACTATTTTTTTTTTTTTTGGTCAGTACCACATCAAGACAAATTATAAAAAAACATGATACAAATTAAAATCAGCAACTGACGGCTACCGTCACAAAGCCTACTATTTTCCTGCAACCTGTGGATGGAAAAAAGGAGGGAAAACTAGATGGTCGTTTTGGTCCTTATTACACCAAATTTCTCTAATGGCTGATGAAAGGGCTGCCAACTTATTAATGGCCAACAAGAAATTATATGAAAGCGTTTTCAAATGTGATTCGTTCTTTCTCTTTTGTCGTTTCAAAGTGAGTGGTTGATCAAACGAATTCAAAGTGAGCAATATTTAAAAAATAAAAAAAATTTTGAAATCTAAAGTGTTATAAAATTGTGTTTTTTTTTATGTTTTACCAGAGTTCAGAAAAGTACACACATCGTATAAAAAATCTCGTACATAAATGAAAACGAACACAGCACAAAGCAACCTTGTGTTTTACTAAAAAAAATTCAAATTAATTTTTAAATTCTCTTATATAATCAATATAAAATTGATTAATTAAATTTTGTTAAAAATATCATTTTATTTTTTTAAAAGAAACTAAATACTTTAGGGTATTCGCAATGTGAAGTGAGAATTTCAAGGTTCAACAAGATGTCATATCCGGTTCCGTTTTAAATCTAATCGGTACAATAATACTGGTAAGAAAAATATCGTTGTGCAAATAATAAAATTTTGAAATTCAAAGTTATTTTATAGTTTTAAGCTGATTTTGTTCTCTAAACAAATAAAAAGTTAACAAAAACGATGCGTTACAAATTTTATTTACTTTCCCAGTACTAGATAACATAACCATCCTACTTGTGAGACAATAGATGAACGGACGGACATATATGAATATCAACGGATAGACGGACGTACTTACAGACGGACAGACATTTATTTACCTAATGTTTTATATTGAATAAGTATTATGGGAATTCCTATTAGATGGTGCTGTCATCAAATTTACGGATGGTATAAAAAAATTAACAAACTGTAGAATTTTGCGGAATGTTTTTTTTTTGTTTTTTTAAATCAGCAATTATTTACTAGGTGGACTTACTGGTTATAAAAATTTAATTTTTTTGACAAGATTTTTTTTTTTTTTTTTTTTTTAAACATACGATTTAAAAAAAAATTAATTTATATATATTTATTTATATATTTATTTTAATTATAATCTATAGCTTAGATAAAAAAATTTGGGTTAAGTTAAAAAAAATTATTTGGTGTAATGCAATTTTGATCGTGGTTCAGTGTCATTAAAAACAATTTTTCAATTTAAGTTTTAATTTTAATGTCCGTAGGAACTCTAAAAATTATGTCTTTGTCAACTGCTTATTCAGTTTTATCGAAAAGAATTTACAAGTCTGCCAGGAATTTTATATCGGTCAGAAGCTTGTTAGGTGTTTAGTTAGTATCAGTTTTGTTTTATCAGTAAAGTGTTTATAGTTTTTTTTTTATTTAGGTGATGTCGGATTCACTTTCGTTACGAATTTTTGAAATTATTTCTAGATTTCAAAGTAAGAAGGTAATTCCTTTTTGTTTTAGGTGTTTTCCTGGCAGTTTTTCCATTAATAAAAAAACGCCGTAGAGAGGAGTATACACCGGACACAGCCTTGTATAATTATATGAAGCAAAGTGAATAAATTTTGAGTAGTAGATCGAATCAAATTAGGATATCAGTTTCATACTTTCGTTGCAAACCAATATTGTTGAATCTATAATAATCATATGTGGTACTAACTTATGTCTTATTTTTTTCATTGTTTAGACAATATACTGTTTGGTCAGTTCTGATTTGTAAGATGAAATAATAACAATTTGCTATGATTTGTGACAGTTCAAAGACTATTTCTTCAAAAAAATTTAGTAACCTTATTGCTTCAGATGTTGCGCGTGAATAACCCCAATTAATTGTCCCTTAAGATTTTCTATTTCGTATTGGTTTTGTCCTACTACTTTTCTAATTCTACATTTCAGCCAAGGTTTGCATAATTTCGCATTTATCCCTTTTGAAAAATTACTTTGTATAAAATTTTTGCGATAAACTTCTTGACCCGGAATGTACTTCACTTGTCTGGATTTTCGGTTGTAGGACTTGACATTTCTTAAGTAAGCATCGTGTAGTTTTTCACTCACTTTTTGGTGCACAATTTGCATCTGTGAAGACTTAGGTAGGATTAGCATATCACCTTCGTCTGCAGAGTTTAGTTTTCTTAGAATTTGGTAAGCGTCAGCATGAGTTATCATATTGTAGCCGGTTAATGCAAAATAAGGCGTAACACCAGTGGAAGAGTGAATAGTCGATCTTAGCGAGCATTCAATCTTAGATAAGTTTTCGTCCCATCTTGTTTGGTCGCCATTTAAAAAACTTCTTATTGAACTGAGGATCGACTGATTCACCCTCTCACTTGCGTTAGCTTGAGGCGAATAAATTGGGCTACGAATATGTTTAACCTGGAAAAGACTTAAGAATTCTTTGAAAGCTTCGGAGACGAATTGTTTACCATTATCTGAGTGTACAACTTCGGGTACCCCGAATTTATAAAACACTTCGTCTCTAAGAAATCTTATTACTGACTTGGTGCTGGCTTTTGGTAACGCTTTCAAAAGTACAAATTTAGTTTTATGATCGAGAACAATGAAAATGAAGATATTGCCTGTTTTTGTCCGGGGATAAGGTCCAAGAAAATCTACATAGATTTTCTGAAATGGTCTTTGCGTTATCACCTCATTTCCCATTGGTGGACGTAGTATTTGTTTTGGGTGTTTTGACTCTTTACATGTTGAACATTCTCTAACATAATCGCGAATTTGTTTTGCCATAGATGGCCAGTAGAAATATTCACGAATGTTGTAGAGTGTTTTGCCTATTCCTCCATGGGACGTATTATCTATATGGGACTTCTTTATTAGGCCATCAGTTAATTCCGTTGGCAACCAAATTTTCCAACATTCGTCTTCGTTCTCAATGTCACTCCTATTAAATTTTATTCTTTTATAAACTATTCCTTCGTCTACCTTAACATCCGGCAATCTTTCCTTGTTTTGATCAATTGTGTCAATTAACGCTAAATATTCATTGCTCTTGAAACATTCTGAATTAAAGTCCACAAAAATATTGTTTCCGGTGGCTATCTCTTCCATATCGTTTCTGGAAAGCATGTCGGGAACGACATTTTTAGTCCCTTTCCTGTGTTCGATGTCAAACTTAAATCCTTGAAGTTTTAAACTCCACCTAGCCAATCTTCCATTTAAGTCCTGTTGTCTCATGAGCCACTTCAAACTGGAATGGTCTGTAATTACCGTGAAATCCATCAGCTCGATGTATTGACGGAATTTTTCAATTGCCAATACAACAGCGAGACATTCCTTTTCGGTAGTAGAGTAGTTTTTCTGAGCTTTATTAAGCTTTTTCGAAAAGTATTCAATGGGGTGTTCCCCATCTTCTTCGTCTTTTTGAAAAAGAACAGCCCCTACACCTACGTTTGAAGCGTCACACTGGACATAAAAACGTTTTTCGAAGTTCGGACTTGACAGGATTGGACTAGTGACTAGGCGATGTTTAAGTTCCTCATATGATGACAAGGCTTCCGGAGTCAAATTGAATTTGGGTGACTTCTTCAGGGAATCAGTCAGGGGTGAGGTAAGCGTTGAGAAATCGTGAATAAATCTTCGATACCATCCGACTGTGCCCAAGAATCTTCTAACTTCCTTTTGGCTTCTTGGTGGCTTAATGTCTAATATAGCCTTCACCTTGCCCTCATCTGGTTTAAGTTTTCCACCGCCCACAATATAGCCTAAATACTTTAATTCTTTGTAGCAGAATTTTGACTTTTGCATGTTAATGGTAAGTCCTGCATCGGTTAATTTTTTTCCTACAGTTTGAAGCATTTCGATGTGATCCAGGAAATTCGAGGAGACGATTAACAGGTCGTCTAAGTACACGAAGACCCTATCTTTGAGCTCAGACGGCACCACTTTATCCATCAATCGACATAGCCGCTGAGCAGCGTTACACAGTCCGAAAGGCATCACTTTAAATTGATATTGTGGCCTCCCCGGGACTGTGAACGCTGTCTTTGGTCTACTTTCCTCGGCTAAAGGGATCTGCCAAAAGGCATCCTTAAGGTCGATTGCCGAGATAAAGTGAGTGTCGCCTAGCCTAGCTAATAAGCCATCGATGTTAGGAAGAGGATAAGAGTCCTTTTTGGTGACTTTATTCAACTCCCTAGCATCGAGACATAGCCTGTTTTTACCGGGCTTCATCACTAGAGTCGTCCTGTTATTCCATTCTGACCCAGTAGTTACCTCAATCACATCCAAAGCTAACATCCTATCTAACTCGTCATAAATCAACCTCTGCACCGCAGGACTTACTGGAAAATGACGCATTTTCTTAGCAGGCGCATCCCCAGTTTCAATAACGTGCTTTTCTAGCGACGTTTTGCCTAGTCCATATTGCGTATAACATACAAAGGAAAGTTTTGCCTTTTCTAACAACTTATGCTGATGTGTTGTTAGGTCATGCATTTTAATTTCGTCTTCTACACAAATTTCGTTTATAATATTTTCGTCCAAGCAAATTCTAAGTCCAATCTTCTGCCAGAAGTCATATCCGAGTATCAGTTCCTGATTTAAGTTAGGGACTAGGTAGAGAACGCTCTCGATTGATCTGCTGCCATACTTTATCATTACCTTTATTTTACCTACTATCATATGTTTTTTTCCGTCTGCCGTCCTCACTGACGACTTGTAATTTAGTATGGTAGTATCTAGCTTTCTGACCTTATCGAGGCAATTCCTACCCAGACAGCTAACTGATGCTCCACTATCAAGGAGTCCTTGAAATTGTTCCCCTAAAATGTCAACAGACATATATGGCCTTATGTCATCTCCTATGCCTATCGTAGTAGAAGCTATGACTTTTCTCTCGTTTTTACGATTTACAAATCTTTCTCTAGCTTTCAAAATTTTTTTGCTTACTGTTGGCATATCGGAAAATATTTCGGCCCTTTTCTCGTTATATATTTTCAATCGTTTATCGTAGGATAAGTTCGGATTCAATGATGTTCGTATAATACAATTTGACTTAATATCTGGTCTTGGATTTATTTGGATTGGCTTATTTATATTGCTTACTATTGGTTTTTCTTGTTCTAAAATCTCATAAAAATTATTCAAGTGTTTATTTTTAAATTGGTTATAGCTGTCAGTTTGTGGGTCTTTAGATAAAACAAAATTTAAAAAATTGTCCTTCACTGGGTCTCGTTGTTCACGGAACACGCGGTCCCAGTTTTCCGCATGCCCTTGTGCTGGTTTCCCACGCACCTTGGACAAGTTGGGCTAGTGACATCCTCGAACCCACATTTGTAGCAAAATAGTTTTCGTTGCGCTACAGGGCATTCTATGAATGAATGACCAGGGGCCTTACAATTCCAGCATATCAATTGCTTAGCTGTGAACTTCTCCCTCTGTAACGCTTCTATTTGCTGGGATTGTTCGTCTTCTATATCATTATTGTCTAATTCATATATTCTACGGTTGTTACCTAACGAAATGCGATTGGAAGATCTTTTAGCCACATTCCTCTCTGCTCTTTTGCATTCTTCCAATAAGTGATCCAAATTATCTATTCTTATTGGGAATATGAGTTGGGCTAAACCGTCTTTCAAATTGTCTTTAATCATTTTAACGAGTTCGCTTTCAGCGACATGGACTCGCATTTGATTTTTGAGTTTCACGATCTCAGAGATAAATGAGTCTGCCGATTCGTTCGGGGCTTGTCTGCGCTCCATGATTTTTCGTTGAATCTCAAAATCGCTCTCGAAATTTCTAAATTTGTTTATCATAAAATATTTAAAGGTGGGCCAGTTACTGATTGGGTATTTCATCCTAAAGGACCAAAACCAATTGCTGGCAGCACCGGTCACCAAGTGATGAAACCCTTTCATCACGACTTCCCATGAGCAGTTGTAGTCCTGCCTGAGCGCTTCCACTCGAAACACAAAATCCTCAACCGTTAGCAATTTATTCGTCCCATCGTATTTAATGCCCCATTTTTCTAATTGGTTAGGAGACACGGTTTTGACTGAATTGTCTGACCCTAGGAACATTTGAGAATCATTGGGCGAATTACTAAAATTTGGTTGCGGAATGTTTGGCGGTCTCTGTCGGGGATTATTTAGGAAATCGTGTTGTGGCAAATGTGGTTGTTGTCTACCAAAATTATTGAAAGGTGTCTGAAAATTGTCTGGATTGAAACGTCTATGGTCTTGGCTATTAAGATTATCAACAGAGTTAACTCTTTCTGAACGCAAGGATTCTCTAATGAGTTGAGGCAACATTAGCTGCATATTCTGCACTTCTCTCATTATAGAATCTTGGGCAGCTTGTACTGAAGCGCTAACATAATCCCTAATCGTCTGACTATCTTCGTTTCTGTTCAGTATTTGATCGTCATTACCGGGTTGAGAATTTATATTTGGTTGAGACATATTTCTTCTTACCGTATCGCTCTCTTGACCACTAATAACCCTAGCTGTTAGGCTACTGTATGTAGGCGTAGTTATGCTTTGGTCTGTTTCTGGGGATGAATGAGTTTGAGGTCCAAATCCTGGCTGAAACCTAATTGACATTAATGGGGTTATAGCACTTGTCGAAACAATTGGCACTGTATTCTGAGAAGTCGTAGTACTTGTACTTGTTGCGTTGACAGCTGAATTGTTACTACTAATTGGATTACGACTTGAAGACCTGAGATTCCTAGTACTCATCCTTAATAAACCTAATCGAAAGAGAAATACACCTATCTTTTAGATGGACAACGAAATTAAGAATAAATATTCTTTAACCAACAAGATATGTCTGGAAATCACAACAGTGTGCCGTTTAGTTATAAGTTGTCAATGTAAATTTGTAAAAAAAAAATATTTTATAAAGAATGTATAAGTATTAGTGTATTTTTTTGAAAGAAATGTCACCAAAAAATATTAGAAAGTATGTGAGATATTTCGTATAAATCTCAAAAAGAAATAAGTTTTAAGATAAAATATTTAGCCCTCATAAGTGTTATACTAGAAGTTAAATATATTAAAGACTTAGCTAATAAAAAAAATGTAAATATAAGAGATTATACTTAACAAATAATAACGTTTAGGAAATAATATTGTTAAAATACGTATGTACATAATGGTTGAATGGTTGTAGCTTATAAAAAAGAAATCGTGGTAGTTAGTTTTTTTTTTTCAAAAAAAAAAAATATTTAATCATCGTGTCAAAAGAATAATCAGATTTTTCTCCCATGTCTTAAGCAGCTGGTTTCCTATCGTCAAATAACCTTTTACAAAATACAAAACAACACAACAAAACTTTGAGTCGCCTGGATTATCCTCTCCCCAAATCAATAGTAGAAGCAAATGAGCATAAGTTATAAAGCCAGCGGCTCATGCCTTCTAAAATTGGTTTGGTTCAATTGAATCCATTTGACTCTCCAGTATCTATCTCTTATGGCCCATGTCGTCGCAACTCATGCATGACACTTGGGAATGTCTTCCGGGACATACGACATGTTCCATAGTCCATAGATACTGGATTCCCAATATTCATTTGATTTGTCTGGAGACGTAGCTACCAAGGCATGACACTGAAAGTGTCTTCCAGGACATACGGTTCCTCAAAAACCAAAAATGAAATATGGGCTGATCTGCAAAATTTAAAAAAAATCAAAATTATTAAATTTGTGAAGCAAACAAGTGAAATAAATTCACCTGCCGGGCCCCACGTTGGGCGCCATTTTGTGATAAAAGCGTGCATTTTGTTCGTTGTTGGAGAAGGGAAACTTCTCCAACTCACCCTTGGTTGCTTCATGGTGGATTGGCACTTCGATGTTAGGCTGTAGCTCGCCGGATTGGGGGGGATCTTTCCACATAGTAGGGTAGCACACTCACAAAAAAAATTTCGTGCCAAGATAGAAAATAAAAAGTCGATGGTTTGACGGGAAGCTAGATACAAGTAACGTTGAACAAAATAATTATTGGAGCAGGATGACCATTCGGACCAGACGGACGTTTGACAATAGCAGCTGCATTTCAATTGACCTAACGATCTTCAGGACCAGTTGGTGTGTCCTGGACAGGCTGCCCACCCCATATGACTTGACTAAGTCATCCATTGACAGAACTCTGGGCCTGCTCATTTGAGTACTGTCCCTAAACTAAAACTTACCGCAATTTCATTTTTACTCGCTACATTTCAACCGATAAATAAATGGATTACCACATAATTTTAAATGATATGTACATTTTAAATTTATTATAAGAATATTATATAAAATATATTTAGTATTTAGATGTTCTACATCAGAATTAACAAGAATATTAAAAAAAAATCAATTATTAAATATATTTATTAGGAAATAATTAATATGGACATTAAATACTACTTGACAAAGCTTATATAAATTTAATTTTGATTTAGTTTTCGTTAGACCTAGATTTAGGTTTGAGAATAAAAAAATTAATAAATTTTCTTAAAAAAAAAATCAAAAAAAAAGTGTTTTAGTTTAATTCATTTTGTTGTCGTTCATTAAATTATAATTTGTTTATCATATTATTTATCCGGTTTCTTTTTAATATTTATCTTATTTATTCAGTTAAATGTATCGTTAATTTTTTTATTTATTCAGTTATTAATTTATATGTGTTTTAATTTCTTTAAAAGATTATTATGATTTTATTTATTTACATCCTTATTATTTTTGTTAGTTTATTGCATTATCTGTTTATTTATATTTTTTTCTTTCTTATTAAACATTTATATTTTTTTTATGTTATATTATGTTTTATTTCATTTATATTTTTATTTATTATATTATATTTTATTTATATTAATTTTTTTTTATTATTTTTGATTTATACTTAAATTTAGAATCTAAATTTATCTGGCTACTGAATCAAATTCCATTTAATCCCAACTTGAATTTAAAGTTATTATCAAAAAATCTAAATTTTATTCTTCGAACAATATTTAGCAAAAAAAATTATCAATATCTTGAAATTTAGTTAAAATTTAATCAATGCAAAAAAAAAATATCAGATTAATTGGGAAAACCCATTTAATTCACTATAGCTTTAATTAAAACTCTAATGAAAAATTGAATTAATTATTAACTCGTATTAGATTATTAAGTTTAGTTTTATTATAAGTTTTTTTTTTTTTTAATTATTTAAATTCTAAATTTAAGTTATTTATTGTATATTATTGTTAGATTTATTTATTATAATTCATTTGTTTTAATTTAATCTAGGATGTAAGTTAGTATTATTTTAATTTAATTTCAATTGATATTTTAAAATGCATTTATAATTGAATTCTAAATCAACTATGCCTTTATTCTGCTTTCAAATGACTCAGGCAAAAATTTTCTTAATTTAAGAAAAATTCGAAAAAAGAAGCAAGAAAATAAACTTGTTTGGAAATCCAGGAATTCATTTAACCTTTCCATTTAATTTAATTAAAAAAATTCTTTCAAAAAACAAAAAAATCCAAGAATTTGATTCTGATTTAAAAAAATTTTATGAACTAAATCTTTATAAACAAATCTATAAAATTTTAGGAAATTTGTATTTCTATATTAAGTGTTTATTCAATACAAAATTTATATCGAAAATTATTATTATTATTTTTTTAATCATCTTTAATGTGAAGTTTATACAAAAAAAAATTTGTTTAACAAATGTCTGAGTTTGATTATTAGACCTTTTATATTAGTTTTTAATCAGGATTGCTTTTCATTAGCTTTTATTGAATATTTTTTTCTTTTTTTTTTTTTTTTGTTTACCGAAATTTTATTACATTCTAAAGACTGTTCCTTATAAAAAATAAACTAACATCCAATTGAATGACCATATAATTAATAACAAAGGGATATTCTTTCAATTAATCATAGTTTCATTCAATTGAATGTTATTTTAATATTAACTAAAAAAAATTCTAATTTCTATTGCGATCTGATAAAATTTTAAATAGTTAAAAATTATTTAGGCAATTCTTCTTCATGAAGCTATTTTTTTGGTTAAGTTTGAATTTAAGAACATATATAATCAATATATGTAAATAAGTATAGTAAAATCACATAAATACAATTATATAATTGAAATTCTTTAAATAAATTTGTGTAAGTATAATCATAAAAGTATATAGTAAAATTTGAGTTATGTCAATTTAATTTTATGTGAAATATTATTTAATACTATTATATAAGTTTAATTTAAGTTAGTTGTATAAGTTAGATATATGTATAAGTTATAAAAGTATTGGTTAAGGTAAGGTATAAGTGAGTTTAAGTTATAGTCTAGTTATTTCAAGTTTAAATGTATGTAATGTTCTATATAAAAGTAGATTTACATATCAACGACTGTTTAGGTACAGGTATATATAACTTCAACAACTGGTGCCGTTACTTTACGCATTTACGGACACGTGTTAAAAATAATTTGGAAAACTGAATGCTTGGCTCAGCTGTACCTGTTGGTACCGTTGTTTTTTTCATATTATGTTTTTTTAATGAAACGAGTTTTATAACGGGGAATACTGAACGCTTGGCTTACAAGAGGTACCGTTGTTTTACGCATATAATGTTTTTGAAAGAAACGAGTTTTATGACAGCGAAGACTGAACGCTTGGCTTACGAGAGGTACCGTTATTTTCGTTTGTTTATCGTGTATGTGTAAAAAAACCGCTTTCGCAAAAATTTTATTACTACAATTTTACTCACTCAATGTATTATCTTTTTAGGACCTATCTTAGGTAGCTGGATTTAGGGGTTACCTTCCTCTGAATGGTTTTATATTATTTCTGTGATGGTGCCAAGTGTTCTGCCAACCAACGAAATTCACTATCGTTTTTTTGATATATAAACTATTCCTCGTGTTCTACGACTTTATTGTGGCGTCTCCTCAAAAACAATTTATCTGGTCTGTCTACAAACGATATTATTAAGAAAGTTTTTTTTTTACTTTCTTTTGTTTTGTATAAGGAGCAAGCTACATACCTTGATCATTCAATCTCCACACTTAAACTCTTCAAACCGTTTGGTGGTTACAATCCAGAAACAAACGCTTCGGCAATTTGTTTATTTTTTTATAAAAAAAACAGGCAAAAAAAAAAATTTTTTTTTTAACCTTTGAAACTTTATTTTAATTATTTTTTTCTTCCGTGGGTAACTGACCACACTCAACAAACTTTTACGAATGACGAAATCTTGAATGACGCCAAATAATGTGCAACCGTGTTGAAGTTTTATAGAGTATACGGTTACTTGATAACAACCAGATACTCGAGCTCATTCAGCTGGTGTTACCAGACCAACCTCTAGATGTCCACACTAGCCATATGTTATTTTGTGGTATGACAAACTATTTTTTTTTTTTTTGGTCAGTACCACATCAAGACAAATTATAAAAAAACATGATACAAATTAAAATCAGCAACTGACGGCTACCGTCACACTTGCTTCTACAAGTGGTTTTGTTTCACTATTCTAAATTTGTACTTGTAGAATTGTAGGAAAAAAGCATAGGGTCGACTGAGACTCTCAAAAAAATTTTACAAGTTACAAGTGAATGATAAATTGAATTCAAATTTGGTTTTTAACTATCTTTTAATAAAAATTAGTTCAAATTAACACAAAATCAAATCAATATTAATGACCATTTATTTATTTTGTTTAATTACAAGGTTTACATGGGGATCCAGCCAGATGGACGGACGGACTGACATCGACTCAGGAATGAATTCTAAGTCCATTGGTGTACTAAAGGTGGTCTAAGATCAATATTTCTATGCGTTACATACATCAGTCCAAACTTATAATACGCTTTCCACCCATAGTGGTGAAGGGTATTTATGGTCAAATGTGGATAATAGTGTAGACAACAAAATGTGAAAGCCAAAAAAATGGGCCCATGGTGGATCGGAAAACAAAAAACTTTTTCTAAAACAATTCATAATATTTCAGTACAAATTTTGAATTAGAATACAAGATTTAATTTTTTAATTTTGATAACCGTATAGATTTTCGGAAAAAATCTTGAAAAAAACTAACTTTGAACCTCCATAAAATCTAAACCAAAGCGAAATTAAAAATTTTGAAGAAGTGTAAAAATTGTCTAGGCTAGGAGAATGTAAATAATTTCATGAAAATCTTAGATGGTGTGGTTCAGTACGAGTTCAAAAATGTTTTATTAAACTCTATATATTTATCAATATATTTAATTTTATTATAATTGTAGAAATTGTAATTTTAGAAATTGTAATTGTAGAAATTGTAGTTTACAAGTCCAAAAAGTTACAATTGTTGTGAAAATTTTAATGAAACACAATTAAACAGCACTTGTAAGAATTAGACTTGTAATTGTAACTTGTAAACTTGTAGAATTGTAGTTTAGTGAAATAGGGCCCAGGTAAATCTTTACACTACATCAAATGCTGAAGAGGACGTCCGAAACATCGATGGAAAGACCAAGTAGAGCAAAATCTTTCAAAGATGCACACAAGGTCAAAGCGTATAGAATTCTAAAATATACTAGCCTTTCCCTTAACCGGTTAAAAATATAGACCATTTTAATAAGTAAGATAAAGTTCAACAACTATGTAGTTTTTGAGAATTTAATAGAAAATTTCCTAGTGGCCTATTTATAATGAGCCGAAAAGTATGCTTCAAAAGTTCAACAAACAATTTTGTTTTCAAATTCATTGGATTCTTTCTTTTCATTAATTTGAGTGCGAAATTTAAAACTACATGGTAGAGATAATTGATTACTTTAACTTTAATTAATAGTAACATCATTATAATTAATTCATGACTGAGGGGCTTTTCGATATCTCCTTAAATTTGAAGCACATTCTTTTCGAATTCTACATGCAATAAATGAAAGAAGCCAAATTATATACCATTGACTTTTGAAAAATAACAACAGAAAAGTAAAAAAATATATTTTTGTTATTTCAAAAAGAATTATTTAATTAAAAATCTATTTATGAGCATTAACAATTTTTGAAGAGCAAAAAAGAAGAATCCATATGTTATTATTTTTATATTAAAAAAAAGTAATTGTTAATTTATTTTTTTCTTTAAAATTTTAAAGTGTTATGTTATTCCAAACATCTCCTCCACAATTTGCTAAATTTCGTCGTATTATTATTATTTTATTGATGACGAAGCACAATAATTGTTAACTTGTTTAATGAATTGTGAATTGATTTTTGCACTTAATGATCTTGATTATGAATTGAATTATTTTTTTGCCCATTAATTTGAGCTTGATTGTAAAGCAACTTTTTATTGAACATATAAAGATGATATTGTGGGATAAAGTCAGATTTATTTATAAATATTTTATAAATAATTGTGCTAGTGAGTTAAATGTAAAAGAAATGATTTTTAGTTTTATAATTGTTTAAGCTTTAAAGGTCTTATCTGTATTATTTTTAAGAAGAAATAAGCTATGTGCTGTTTCACACACATCAGGGGCCAAATTACGGCATTCGATATCGATCGAAATCTTAGATATTTTCAAAACATTTGTA
Source organism: Stomorhina lunata (assembly GCA_933228675.1). NCBI lineage: Eukaryota > Metazoa > Arthropoda > Insecta > Diptera > Rhiniidae > Stomorhina > Stomorhina lunata. The sequence continues at coordinate 103,871,185 of OW121742.1, read as the reverse complement.
TAGCATACTTTAAGGATAATCAAAATTATTTAAAAGATGCACAGTTTACTATATGTTTTTGAAGTTATTTGCAAAAAGATGAACAATAGTAAAAGAGTTTTGATTGAACAGTAAATATTTTTAAAAACGAATCAAAATGGATACCAAATTTCAATAAACTTTTTGCATCGAAGTAACTTTGAACATCCTTAAAGTATACTTCACAATATTCGCATATGGTAATTTGGCCCCAGGTTTACTTGATCAGGGACCAAATTACCGCATTCGATATCGATCGAAAACTCAGACTTTTAAGCGAATATTGTGAAGTATACTTTAGGGATGTTCAAAGTTACTTCGATGCAAAAAGTTTATTTTGGCAAATAACTTCAAAAAAATATAGAAAACTGTGCATCTTTTAAATAATTTTGATGATCCTTAAAGTATGCTATACAAATGTTTTGAAAATTTCTAAATTTTCGATCGATATCGAATGCCGTAATTTGGCCTCAGGTTTTCTTCAAATTTCTTTTGAATCTGTATTTACGTTCATACACGAACATTTTCCTCATCATTTTTCATTTAATTTTCCTTAAATTTCATACAAATTTTCGTAAACTTTGTCCCGTTTCACACGAATCAGGTTTACTTGATCAGTTTTTCTTTAAATTTCTTTTGAACCTGCATTTACGTTCACACCCAAACATTTTCTTCATCAGTTTTCATTTTATTTTCCTTAAATTTCATACAAATTTTCAAAATTTTTTGATGGTACGGTCAGGTTTGCTCAATTTTAGTTCCGTCAGTTTTTTCTTATACAAATTCAAGACTTGATAAGCCAAACCTGAATAATGTGAAAGTAGACTTTGTATCAGCTTCAATTTTTTAAACGTTATATCTCCAAAACTAAAAACCGATAGAAACAAACTTTAAATCGGATTTAAATCAACTGCAAACATAAGACGCGTAATTAGTACTTTTTCGAAAAAGTCACAAAAAGGGCTAAAGGGTTAAGGTTTAATACTTTTTAAACTCATGTGTGTCTAAGAAAAAACCAACTTTTTGCAAAAGGACCCACTAGTTTAATAACGTGGATCAGCTACAAAAATAAGAGGAGAATAAAAATAACAGATGTTAGATAGCACTTTCTATTTTCCTCTTTCTCGATATTTTTTTAAAGTTTGACTGACTGCAGAGTTGCCCTATAAGTCGCACCTCGTCATATCAAGAGTTTTTAGGAAGAGGGTTTTAGAATCCTAATACAGATTTTGCTGCAGCTTTGTTGGAGTTGGCAATATGTCGCCATAGATTGCTGATGCCAAAGGAACTAGAAATATTTTCTCCGAGTAATTGAGCCGTTCCTTGAGAGCAATCAGTAGCAACTTTAGCTTCTTGATGTTAAATTTTCTTTGCGCTTCCGTCTGTATGTTCCGCGACACACTCAGACGTGTTCTTGCATTGGCTGCAGGAAGATAATGATTGGCTCCCTGAAATTTAAACACTTCCAATGCACTTGATGAGAGCCCTCAGTCAACTACAATGTGGCCTATTTAATTTTTTTTTAGTTTGGAATATAGACTTTAGGGTGACATATATTTTTTTCTTTGATTTCAAATGATTTTCAACGGAATTTTATGATGCTAGATCTAAAAATTTTGTTCTGGAAATTTGAGCCAAGTCGAATAACGTTCTATGGGCACGGGGTCCAAAGTTTAAGAGCCCATTTGTATGGGAAAAAAATGGGTTATTTTTTATTTTTGAGAAATTTCAACCAAAAATAATGGAATAATAAAGAAAACCAACATAGCTTTATTTTAAATAGTCAAAAAAAAAAAAAAATACTTGAAGTAGTTTTGAAGTTATTTCATATTTCCCCCGAAAATTCATGTTCCTGAAAGCGCGCCTAAGGATATGCACCAACATTTTTTTTTTTTTGTACATGATTTATCATTTAATTGCTTGTTAGTATTAAATAGTTCAGTTTTGTTAAAATTTAATAGAATTTAATTAGTTTTTTTTTTAATGTTGAAAAATTAAACATTTTTCTCAGTTCGGTTTTTAAAAATCATTTTTTTAGGTTTTTGAAAATTTTGTTTAACAAATATTGAAAATTTAGAGTTTACTGGATAGTGTGTTCAAACATTCAAAAAGTTTAGGTCGATATCTTGAACCAAATAATCCATTTTTCCCCATACAAATGGGCTCATAAACTTCGGACCCGATGTGCGCCCATAGAACGTTGTCCGATTTGGTTCAAATTTTCAGAACTAAACTTTTAGAGCTAGTTTCATATTATTCCGTTGAAAAAGCCATAAAATTCGATCAACAAATTTCTTACATACAAAATATTGTCACCCTAATAGACTTATTACACAGTACGACAGTGGTTGGTACACATGAGAAATGTTAACAGAATATGAAAATAGGCTTAAAATAAAGAAATACTTGTCTCGGCGTTTTGCTGTAGCACGTCAGAAAGAAAATCGATTTTAAAGATTCGGAGGACCGTGGAGGTTCACTTGTAAAGTAATACTATTATAAAAAGTTCTATAAAAATAGAATGAGTGAACCGATTTAAATGCTTGAGCCAGTTTTGAAATGAAAGCTATAGTCAAATATGGACCGATTCCTATAAAATTTAGTCGTCATAACTATTACAATTGTATTCAATTTATCAGCATTAATGTGTTTCCCGGGGCAGGGTTATATGGTTTTCGGGAGTGTTGTTTATATGAAAGATATGGTCAAATATGGACCGATTCCTATAAAATTTGATATACTGACCAATAGTTGCACAAAACTTAAATGTTCTAAATTTAGTCGTCATAGCTATTACAATTGTATTCAATTTATCAGCATTAATGTGATTCCCAGGGCGCGGTTATATGGAAGCTCTAACTAAATGTGAACCGATTTCACCCATTTTCAGTACACAACTTTTGTTACATATCAATATATACTTTTGTACAATTTTGTCTCTCTAGTACTTGTAGTTAAGGTGTTATCGCGCTTTTATCTGACGGACAGACGGACATAAACCGTCATTTCTTTTTGTATTTTTGTGTTTCCGTAAGTTTTTTAAATGGGAGCTATGGTCAAATGGTGACCGATTCTCACAAAATATTGCACACTGGCTGGTATTCACATAAGACTTATTTTTGTAAGACTTTGCTGCTGTAGCTCTTTTCGTTAAGGCGCAATCTGACGGACAGACGGACATAAATCCCCTTTTCTTTTTGTATTTTTGTATTTCCGTAAGTCTTTTATATGGAAGCTATGGTCAAATGGTGACCGATTGTGACAAAATTTTGCACACTGGCTGGTAATCACATAAGACTTCCTTGCACTAAATTTAGTGGCCAAAGCTATTACAGTTTATCATTTATTAGCATTTAAGTATATTTCAGGTGGAATTTAGGCTGTTTCCGTAAGTTTTTTGTATGGGAGCTATGGTTAAATGTAAACCGATTTTGAATTTGAAATTTTATATGCTGCCTAGTGCTTATGTAAAACTTCTAGATACCAAATTTTGTCATCATAGCTATTATAATTTGTCATTTATTAGCAAATAAGCGACTGGCCTAAACGAGGTTATAAGGGAGCTATGGTCAAAGGTGAACCGATTTTGCCCGATTTCAATACCAAAATTTTTCAAGAAATGGAGAATATTTGTGCCAAATTTCAGTGACCTATATTCTTTGCGTTAAGGTTTTATCGTGCCGACAACAGACGGACAGACAGACAGACAGACAGACAGACAGACAGACAGACAGACAGACAGACAGACAGACAGACAGACAGACAGACAGACAGACAGACAGACAGACAGACAGACAGACAGACTGACAGACTGACAGACTGACAGACAGACAGACAGACAGACAGACAGACAGACAGACAGACAGACAGACAGACAGACAGACAGACAGACAGACAGACAGACAGACAGACAGACAGACAGACAGACAGACATACAGACAGACAGACTGACAGACAGACAGACGGACAGAGAGACAAACAGACCGACAGAAAGACAGACCGACAGACGGACGGACATCGCTCAATCTTCTTAGAATTTCATTAGGATTCAGAATATACACTTCAATAATGGTTTTTGAGCCAATATTAAGGAAATTACAAACGGAATGACAATCTCAATATACCCCCTATTATTTTTGATTGTGGGTATAAAAATTGCGTTCTAGTGGGGACACCCTTTATTTCTAAGAAGCTTTGAATGCCGAAAATGGTCGTAATAACGCCCTTCTATTCATATAATTGTATTGATGTTTAATAAATATGCGAGAAAAAAAATTGGAATATTTTGAACACACTTTGATTAACCTAATGTTAATTGCTAATGAACATAATTATTAATCTTTAAAAAAAGTCCATTTGACACTTAAAAATAGACAAATAAATTAATGAGAAATTTAATTTCTTTCGGATATAAACAAACAACAAATTTAAACAAAACAAGTTATAGGCTAAGAGATAAACAACTGATTTTATTCAAAGCCAAAAAAACTCAAAAATTAAATGTTAACAAAAAATTAATTAAATGCGAGGTTTAAGATAATAAACAAATTGGCTACTGTTTATGTTTAAAAGATAGAAAACATTTTTTTGTATAGAGGGAATTTGAGGGGTAAATCACCCGAAAGTTTTAAAAGTTTTGATTCGATTCAAAATTGCAATAAATCTTCCTTCAATTTCACCGTTAAATTCAATTTATAAACCCAAATTATTATATTTTCTTTCACGTCAAAATTTCAAATACTTGCTCCAAACGTATTCCAAAATCTCTCCTACTCTCATTCATTCCGAAACTAGTTTCGTTTCTTAGATTTCAGTTAATTAAAATCATTTCGCTCAAGTTTTTTTTTTTGTGGAATTTTGTTTTTTATTCATCTCCATTTTTTTAATAATGTCAGGGATTGATTAACATAGACGTCACCAAAAGACATTTGGGTTTTTCTATTATTGTTAACAAAAGACAAGACTTTTTTTTGAAGATTTTTTGAAAAAACAATTTTTTTTCTCTTATCTTGCATAAATTTAAATTATAACAAAAAAACTTTGTTTTGTTATAAAAATTCTGTTTCAATAACAAAACATTAATTTTTTGCAAAAGAACCCAAAAAAGAAAAATATTCAAAAAAACAACGTGGTTTTAAAATATACAGTTGGTTTTTTGGCTTTTACGGATTTTGTTGAAATATTTAGCCAAATTTAATTTTTAATTAGTTTAGAATTGAATGTATAGAATTTTTTAAAAATCTTAAAAATTTAATATTCCAATATAAAATAGCTATAATTATTTGGCAATTTGTGGTAGTAAAATTAAAAAAAAAACAAACTTTATAAGCGGTTCATCAAAGTTGAATTTTTTGTTAAAAAAAATATTTTTGAAATTAATATAAAATTATTTAGAATTATATTAAAGCAATAAATTATAAAATTTAATAACTTAACATGACTTTTCTTATTTTAAAAAAATTATATGTATGTATTTTTAAGAAAAAATATTTAATCGAAAAATTTTCTTGAGGCAAAATGTTTTTTCGAATTTTTTATCTCTTTAGATATAATTTTATATCAAAAATATAAATAGACAAAATTTTTTTTATATATAAAAATTTTAAATAAAAAAAATTCTTAAGAAAATTTTTATATTAAAAATATTCAAACAAAACTTTTTTTTAGAATAAAAATGTCTTTGGTAATTTTAATAACAAAAGATTTTTTTAAGAAAATTTCATAATAATGATTAAATTATTTTTGAGAATTTTTTTTAGAAAATAATTTTTAAGAGAAAATTTTCTTTCGCTAAGTTTTTATAAATAAAGAATTGCATTTTTTTACTAAAACTTTGTCCAGAATTTATGTATAGTTTTTAAATATAAGCCGGAATTTGGTAATAATCGATATACAATTGACCCTAGCATACATAGTATCAGACCCTCTGCCGGGAATGATATAAGTGTACTTAAATCTTAAATGATATATGTAAATGTACCTAAATATCAAAAAAATTATACTATATTGTTGGTTCATATTTGATCTTAGCTTTTCTATATTTGTTTTTTTTAATTAAATTAAATTATTGCAAATTAAATTTAAATTATTGAATTCCAACAAATTTTTTTCCGGACAAAATTTGTTTTATATGTAGTTTGACAACTGTCTTCAAAAGAGAGAGAAAAATTATTTTGTTAGAACAACTAATGATTTAATAATTCTGAAGGTTATTCCATTCTCTCCTTTTGTCGCCATGATAACTTTCTGACGTTTGTTAGGATAGGCCTCATCGGGGTCAAAGGTAAAAATTTGGACTTTTAATGGCAAGATTACAAAATTTTATGAATTTTGTGGCGAATTTTATTTAAAATAATAAAATAAATTTATTTTATATTTTGTAGAATGATTATATTGTTTTATTAAATATATATATTTTAACCCTCAGCAGGCATGAGGACTAAAATAATCCAAATTAAAATTAATTACAAGAAAATTTTACAAAAAAAATTAAAATTTTCGACAAAAAAATGTTGTGTCATAAAAAATACTTAGTATAAAAACCATATTTGGCGTTATATGCGGTAAAGGGTTAAATTCAACAAACAAAATTAGATAACAATGCAAAGCTACCTTAACAAAAATCATTTGTTGAATTATCTAAATAATTGAGTTTTTTAACATTATTGAATGCAATTTCTGTTTAGGCACGAATTATTTTGTAGTATTAAATCAAAAGCTTTAAATTTTTTACATATAAGCGCAAAGCTTATAAAAGATAATTTGAGAAAATTTGGCACAGATCATTTTTTTGATCATGAGACCATGGATATTGAAATTCGTCAAAATCGATCCATTATTTATGGTACCCCCCATAGGTCCCACTTCCCGGAATTGATATATTGGCCACAAATATTGCTTATGTAAACTAAAATCACTGTACCAAATTTCGTTGAAATCGGTCCGCATTTAACCATAGCTCCCATACAAATTCTTCTTTAAAAATGCACTAAAGAAGACAGAAATCACTAAAACGCTAGTAAATCTGAAGATAATGAGAATTTCCCAGTAAAAAATAGGATCATCCAAAGAGTAATCTTGAAGCCCTCCTTTGCGTGTAATGGATTACTCAATAAAACTCCGAATCTCATTGGATTTTTAACACAGCATGTCCGCAAACATGAGTACTCCTTTTAAGCTCCTTATGGAGTACTTCCTTTGATCTTGCAAATGACGACAGAGGGAGTACTCGTTTTTGCCTCCTAAAACAGCATAAAAGGAGTAATAGTTTTTTCTCTCCTAAAAGAGCATAAAGGGAGTAAACATTCATATAAAATACAAATTTGGTTATTTTTTACAAAAAAAAAGAAAATATTGATTTATTTTTATATTTGATTCCGCGAGGTCTTAGTTTTTGACTAGTAGGTCTGTCGGTTTACAGTTGCCTTACATTTAAAAAATGCCAGCTTGAAAGAAACAGCTTGACCGCAAAAAAAAGTTAAACAATTGTTTCCATCCCAATTTAATTTGATCAAAATATTTTATGTTATGTCAAAGAAAAAAAAACGAACTGATGCATCCCTCGTTGATCCATTTGGAGCATTAAGCGAGGCGTAAACAACAAAACAAAATAAAAAGTTTTTTTATGTCAAAGAAAAAAAAACGAACTTATGCATCCCTCGTTGATCCATTTGGAGCATTAAGCGAGGCGTAAACAACAAAACAAAATAAAAAGTTTCGATAGCTCGCTTATTACTCCAAATGGATTAGCAAGTCATTACCCCTCTGTTGCTCGATTATGGATTAATCTATATATTTTTTACTGGGTTTAAGTTTACTTTTTGCATATGTAATTTTTGTAAAAACTGTCAAACTTGCCAAATTTCGAGAAAATCGGTCCACATTTGACTCTAGCTCTCATAGGTTGGGCTTGACCGACTATAGCACTTTCTTACTTGTTTTTTGAGTAATTTCTTACAACAGTTTTGGGTAGTTTCGCTAGATTACGGAAACAAACATAATGTCTAGTTTGAATATTGCGGAAATCACAGTACTAAATTTAAGAATCGGTCCATATTTGACCGTGACTTCGATAAAAAATATATATTTTGAAGGGGTAGGAAATCACAAAAAACAGTGATATTCTATCCATTTCAAACATAGATCTTTATCGGAGAAATATATAACGATTTTGGGAAGATAGCGGAAATAATTAACATATTTCAACTTATTTCTAGAAATGTCAGTACGAACAGTCATCGATGCCAATGTGAATAGACAGACATCGCTTAATCGACTTAGAAAGTGAGCCTAAGTCGAACTTTATACCTAAAAGTAAATGTCGGAGCAATATATGCAAAGTTTTAAGATAGTCTTTTAGCATGTGACCCTAGTTAAAATATAGGAGAATGAATATTAAGAAAACTTCTTGACATTCGATTTACATTTGTCTCAGTTGTATAGGGTATCAAATAAATGGTCGAGCTTGATCGATTACAATTAATCGATTATAGACATATTTGTTATTTGTCATTTCTTATAATTCGAGAAGAGTTCACATAGTCAATGTAGTACATTGTCACGATATTACAAAATCTCGCGATTTAAGAAAAAACAAATTGTTATGTAAATAATTTATATTCGGCTTATTTTTCATCTACTTTGAAGTGTTAAATAAAAAGAAGCCGACATTCTGAACCAAATACTAAAATTTATACAAAATATTGAAAACAATAAAAAATCAATATAATGCCTTATTTAACATATTAATTGTTAATGCAAGCTTTCCTTAATTATAAAACTATTTAAATTTCGAACAGATATAAAGCAGATCTAACAGCTTATGGAAGATTAGGGTAGGATTTTAAAAGATTAAGCGTGTGAAAGGAGAGACAGGTTCTATTAAAACCAAAGCCTATTAAAATGATTTAAGACAGATAAGTCTGGAATTTTTAAGTGTTTCAGAATTTTAATTTTCACGTTTCTTGATGTATAGAAAACAAGATTTTGTTTATTATTGTCAAAATATGTTTATGTTAAATTTATGTTCAAAACGAGCCTTATTAGAGCTTTAACAAACTGTGTTATTGTGTTGAGTTTATGGAAAATATTTTGAATAAAAAATTAACAATTCATAATTTCAAAATGAACTAATAAATTATCCAATCTTTTGAATATTTGATAATAGAAATACCAAAGTGAAGTCTAAAGATATTAAGCAAAAACAAAACGATTTGTTAAAAAAAAACAAAATATGCAAAATGAAGCCAAATAAGATAAGAAAAAGGAATTTCCCATAAAAACAAGAAACTTAAGTAAATAAACATAATATTTAAACAAAAGTTTTGTATATTAAATTTTTAATATAATGATTTAAATTAATTCCAAATATTTTGCATTTACGTCATTTGAAAACATAAAGAATATCGATTTTGTTTTATAGCTTTTGACATCAAGATTTTTTTTTTTATTAGTCTCAAAATTGTTTTGCCAAATTCGAATACTCGTACGAGAAAGTAGTAAATTTTTTTGATTTTTGTATACACAATTTTTTATAACAAATATTTTAAGTATATGCTAAGTCTGGCGTCTAAGTGACGCCAAAATTTTTTAGCTAAATTTTAGATATAGTCTAAGATATACTAAAGAGTTTAAAAAATGGTTTGTTTTTTTGGATTTTTTTATAACTCTTTTAAATTTTAGTATATTAATTAAATTGTTGTTTTTTTTTTAACTGAACCTGTTCATTTTGCTTTCCTGCCATTTTTGGGAATAAACCCACTACTAGATTTTTTTAACAAATAACTTTTGCTACTTTAGTTAAATTAGCAAAATAAATGCCTAATAAGACCACATTTTTTGTATAAATTTAAAAATTTGAATAAATGCATTTTATATGAGATAAATCAAATTTTATAAGGACAATTTTAAAAATTAAGTAATTTCAAACTTTGTTGCAAATATTCATATTTTCAAAGAAAAACAAGTAAGAAAAGCTATAGTCGGTCAAGCCCAACTATATAATACTACTAAGGTCAAATATGGACCAACAATTAAACAAGTTTTCCTGAAGTCTTAGAGACATACATACATATACTATGTGCTATTTTTTCAAAATTTCGAGATTTATATCATTTCCGGCTAATTGCCTGATATGGGAGCTAGGATCAATTGTGGACCGATTGTTACCAAATTTGGTTATTGGTTTATATTTACAAAATATTTATCTGTGCAAAGTTTAAGTAATCAAATGCATTTATCTTTAGAGTTATGAACGTTTTTGTGTTCTTATGTGAATAGTACCTGGTTGACCGAGCCTTGCTCGGAGCTTTAGGATAAGCATTTCAAGGCAAATTTGTATAAAGTATTAGCCAAATAAATTGATTTATAGGAAAGACATCGCACACAAATATCCAATTAATTTTAAATCATTTTATTTATTTTGTCCGATCAACACATGATCATATGCATAATTTACAGTTCAATTCATTTTGAATAATTTTTGGAAATTGGTCATACCAACTACTCTCGTTTTACTCACTTTTAGTAATTTTCAGTGGCGCCACCTGCTGGAAATTGGTCATACAAACTAAGAAACCTTCGTCGGCTCATGCGTAACAACTTTGCTTAAGATCGTAGCATGATCAAATACACATCAAATATTCACTTTGAGTAATTGTCAGTGGCGCCACCTGTCGGTAATTGATCATACCAAATAAGAAACCTTCGTCGGCTTATGCGTTACAACTTTTCTTAATATCATATCATGATAAAATACAAAGTTTACGATCATTTTGAGTAATTTTCAATCGCACCACCTGTCGGAAATTAGTCATGCCAATTTAAAAACCTTAGCTGGCTCATTCGCAACAACTTTGCTGAAGAGCATAACATGATAGTTTACTATTCTATTTTATAAAGCACATACAGACAGACAAACATTCATTTGTTTAAAAGTTATAACATTAACAATTTGTTCCCCTTTTTATCCCCTGATCTTTGAAAAGTTCAATCTGCATATTTGGTACTTCTTTGGTACCAATTGAATCAGTACATTTTATAAAAACGCAGTTAATATATTGTTCCTATTCATATTACTTTATGAGACTTTAAGTTATCATTTTATCTTTTTTTTACCCATTTTGGCCCCCGAAATCAAAAAAGTACCAAATACGTGTTTAATATTTTTTTCACGTTTATTGATTCTAGTACAGAGTTCATTTCTATATTCTTTGGTTCAAAAGATAAGTGTGGGTTAAAAATAGTACCAAAAAACTACTTTCACCACTTTTTATCCCCTATCGGGCATAGTTTCAAAAAAGTACCAAACACCAGTCCACTTATTTTTAAAGTTGTTCAAAACGTAATATTAATTTTGTTTCTATACCTATTACTTTAGGATATCTAATATTTTCGATTTTTTCCCCTTTTTACCCGTTTTTACCCCCTTAGAGGCAAAGTTTCTAAAAGTCCCTTCTTACTCGACCCAAACATCAAAAAAGACACCCACTTTTCAAATTTAATCAAAATCGTTAGAGCCATTTTCGAGATAGCCAATATATATATATATATATATATATATATATATATATATATATATATATATATATATATATATATATATATATATATATATATATATATATATATATATATATATATATATATATATATTTATATATATATATATATTCTGATGGGTCTCAGACCAATATTTCACAAGCACAAACCCAATATACCCTTTCCACCTATGGTGGTGAAGGGTATAAATATCAACTGGCATAAAATTATATCAGATGTAATAAATATTAAAAATTGTTCATAACTCTTTTAATGGTTATAAAACGAACTGGAATTTAAAAAAAGTTTCATTTCTCAGAAAAATTTTTACAAAATTGTCATTGAACAATAAATTATTTTTTAAATTCTTACATAAATTAATTATGATAATTAGCGTAGCATTTTATTAGAAAATGTTTCATTCAAATTCAAAAAATTATGAATATAAATAAATTTCACGTGCCAAATAATTAATAATAATAATTTCCACGACAACATTCCAATTGGAACAAGTGGTACTTCACTCAAAATAATTGCCTGAGTTAATTAATACATTATAAATTAAAATTAAATTGCATTTCAAATAAAATGACAACGATTTATTGCAGTTAATTAAAATGTCTAAAAACTGATTAATTTTACACATAAACAAAAAGTTAATCAAATAAATTTACTTGAAGTCAAAAAAACCTAACAACTAAGAAACCTTCTAACAATAAATTATATATGTAAATATGTATACTTATATTAATCGTTTTACCTAATGAATGTCGTTATACTTATTTAAAATGACCGTTATATTTATAAAATTTAAAATACAAACAATACCATATACAATTCTTAAAATCTTACATCTTATGAAAATAGTCATCAAAAACGAAAGACTTAAGACACAAACTTTGTTTGGTTTATGCAAATTGATAAAATTGTTTGCATTTAAAATATGGGTTAGATGTGTTAAAATTTGGTTCCATATTAGATATTACTTGTTCAAAAGGACTATAAGAAAAGTATGGATTAAAATCTTGCTTCGCACCACCCTAACTAGTGCACTAACTGCGATTCTATTTTTGCTAGACTAAGAATGCTATCAATAAGGTGATGTCCAATTATGTGATGTATTATGTTGGAATTAGAAAACAACAGATATAGAACAATGGAATTGGAAACTTTACTGTCGGCGATAAGTACTTCATATACGAGTTTGAGACGCTCTAAAATTTTCTATGAAACACCAGCCTATACAGAGAATTTTGACAAATAGTTACAATACTTAGAATGTTTACTAACATTATTGACTACGCTGTGGTCATGATAAAAGATAATTGACTTGTTCACTGATGGCTATATTTACTTAACCATCTGCGACTAACGTGATATAGTTCTCACAATTCTAAAGACGGGGTAGACTACCAGACACCAAGTTCATCGCTTATATCTTCAAAGATCCATTTTGGATAACTAACAAAACCCTTTTTATTTATTGTTTATGAGTTTAAGTTAATGTAAATGTATATAGGTATGTTTTTCTTAATTGAAAGCAAAACTATTAAAGACTACAAAAAATCTCTCGACGAGATTCACAATTAACAAGACTTGGAACTAAATAAATTACAAATTATATATGAACTAGAATCAATTACCAAGTCTCTAGTAGGGATGAAACGATATGAGTAAAAACAAGGACGGAAACAAGATGATTGAGAAAAATTTGTATGGAAAATATTCCAATTGTTGAGTTCTTTTCTTACAAAATTTCCTTAGCCGTCGTGCGTTGTAATGAATAAGTAAGTAAAAGTTTTTTTAATTGCAACTATATTGCAATAAAGGCAAGATTGTATATGACACAAACACTTGACATATAAGTACATTGTTTCCTTTTTTCAGAAGGTGGCGCAAAATATAGCAATAAAAATATATATATCTCTGACTTGGTGCTAAAAGGGCCAATGTAAAAGAAACTAGTTTTGAGAAAATTTGATTTAAAGTTTTTATTTTCAATATAAATTCATAGTAACGTTGCCCAGAAAAACATTATATGTAAATCTGTTCAGAATTAAGTTAGAGAAAAGGTGTTGGAGCTAAATTAAGGAGGGTAAAGAAGGGAATGTAATGCAATATTTAACTGAAAACATCCAAAAATTGACATTGGCTCTTTTAGCACCAAGCCACAGATATATATGTATATTATACCTCATATGCATGGATATGAGGCCTTTCAATGTCGTTTAATAGGAAGTTTTTCATTTCAGATTTCTTATAGAGTTAATGGCATATTATATAGTTCCTTCTGTTTCACATTAAAAAAAAAAATGTTATGTGACAAATATCACAGTGTAAGATTAGAATTTTCTAAAAGAATATCAAATGTATCTATACTTTGTGTCACGCTTGATACATGGACTAAATGCATGAACGAAAAAAGCTTCTTGGGTGCACATTATTTGAAAAACAAACATTCACTAGTGACAATATTTATTAGGTATATATATATATATATATATACATATATACATATATATATATATATATGTATATATGTATATATATATATATATATATATATATGTATATATGTATATATATATATATATATATATATATAAATATATGTATATATATATATATATATATATATATATATATATATATATATATATATATATATATATAAATATATATATATATATATAAATATATATATATATGTATATATATATATATATATATATATATATATATATATATATATATATATGTATATATATATATATACATATATATATATATATATTTATATATATATATATATATATACATATATACATATATATATATATATATATATATATATATATATATATATACTAGTGACAATATTTATTAGGTATATATATATATATATATATATACATATATATATATATATATAAATATATGTATATATGTATGTATATATATATATATATATATATATATATATAAATATATATATATATATATATATATATATATATATATATATATATATATATGTATATATGTATATATATATATATATATATATATATATATATATATATATATATATATATATATATGTATATATATATATATTTGCCTAAGCCTCCATGATTACCCACCTGCCTATTTCAGTATATCTACAAAGCGATTCTTTATTTGGCACATTTTTGTCCTGGAAGGTATCAGAAATCGTTGTGCAGGCCATATACACTGCGACTATTTTTACAACTTCAGTATGAAAATTAAACAAAATAGAGTAATGTTGCGCTGACATGTTCACAAACGTTTTAATCTTATTGCACAACTTCAACTTGGTTGTACAAAAATTCAAAAAGTTTTGGTCACAACAACCACAACCACAACGACCACACAAACGTTGCAATCAGCTTTACAATTGTGTCAAGTTTTACCAACTGTCGCAGCGTCTGCGGCTTGCTTTATGATTTCCAAGCTAGGAGGCGTTTAAATTCTATCGAAATTGTTTGAAAAACTACTTAATTAATAATTAAGGTAAATCCAATCAGTAAGACAATGTGACCACTTCCGAGATTTGTACATATAAACTCCTAGCTCATACAATTTTTAAAGTTCTTCAAAATTTTAAATTTCGCTTTGGTTTAGATTTTATGGCGGTTTAAAGTCTATTTTTTTTTTTTGTTGGGGGGATCGGAAAATAATAGATTTCTTATATTATTATTATATTATTATATTATATTATTTCAGTATAATGATCGAAATTTGAAAATTTTTTCATTTATCATTAGCATTTTTTTTTACTTTAGATTTTAAAACAATTCATGAAAAAAATTTCAAATTTCAAAATTTGTACTGACCCTTTTTTAGGTTTTTTTTATGTTAACACTATAATCCATATTTAGGAGAAGAATAAAGAAAGTAAAATGCTTTTTGAGATATCCTTGAGTCAAGGACATAATTAACTTAACATGTTCTGCAATGCATGATTCAATTTTTAAATTAAGAGTAGATGAAACTACAGGGCATACGCTGAAATATGAGACTAGTTTCATAAAAATGTGATAACCGCATCAAAATTAATCGGCATATATTATGAACTTTGAACCGCCATAAAATCTTAACCAAAGCGAAATAAAAATTAAATCAAAAATGGTGTGGTTCAGTACTTGTTTGATTTTTTCTTTTTTTATTTGATTCAAATTTACATAATAATATGTTTTTTTCTCAGCTCTCAATTAAAAAAAAACACATCTAGTTAGAGCACCCTTCAATTATTTGTTATAATCAAAATTATCATATAATTACACTAATTATCAGGGGAATTCTAAACTCATTCATCATTGACCCGCATCCAAATAAATAAAAAAAAAACATTTTTATCCAAACAATAAAAAATTTACACTCCAAAAAAAGTCACATTAAAACCAAAATTAAAAAAAGTACCGCTACAAGTTAATTTGAATAAAAAATATTTTAAGTACTTTTTTTTCAAAACAACAAACAAACCATATTTGTTTAACAAATCTTTGACAGATTTCAAAGTTAAAATAGATGTTTTGTCATTTATAATGTATTTGAACAAAAATAAATAGTGAATCAAAAGAAAAAGTTGGGCGTACGCCAAAAATTTTTGTTGCTTTCAAAAACAAATTTGTTTAAGTTTTAAATTAGAGTGCAAATAAATATTAAAATGTTTTTTTGTTTTTTTTTTTTAATGGTTTTGTTTATTTTAAACATTAGTCATAATTTAGAGACTTAAAATTTACTCCAAATCACATACATTTAAAATTTCAACGGAATTTCCATAAAAAGCCAAAAATCTAGTGTCCAAAGTTTAATATTGGTACGAGTATTTACCCACGTTTTTTTTCTTTTTCTTTATTTTCGTAAAAAATTTTGATTTTGTTTGTTTTTCAAACAAATAATGACATTTAAACAAATTTTTTGTGTGTGGTAGATGTGAATAATATTGTTTTTGCAAAAGATTTAAAATTGATAATTAAATATTAGCCCAATACTCGTATTTTTGAAGCTATTTTTTTATGGCAAAGATTTGATAATATTGCCCAAAAGTTTGACGTAGTTATGGTTATGACTGCCTTTTGGCTTTTATGGCTTTTTTAAGTGCTTATTTATGAACTAATTCATTCCAGTCGTGACGTTAGCAAAATGTTATTTTAAATATTTCCTCTTTCTTTCTATTAGTAGATATTCAGTTCATTTATATTTTTGTTTGTAAAATTGTGAAAGTTTAAATATCAAACAAAGTCTCTTTTGCTATTTTGTATACTTTTTGTCTTTATGCAAACCTCTTTTTTTGCAAATTTTATTTATAAAGGTTAACTGGGGATTTTCCCAGTTTTATAAGTTAAACAGATGTGTGAGACTATTTTAGAGATTTGAAATATTTGTGTATCTTAGTTTTTTTTTCTTTAGGTTAATAGAGCCACCTTTTCAAGTTCGTGTCTTAAGTTTTTTGTTTTGCTTGATGAATGCTTGAGATAATGAGTTAGAAAAACAAGTAAAACAATAACAAAAGACTTCAGTCACGAACTTTAATTTATAATGTAAAAAATCTATAATTGAATGGGAATTTATTAGACATCTAATTGCTAAAAAGCACGCAATTCTGAGGATGAATACATTTAAAGTCATGATTATTCGAATATAACTACTCTAGGCGAGTTTGAAAAAGCGCTTCTGATAAATTTTTTTATTGAACCAGCACTCAGGAACAAACTCCAGTGTAGTTTGGATCTTGTACAGTGTTATGTGGAACAACTTACAATGCGACGCTATTTCAGTGTATCATAGAGCCACCAATAAGCACCTAAGTACTTTATTTATATGGTGGAATAATCAGTTTCGACCTTTTGCCGTATGTCCAAAACAAAAAACAGCCTCTGAATTTCCATAAAACTTCTAATGTAAAGAAGTGTATAAATTAGAATAGCTTAGGAGTGAAATGTTGTGTTATAAAACTGACTTGCTGGCGGTGCTTTAATTTACTTCGGTCGCCCTGAGGGCTATGATCTTAGTAGGGATGTGGGCTTTTTGATAATAAAAATAATATCTAAGCATGGTATCCTATCAATGGGAGGCTAATAGCAATAAAACTTAGACTAAAGCTCGCAATTTGATACTTACACAGCACAACAGTGAAAAATGTTCAAGGTCGTGACTATAAGGGTCCTATTCAACTATAAAAATGTAATAAAACCATATACTCCGTTTGGCCAAGTTAGTGACGGACAGACAGATGGATGGACGGACGTTGCGAAATCGATTCTCCTGCCGATTTTGAGTCGATCGGTACAATTTGAATTGTATTTGTAATCAGATTTGTGGGGTTTATTTGTCAGATTTTAGAAAATCCTCCCACAAAGAACGCTGTCAAATTTCATCACAATCGGTCCATAAACACCTGAGATATCGCTGAAACAATACTTACAAAATGTAAACAAAATTTCTTAGACACGTACTTTGGGCAATTTGCTATACATCACAAGTAGTGGTTTGGCGATATCTCAGTTGTTTATGGACCGCTTTTGATATAATTTAATAACGTTATTGGCGGGGGAATTTCCTAAAATCTGATATAAAATGTATGTATGTCCGTGCTAAAGGAGAATGGTTTTTTCCTATTTCCAACAAACATTCTCTAATGCGTACTTTGGGCAATTTGCCATACATCAAATTTAGTATTTTGGGGCCTATTTCACTAAACTACAATTCTACAAGTTATAATTACAAGTCTAATTTTAACAAGTGCTGTTCAATTGTGTTTCATAAAAATTTTCATTTTTCCAACAAACATTCTCTAATGCGTACTTTGGGCAATTTGCGATACATCAAATTTAGTATTTTGGGGCCTATTTCACTAAACTACAATTCTACAAGTTTACAAGTTACAATTACAAGTCTAATTTTAACAAGTGCTGTTCAATTGTGTTTCATAAAAATTTTCACAACAATTGTAGCTTTTTGGACTTGTAAACTACAATTTCTACAATTACAATTTCTACAATTATAATAAAATAAAATATTTAAATTTGTACTGAAATATTATGAGTAATTTTAGAAAAGGGCCCATTTTTTTGGTTTTCCCTTGTTCTGTATACATTATTATATTTTCATACCCTTCACCACTATATGTAAAAAGGGTATTGTAAGTTTGGGCTGATGTATGTAACGCATAAAAATATTGGTCTTAGACCACCTTTTAGTGTACTAATAGACTTAGAATTACTTTCTGAGTCGATTTAACGATGTCAGTCAGTCCGTCCGTCCTGGACCCCCATGTAAATCTTGTAATCAAAGTAGAGGTCGCAATTCTCAAGATAATTTGATTAAATTTGGCACAGACAATTCTTTTGATAGTATATATATAGAATTCCCCGACAATATTCCAATTGGACAAGGGGTTCTCTCTCAGACAATGAGCTGCATCCGATTCTATTTTTAGACTCATTGAAAGGGAACTACGGCTCCGAACGGCAAATGCATTAGTTAGAGAAGTTTTACATAGCCTAATACTCAATAACCAGTGGCTAGCTGAGTTATGAGTTGAACCGCCGCTTTTTTTGAAAATTTATTTTTTTTATGTGAGTCCTGCCGGGGATCGAACTTGGGACCTATTGTATGCTAGGCGGATGACTAGCCTGCTATACCACGGCGGTTCACTGTTTTGGTAGTGACCATGGCTATTAAAATTTGTCAAAGTACACTTAATTCGCCAAGGTACACTAAGTAATGGACTATTATCAATCAAAACATATTTAAAAAAGCACATAAATAAAAACAATGAAAATAAATAAATGGTAATTAATATCGATTTGATTTTGTGTTAATTTTAACTAATTTTTGTTAAAAAATAGTTAAAAACCAAATTTGAACTCAATTTATCATTCACTTGTAACATGTAAATTTTTTTGAGAGTCTCTGTCGACTCTATGATTTTTTTTACAATTCTACAGTGTACAAGTACAAATTTAGATTAGTGAAACAAAATCACTTGTAGAAGTATGACTTGTAAACTTGTGAATTGTAAAAATCACTTGTAGCTACAAACTTATTTTAATTGTATTTGTATTTTAATGAAACACAATTATTTACAAGTTCACAATTTTACAGGCAAAAACACTTGTAATTGTAAACCTGTAGCTTAGTGAAATAGGACCCAGGAGTATCTCTTTTCTCTTGTTATTTAATAGTGTGTTTCAATCAAAAATTTTAATTTTAATGTTAAATTTTAATTTTTGGTACTTTTTCGATATTTTCGGTGCTTATAAACCGATTTTAATGAAATTTAATAGCGGGAGAATTTTCTAAAATCTGATAAATAATTTATGTCGGTCCAAATAATGACCGATTGTAACAAAATTTGGCACACTGGCTGGTATTTATATAAGACATTCTTGTGTTAAATTTAGTGGTCATAGCTATTACAGTTTATCATTCATTGGCATTTAAGTGTATTTATAGTGGAATTTTGGCTGTTTCCGCAAGTGTTTTATATGGGAGCTATGGTTAAAAGTGAACCGATTTTGATGAAATTCGATATGCTGCCTAGGGCTTATGAAAAACTATATACTTCTATATACCAAATTTTATCATCATAACTTTTATAATTTGTCAATTATTAGCAAATAGGCAATTAGACTACACAAGGTTATACGGGAGCTACGGTCAAATGTGAGTCGATTTTGCCCGATTTCAATACCAAAATTTTCTAAGAAATGGAGAACATTTATGCCAAATTTTAGTGACCTTTATCCTTTCGTTAAGGATTTATCGTGCTGACAACAGACAGACAGACATACGAACAGACAGACGGACATCTCTTAATCGTCTTAGAATTTCATAAGGATACAGAATATACTTAAATATTGGGTTTTGAGCTAATATTAAAGAAATTACAAATCAGAAGAAAGTATTGATGGTGGGTATAAAAATTGAGAAAAATCTTTCAAGGAATCTTTAGAAAGAAGCTATTTTCTGTAGAACAAAATCCTTACTTTGTCCGAAGGGATCTAATATATAACAAAGCGTTTTTGAAAAGATCTTAATTAGATCAAAAATATCATATGATATGACAGCATATAATCAAATTATGACCAACAAATTACATTTTTGCGAAGTACTAAGATTTCAAATCGTAGGTACGGCGAAACCGTTCAAGATATCGACACCAATTTTGCTGTTTTTATTCTCTTATTTTTTGCTATTATGAACCTGAAATGATCATTTAAAATTTAATGTTACAAATTTTAAATGATCATGATGTTGAACAAAATTTTTTAAAAACAAGTAAGAAAGTGCTATAGTCGGTCAAGCCCGACCATACGATACCCTTCACCACTAAGGTCAAAGGTGTAATTTTTCCTGTATAAAGACAAATATTTGCTAAATTTTGCCATCATACAAACATTTTCTCAAAACTTATATATTTAAGCTGCTTCCGACATTTGGATTTATATGAGAGCTAGGGTCAAATGTGGACCGATTATCTCGAAATTTGGCAAATTGATTACAGTTATGTATGCAAAAATAAACTTAAAATTCCCATTATCTTCATATTTACGAGCGTTTTAGTGACTTTTGTCTCATTTAGTGCATTTTTAAAGAAAAGTTTGCTTGGGAGCTATGGTTAAATGTGGGCCGATTTTAACGAAATTTTGTATACTGATTTAGTTTAGTATTTTTTTTTTAAATTTCATGAAAAAATATTGATATTTGTGGCCAATATATCAATTCCGGGAAGTGGGACCTATGGGAGGTACCATAAATAATGAAATGAATTGGACGAATTTCAATAGCCATGGTCCCATTATCAAAAAAATGACCTGTGCCAAATTTCATAAAATTATCTGTGGAACTGCGACCTGTAGTTTGATTACAAGGTTTACAAGGACATCGCTAAATAGACTCAGAAAGTGATTCTAAGCCTATTGGTATACTAAAAGACAAATATTTCTATGCGTTACATACATCAGCACAAACTTATAATACCCTTTCCAGCTATGGTGGTGGTGGGTATAATAAAAAAAATTATTTTTAAAACCGACCTGAGAAAAATAAGAAAAAAATTAATATGAAAAAAACAAAGTGAATTTGACAATATTTTGACGAAATTCAGCTATTTAGTACTTACATGCCATATAATTGTATATCATATCTTACAATTTTGGACGGGCCATGGGCACGCTTTCCCCCCATCTAATTGACCTCAAATTTTCAAGGGACTATTTTTAGCATTTTAAACAAATCTAGGGGTTGGCCCGAAACGTATTCCTTCAAAAAAATTTCCCCATATACGAATACACAATTGGTACTCTAATATACATATATATTTCGTATGAAATGACACCTAATTTCATTAAAAAGTTTTACATTAGTGTATTGCAGTAGGATGCCAATTTATTACAATTATTGTAATACATGAATAGTTTTTTGATAAAAAAATGTTGATAGGGAAAACCCTTTCCTATGGTTGGTTAGACCATCATCAACAGGAGGAGTATCCCTAATTCTTGAAATGTCGAAAACCACGCATTATATAATTTGTGAGACAAAATAAATACGAATTATAATGTCTAAGCAAATATCAACATAAACAGAAACACACAAAATTTTTCAGTTTTAGCTGTTCTT
The DNA here is from genome assembly GCA_933228675.1 of Stomorhina lunata. Lineage (NCBI taxonomy): Eukaryota > Metazoa > Arthropoda > Insecta > Diptera > Rhiniidae > Stomorhina > Stomorhina lunata. The sequence continues at coordinate 103,848,976 of OW121742.1, read as the reverse complement.
TTTCTCCCTTCTAACACTTGGGATGTATTTTCAGTAAGAACGGCCGTAATAATTTTTAAGTTTTTTCTTTCTACAATGTGTCATACCAAAATGTTATAAATCTTTCAAAAATAAATTTTTTTCAATAAAATAAATATCATTAAAGTTTCTGTTTGCTTCTGTCAAAAATGAAAAAAATAACACGTCAAACATGTGAAATTTTAAACTCTTTTAAGTAATTTTAGAAAAATAAATAAAAACGCAAAACCCCCACATTAAAATTGAAAAGGCGTACCGGCATTAATGCAGTTAAAGCTTATAATAAAAATAATTATTTTATTGAGTTTGCCAAATACAGACAGAGACACAGTTAATTGAAATAAAAATTAAATAAAATGGTTAATGCTTAAGTATTTGAAAAATATGACAGAACTACTTCCATGCGACAAATGTCTTAGTCATCATCATTAGAATATTTTAAGCATGAATAATATTATTTTTTTCTCAAAATAATTCTAATGAGTATTTAGACTCTTAATTTTGTTAACAAATTTTAGTTTAAACAAATTTAAAAATAACACGACATTTCTAATTTAATTTCCGATTTCAAAGTCCAAATTATTATGCCTAACATTGTGTGTGTTGGGTGGGGGCTTAGACTACTAATGACGTAGATTTTGATCTATTTTTAAAATTGTTTGATTTTTTTTAATTTTAATGGAATATACTCGTAATAGTAATTTCATTTATTTTATTTGCTTTTTTATGTTTGATTTTACGATTCATTTGGGTTTTTGAAGTGTTTTGTTTTCGCTGGATTTCATTTGCTAATTTTGCGGTTTTTCATATGACACATTTTGACTTCCTAATTAATGGTAGCAAAATCGCAATTATGTTTGCAGAGGAATGTAGAGCGGATGTTCGAGAGCGTTCTGCAATTTCACAAGTTAATGGTTGTTACCCTAAAATTAGATATAATACATATTGTTAATGCTATATGTTCTGTATAAATTTTCACAATTAAAGCCAAGACTACATATACCCACAATTGAATTAAATACAAGAATTAAATATACCCACGAGTGATTTAAAGATCCACATTGAAGTCAAAATTATATATAAAGAACTATAATTGATCGCAAGACTATTTAAATTTTCACGACTAAAGACAAAATTGCATAAATATCGACAACATTATTTAACCCTCAGCGACTGGGCGGGATCGAACTTGGGACCTCTGGTATGCTAGGCGGATGACTAACCTGCTATTCCACGGCGGTTCACAAGATTCTCAAGTAACGATTGAAAAATATGAAAACACACACACTTTAAAATTCTTTAAGAACTATCATTGAAGATTGATCTCTTTTAAGACCACGGGTCGACGCAAAGAGAATAGAACAAAAAAATAGTCGGCAGAGTTACCGTTTTTTATACTTTTAACTAAAATAGGTATTTTTTTCATTTAAAAAGAAAAAGTTTTCTACTCCACTTTTTTTAATATTTTTATCAAATATTTTTCTATAGAAAATTTTTTCAAAAAGAAGTGTATTTGCATTTGATCCCAAATCTGTTACATTTATTTATTAATGTAACAGACCAATTTATTGATAAAAAGCCAAAAAATGTTTGTGGAGAAACCAAATTCCTCGACGCGTTTCGATGGTTGGTTAAGCCATCTCTTCAGGAGGATTATCCCAAATTTAGACAGATCGAAAACCTCGCATTATTACTAAATTTACAAACATAACTATTAAGAATTATGTTCATAAACCAAAAGTAAAAGCGTAGATTATCGACTGAACAAATGTGGGAAGTGAAGGTAGATGAAAACTGAAAAATGTTTGTTTTACAGAATCTCGATTTTAAATTTGTGTATAAAGACATCTACAACTGAAGAGAAAGCTGTAAAACGATCTATAAATAGGATTTGTCTAGTTTGATCATTCATAGGAGTAAAACCAGTTTTTTCCTTCATAAACAACAATTATACTCATTACATATTTTGCGCCTATTATTTAAGCTCTTCTGCCGAAACGGGTGGCTTTCCTGAGACCTGGAGCCAAATTACCGCATTCGATATCGATCGAAAACTCTGAAATTTAAACAAATATTGTGAAGTATACTTTAGGGATGTTCAAAGTTACTTCGATGCAAAAAGTTTATTAAAATACGTTATCCAATTTGATTCGTTTTTAAAAACATATAGTTTAATTAAAACTCTTTTACTATTGATCATCTTTTGGCAAATAACCACAAAAAGAATAGAGTAAACTGAGCATCTTTTAAATAATTTTGATTATCCTTAAAGTATGCTATACAAATGTTTTTAAAATATCTAAGATTTCGATCGATATCGCATGCAGTAATTTGGACCCTGAACTATTCAATACTAACGAGCCATTTAATCATAAATCATGTCTAACTTTGAAATTTCTTTATTTACAACATAAAATTTTTGCTGCATATCCTTAGGCGCTTTTTCATAGACATGAATTTTCAGGGGATGAATGGATTAACTCCAAAACTACTTCATGGACTTTCGTTTTTGACTATTTGAAATAAAGCTCTGTTAGTTTTCTTTAATATTCCATTTTTTTTTTTGGTTTATTTCTAGTTAAAATTTCTCAAAAACAAAAAATAATCTATTTTTCCTCATACAAATGGGATCTTAAATTTGGACCCGATGCGCGCCCATAAAACGTTGTACGATTTGGCTCAAATTTTCAGAACTAAACCTTTAGACCTATTGCTGCAATATTTGAGAATATGAACATAGGATTGAAGAACATAAAATTCTAAAATATACTCGGCCTTTGACCTAAACAGGTTGTAAATATAGGTCATTTAAACGTATTTTCCTAACGATCTAAATGATCTAAGCTTAACACTTTCTTTATGCCTTTTACTTTGACCCATAAATAGTGATTCAGTAATTGCTCGAAAGATTAGGTAATAAATTATTCCTTAATTTGAAATATAATTTCTTAGCAGTTTATCATTCACTGTCTGTCAACTGCGTGGGTTTATTTGCACTGTCATTATAAATAATTGTTATCTACTAAACATTTTTCTATTTAAATAAATCTTGTGCTTTTTACTTAAATCTGTGAATAACTAAATAGTTAATCTGATAAAATACTACAATATCTATTAACTATTTACTAAGAAAACTTAGATGTGGGAGTGTTTTTTGAAAAAAGAAGAACTTTATTCAAAGCCAAATAAGTATTTTCATTAATTTAAAGAGAAAACAAAATGTTAATTTGAATTTCAACACACCTATTTTCATTAAAAAAAATAAATAAAATGACATTGAAACATTTTCTTGTTATTTATAGAAAATGAAAAATAATCCCACGAATAAACAAACGGGTTAGCATAAATTTTTTCTACTTTTAAATTAAAAAATCTTTCAAAATACTTAAAATCTATATAAATTGTTTAAACAAATCTTTTAATATTGTCAATTATTCAAAATTTTTAAAGTAATTTCAATATTTTTAATAAATTCCTGGCTTTTTAAAGCTAAAAATCAAAAGACTTAAGACACAAACTTTAAGTCTAAGTATTTTTTTATGAAAAGGAAAAAAATGTTTTTCTTTTTTTAATAAACAGCAGGTATTCAATAATTTTATTAAAAAAAGCTGAAAAAAATGCAACAGATTAAAATCATGGCAAAAATATATTGACGTCATTACTGCCATGAATCTACATAGAGCCATGTCATGTGGTTGTATGTAAAAAGTACTTGGGTGTACAAATTTTACATCATCTGCAGTACTAAACTGATGATGATGTAAATAAATTCTTAAGCTTGATTATGTTAAACGAGTTTTGCTCTTGCAATATAGGAAGCACAACAGGAAGATATAGAATTTCTTTAAGATGCAGAAAGAAAGACAGTGGTTTGGTTATAACAGCAAAGTAAATAAATTTACTATTGTGATTTCTTATATAGTACAAAGGCTTTATTATAAATGCTCTAGTTTTACAATACAAAAGCTCATATACACTATAGGATAGGTTAGGTAGAGCAGGAGGCTGACCTAAGAGGTTCCTTTGCGTTTCCTGCTGGCTTAGCTAGAGACAGCCAGATGCAACAACAAAAGAGCCTATTTTATGAATGTTGATATTCGAGATCTTTGATAGATCATGCAATCCATCCCAAATGGAGAGTCCTAATATCAACAAGTAAGAGTGTTATATTCGGCTGTGCCGAATCTTATATACCCACCATCAAGTTGTGTTAAAATTAGAAATATCTCTCATATATCTACGAGGGTGCAGCTAATTCAAAATGTAGTCGAAATTCGAAAATAATTCTTAAGCTAGTTGGTATTGTTAGTAAAATATTTTGACTAAATTCGATTGTAGGAGCTTTATAGTTCTACATTTAAAAGTATGTAAGTGGTTTTCCTACTATTTACTTTGATCAAAATTCGGTATCGTAACCTGGGGCCAAATTACCGCATTCGATATCGATCAAAATCTTAGATATTTTCAAAACATTTGTATAGCATACTTTAAGGATATTCAAAATTATTTAAAAGATGCTCAGTTCACTTTATTTTTTTTAGTTATTTGCCAAAAGATGACTAATAGTAAAAGTGTTTTAGCTGAACTATATGTTTTTAAAAACGAATCAAAATGAATACCACATTTTAATAAACTTTTTGCATCGAAGTAACTTTGAACGTCCCTAAAGTATACTTCACAATATTTGCTTAAAAGTCTGAGTTTTCGATCGATGTCGAATGCGGTAATTTGGCCCCTGGTATGGTTTTACATTAATAAGTTGTTAAATGCTTTTCGTTTGGCTTAACATTTAGTAAGGATAAACATGATGATAGTAATACGACAGGTCTATATATTCTGTTTGGGGTTTCTAATGCATCTACTGTATATAAAGTCTGGACATTGGTGCAATCTTAATGTGCTGCTTGTACCTCCGAATCTTTTTGATTGTAGATATAAAAAGGGGATGTTATATATATATATATATATATATATATATATATATATATATATATATATATATATATATATATATATATATATATATATATATATATATATATATATATATATATATATATATATATGTATTATAGCCAAATGTTGACCGATTGTAACAAAATTTTACACACTGGCTGGTTTTAATATAGAGCATATTCTTGTGAACTGCCGTGGTATAGCAGATTAGTCATCCGCCTAGCATACCTGAGGTCCCAAGTTCGATCCTCGGTGGCGTTTCACCTCATAACTCAGCTAGCCACTGATTATTAAGTAAGGCTATGTAAAACTTCTCTAACTAATGCATTTGCCGTTCGGAGCCGGAGTTAAAACATTGATCCCTTTCAATGAGTCTTAAAATAGAATCGGATGCTGCTCATTGTCTAAGAGAAGTACCCTTATTCCAATTGGAATATTGTCGGGGAATTATATATATATATATATATGTTTCCCCAAAATTTGATACCCATAGCAGCCATAGTTTTTAATTTAATAGCTTTTAGCTGGCCTTTGTTACATTTTTTTTTTTGGTTTCCGGGAATGTTTTTTAAATGAAAGCTATAGTCAAATATGAACCGATT